>OZ022263.1:51255369-51697869 GCA_963978885.1 Nemotelus pantherinus | reverse complement strand
TTGAATGAAGCTGATTTCATTGGAAATTTGCTTATATAGGAAAGACATATCGGAACAAATAATACAAGCGGCAATTGCATACACCACTCCTAAAACACACAAAACATCCGTTTTATGATTTGAATGTAATTATCATAATCACATCGAAATCTAGCTTCCAGTTACATCGGATCAAAAACTTGCCAGTTCAACGATCTTCAGCAAATCGATTGATTTAAATGTTAATATATGGGTAGAAATTTATGATATTGTCTTTTCGCAGCTTTACCTGTAGCGGAATCATTAACTGCACCATAGGTTGTAACTGCGTGGCATTATGGATAAAAGTACCCCCGCTTTTTTTGTTTGGTAAAAATTAGCAAAAGCACTTTCATCTGAATAAGCACCGTTACTTTCTTCTGAATTGAACAGTAGCCCTTTGGATCTGTTGAAGCTACTGATTAACGAGTCCGTTTTAATTTTAAATCAATTTTATGCAAATGATATCTGAAAAGCTCAATACCGGAATTTTTGATGGAATAATCATCATTTGAATTTCGCAAACGAAAGTTTTTTTAGATAAGGCTGGTACTGAGTTCGAGTTCACGTGAAATTTTGACATGTCTCCATTATCTGGTCATTCTTTCGAGCGAAAATTTTGGCAATGGAGAAAAGCAGAGACAATGCTCATTTCTGACGGATAAAATGTCAAGAATTTCACTTTTCGATCGATTTTCTTATTGGAAAGACATTTGCACTGCTCCATTTTCAAAATGAAACACCAAATGTCACTTTTTCGCACGAAAGAATGAACTGCACAAACTAAATTGGCGTGAAATGATTGGAGACATGTTTCAGTGCCATCTACGTTTTCAACGCGAAAGCAACTTCAAAGCAACTTTTCATGCTAAGAACTTAGTACAACTCTTGCTTATTTTCAAGCTAAATTTTCGCCGAAGCAGATTTCACGTGAAATTTTGTATGAAAATTGAACGTGAAATCGAACTCAGTACTATGCTTAAATTTTCGCCGAAACAGATTTCACGTGAAATTTTCATACAAAATTTCACGTGAAATTGGTTTCTGCGAAAATTTAGCTTGAAAATAAGCAAGAGTTGTATGTACTCTGTTCTTAAGGCTGGTACTGAGTTAACCGTGAAGCTAAATTTTGACATGTCTCCATCTGGTCATTCTGTCGAGCGAAAATTTTGGCAATGGAGAAAAGCAGAGACACTCCCAGTGAGATAGTAGAAATGGAGTGGACATGCCCATAAGATTTACATTGAAGGGGATGGTAGTAATTTTTTGTCTGCTCATTGTCAAATCGGGTCAAATCCAAGTAATTCCCCTCTAATTTGACAATGAGAGCGAAATGGCGTAAAGGCAGCTTTAACATGCTTTGTGCACGAGAGGGTTGAAGGGGCTAATGGTGGAAAGTTATACCGTCCGTGTCCAGGGGCTGGACACTCCTCATTCTTAACGGATAAAATGTCAAGAATTTGAATTTTCGATCGATTTTCTTATTGGAAAGACATTCGCACAATTCAATTTTCAAATTGAAACACCAAATGTCACTTTTTAGCTCGAAAGAATGCACTGCACAAATGATTGGAGACTTGTCTATATTTTTGAAACGAAAGCAACTTCAAAGCAACTTTTCATGCTAAAAACTGAGTACAACTCCTGCTTATTTTCGAGCTAAATTTTTCCCGAAAAAGATTTCACGTGAAGTTTTGTATGAAGATTTCACGCGAAATCGAACACAGTGCTATGCTTTAAATCGGATCAACGATCTTCAGCAAATCGGTTGTTTTGAAATGCTAATATATGGATAGAAATTTAGTTCTTTATGCTTTCCTGATATTGTCTTTTCGCAGCTTTGCCTGTAGCGGAATCATTAACTGCACCATAGGCTGTAACTGTGTGGCATTATGGATAACAGTATCCCCTCTTTTTTGTTTGATAAAAATTAGCAAAAGCACTTTCATCTGAATAAGCATCGTTACTTTCTTCTGATTTGAATAGTAGCCCTTTGGATCTGTTGAAGCTGCTGATTAAAGAGTCCGTTTTAATTTTATTTCAATTTTATGCAAATGATTTCTGAAAAGCTCAATCCCGGAATTTTTCGTGGAATAATCATCATTTGAATTTCGCAAACGAAAGTTTTTTTTAGATAGACGGTACTTAATACTTCTTACGACCTTCAAAAAATTAAAACAAAGTAAAATGACGTTAGGCGTGTTTCTTTGCTCCTATCCAGCACAGAACAGACGCATTTGAAACAACAGCACTCCTGTCCTAGCGAATTCACTGGTACAGAAATTATGTTCTGAATGGGTGGTTCATGTACTAGCAATAGAATGTACTGATAGGTAAAGAAAAGCCCATGAGGAAGTGATCTTTTTTGCCGTGAGGCGACTTTGAATTTTCGAGGACTTGTTGACTGTGTTTGTCGTTAGGAAATTAGAAAAAGCCCTGATAATGTGTACTTAATACTTCTTACGACCAGCAGAGCAATAAAATCTGTTTTCCGAAATTAACATCGCAAGTTAGCTGCCCCACTAGTTTCCATATGAACTTTTCCAGCATCATCAAGAAATCAAAAAATTGTGATTTTTACTGTTTCCCGGATTCTTTTGTGGCCGGTTTGGGACATATTGAAGGTTTGGTTTTTCATCATTAATTGTTGTATCTAACATTATAGGCTGTAGTTTTTCGTTTTTCGAAATAGTGGCGCATATGTGATCAAACTGTGGAGAAGGATTTTTCAAACACTCAGAAAAATTTCATCACTTAACATTTTTTTAGAATCACTTTAAATCAAAAGGAAATCTTATTTGAATTCCACTTTATTATAAAAATTTTATTTTCAAATCAAAATGTTTCATCATTGAATGAAAAATAAAACATTAAAACAAGCAAGACTCACTTTGATACAACGTTGACTCACTTTGATACAGCGTTATTGAAATGAAGTGAGATTATTTGATTTAAAAAGAAACGTATATGGCGCCAAATCATATTTGAACATTTTTGATTCAAAAATTGTCAAATATGATTTGGCGCTATATACGTTTCTTTTTAATTCAAATAATCTCACTTCATTTCAATAACGCTGTATCAAAGTGAGTCAACGTTGTATCAAAGTGAGTCTTGCTTGTTTTAATGTTTTATTTTTCATTCAATGATGCAACATTTTGATTTGAAAATAAAATTTTTATAATAAAGTGGAATTCAAATAAGATTCCCTTTTGATTTAAAAGTGTTTCAACTTTTGATTTAAAGTGATTCTAAAAAAATGTTAAGGGATGACATTTTTCTGAGTGAACATATATTCTAATAAGCCATTTCAATACTCTCTTTTCAACTCAAGCAAAATTTGCAAAGATGTCCTGGTTCAACCCATTTGAGGTCTTGGGGATTGGATATAATAGACTATGTTTTCATAATCGATTTGTCTTGAAAGTTCGGTACGTGATCCCCCATTTGTACCTGAATTTGAACCAGCAACGTTAAAGAGTGGGAGTCAGTACTCCGTCCACTAAACTACACGAGGTTTGGCTCATACTCTGAATATATTTCTCAGGATCAAAGCATAGGCAAACACAAAAATTTCAGGTAATATATTTAAATAGCGTAATAAATAAATAAATAAATAAATAGGTTATATACATATATACTACCATTGTACTGTACATGCAGCCATTTCACTCTTGTGATATTGACGCTTAGTTGTCTTCGTGCCTACTATATTCCTGATCCTGGCCCTGTGATTATTGTTGGCAGTCCTGGTGGTCCTGGTGGCCCTGGTGGTCCTGCGGACCCAAGGCGACCTGGCGGTCCACGAGGTCCACGAGCTCCAGCGGACCCCTGAATACCTTGTGCACCTGGTGTTCCCAATATGCCCGCATCTCCCTGTTCACCTCGAATGCCTATAGGTCCAACTCCACCTTCTCGTCCAGGTGGGCCTTGTAGTCCACGTTGCCCTGGTGTACCGTTTTCTCCCGTTTCTCCCACTGGGCCCATATCTCCATCATGACCAGGATCACCTTTCATTCCATCTCGTCCTTGCTTGCCCGGATCGCCTACAGCACCCAAACGGCCTTTTCGGCCTGGATGACCCAGAACTCCCGAGGGTCCTTTTAGACCCTTTGGCCCCGGGAGGCCAGGTGGACCAGGAGGGCAATGACATTCGTTTATACTATGGTTTATATCATTGAACAAAGCCTTTGGATGTTTTTTGAACGGAGTCTTAGCTACAGACTGTTTCACTGTATTTGCTCCTTTTTCCAATCCATTCACGGCCACCGCCAAAACAACTGAAAATAAAGAGTTGTTAATAAACCGCACAATGCTGAAAATGAAGCACACTCACTAAGGAGTACGATTCTACTGTAAAACATCATTTTGAATGAAGCTAATTTCATTGGAAATTTGCTTATATAGGAAAGACATACCCGAACAAATAATACAAGCGGCAAGTGCATATACCACTCCTAAAACACACAAAACGCCGACCACGTTAACATCCGTTTTATAATTTGAATGCAATTATCATAATCACATCGAAATCTAGCTTCCAGCTACTTCGGATCAAAAACTTACCTGTTTTTACATCTTAAGTCAGATCAACGATCTTCAGCAAATCGATTGATTTGAAATGCAAATATTTGGGTAGAAATTTATTTCTTTATGCTTCCCTCATATTGTCTTTTGGCAGCTTTGCATGTAGCGGAATCATTAACTGCACGATAGGTTGTAACTGCGAGGCATTATGGGCAACAGTATCCCCGCTTTTTGGTTTGGTAAAAATTGGCAAAAGCACTTTCATCTGAATAAGCACCGTTACTTTCTTCTGATTTGGATAGTAGCTCTTTGGATCTGTTGAAGCTGCTGCTTAACGAGTCCGTTTTACTTTTATTTCAATTTTATGCAAATGATTTCTGAAAAGCTCAATACCGGAATTTTTGGTGGAATAATCATCATTTGAATTTCGCAAACGAAAGTTTTTTTTAGATAGATGGTACTTAATACTTCTTACGACCTTCAAAAAATTAAAACAAAGTAAAATGACATTAGGCGTGTTTCTTTGCTCCTATCCAGCACAGAACAGACGCATTTGAAACAACAACACTCCTGTCCTAGCGAATTCACTGGTACAGAAATTCTGTTCTGAATGGGTGGTTCATGTACTGAGCAATAGAATGTGCTGATAGATAAAGAAAAGCTCATGAGGAAGTGGTCTTTTTTGCCGTAAGGTGACTTTGAATTTTTCAAGGACATGTTGAATGTGTTGGTCGCTAGGAAATTCGAAAAAGCCCTGATAATGTGTGGAAAGCTAAAACAGGTAATTTTCTGTTAGTTCTTTTTTATATTTTCTATCGATTGTGATAGTTTATACTCGTTATTTTCTACCTTTATTTTTAGCTGTTTTGCGCTAGCATAGCGAATACAGTAACCTATAGAAAGCTTAACAAATGCATCAGCTGTTCTGTGATGGATCGTCTTTTTGCGCCATTGTTCTATTCTGTTCTGCACCGGAGCAAAAAAATGCACCTATTATTCGATGAATTGTTTGATAAAACAATGTAAAAAATGCATGATTGTGGCCTTGAAAAAGAAGTCATCGTAAAGCTTTCTCACAATCTACCAGAAACTGAATATTTTTATGTGTTGTCCATTTACGTTGGAATTCTCGGATCATAATACATAACGCATTGAAAATCCGATATCGTTCAAATTCCAATATCGGAATACGAATCATAAAAGACCCTCTATTATAACTAATCGAAATTCTAAACTAATACCAATCAACTAATATCAGTCGCGTTTTGGCGCCCCTATCGAGAGCTGGTTAAGATAGTAGCATTGAAAACAACAATATTGGTCCAGCTATAGTTCTTCTCAAAGCAAATAAGCTAACCAGCTCTGGATAGAATCGCACAAAAGTCGCAAAGTCGGCTACTGAAATCGACCGCTGGCTTATATTTGGCTTCGTCAACGTTGAAACATCTACTACGCTTCCCTCGGCCGACATTATTTATGTCATTTCAATAAAAAATACTTACCTCAAAGGAATCATTTGGTCACTTCATTGTTTTCAAATAAAAAAACATTCAGGCTTAGTTTAAATTCAATTTTTTTATTTTTTTCACTTTTGTCAACCTTTTCCCGGTTTTTTCGTTCAGTATGTTTTTTTTCTGAATTTTACATATTTTACGATTTTTTTATGTTCGAAATTTTTTTTTTTATTAAATAATACATTTTTCATCGTGTAATTGAAATCTGATAATGATCTCTTCGCAATTTTTCCCCATTTTTAAATTATATCTAGTATACTCTAATATAAATAATATATTCTATTGTAAGTTTTCATCTGAATATGTTTACAGATTATTAAGAATAGTAAACGATTTTGTTTTTATTTCTGTTTTGTTTTTAATACACAGAAAGAACATGTTTTGACTCATACCAAAATGAGGAGTCAATACAAAATAAAGTATAAGTCAAAATTATGTTTTCAAAATTATCATCATCTGAATTTCCCTGCCTATTTTTCGCATTCGAAATTAAAATATGTTTTTATGTATATTTTGTGGTATGCGTCTGAAATGAAATCCATGAATAACGAGTCTCGAAACAATATTCGGCGCATAAAGTTCAATCCGATCTAGCCAAAAGTTGAAATTATCATGAAAAAGTGGGAAAATACGATTGAAATTGATATTAATATTACGAGCGAGATAAACGAGTCGGGAAAATAAAGCGTAATGGAGTGCATGTATACAATGTGTATAATTATTATAAAATTGGCAGTGAAAAATTAAACACATCTAACACCACTATTGAGATAAACTCTTCAATTACATCAAATCGATTTCGATTTTATATTACAGAATAAACATAAACTCTCCAAACATATCTCTTAAAATAATTCAATAAATAATCGGCTCTGAGGGTGTAAATAATTCGAAATAATTATCTGTTTATGCAACGAAATAAAAAGGAATTCAAGGCAAAATAAAATTCTAGAAAACATTTAACCGTACTGAAAGGAGAATCGATAGATCAATCGAAAATATCATAAGGAAACAACATGTTATGAAACAACAAAGCTTGAGAAAGTATGGGCAGCTAAATACGATAAGATAAAGAAGAAATGAATAGTGTCTTGTTATTCGACCTAGAACTCTTCTAAATGTTTTTCGTCGCATTCTCGTCGACGCTTCGTGTTCGTCAGTTGCACGCAGAGCTTCCAAACATTTTGGCAATTAAATTTAAAAATTAACAATGGTTTTTTTTTTCTATAATTGCTCTCGCATTCGACTTCGTGCTTTTATTCCACTATCCGACTTTCACTTTAGCAATAATAATTTACACTAAGTGACTAATAAATTAGTAATTCAGTTATTGTTTTCGCTATTTTCTCTTCGACATTTCTTACATTTTACTTCCTGTAAACTGGATGATTCACGTCCATTTTTAAACAGATCATGATTCTTCCCATTTCTGTGTGTGTGTGTCGTTTTTTACTTTTACATGTGACTCAATAAATTAAATACTATATGAACTATCGGGTGTTGCGCTTATTATTCATTACTTTTTGGGGTAGCTAGTTTAGGTTTACGCTGATAAATTAGAACTTGACTCGCTTGGAGTTTACCTAGGACATATTACTATCGTCATCTAGTTCTATATATAATTTAGTATAATGTGGTTCTTACATTAGTTAGTAGATGTGTTTGCTATGCTACGTTCTCGTCCATCGTTTTTGGAGAACTTACTCCCTACACATAGTCTACCTTACGCAAAATACATTTCAACATGAACGAGTTAAATTTGCAGTTACTTGTCTATTTGCTAAATATTAATTAACTCCATTTAATAGTATAATATACATTAATTGTAGATTTGGTTGTCATTCAATCATATTCTATGTATGATTTTTTTTTTGTTTGTTTATTAGCCATTGCCTATAGTCTACTAGTCTTCGTGGATCATCTTTAGTTAATTATTTTTTTTCCTTCTTCCACCCTAGTTAAGATTAGTTTTCATTTGTCTATTTTACAAATTGGACTAAATTATAGAAAGTCTCTTTCAATGAATTACTAAATCGTCTGTGCTGCTGCGTTCAGAGCTAGTTTTGAGTGTTTGTTTTGCATTCACTTAGAGCGAATTGAATTCAACTAATTTTCTTTCGCATTTCAATGCGCTGTTCATTGTATACATATTTACTCTGTTTCCTTGATTCGAATAGAACGAAACGAGAGAAGCTAAAACAAGAAAATATCAAAATTTACTTAACGATCGTTCCGTATATTCAAAACATTTTACAGTAATTTACTGTTTACATAGTTTTTGTTTTACAAAAATTGTTTATGCAGTAAAGAATTCATTTGGTTTAGGGCAACAATTAAAAAAATTAAAGATAATAATCCAACTATGTGTTTTCTTTGTTTTTTCCAATATTTTGAATTTTTGCTTTTGTTTACTTGAAATTGTGACTAACTACGTTTTATTCTATTTTCTTCTATAGTAACTTCTTTTCTAATTTTCTCACCGTACTTCCTTTTAAACTACATTAATAGTTATAATAGTGTACATGCATTCAATCACACATACACACGACGGTTTTCATTTAGCTGTTGATTTCGGGGTTCGAGTCAGTTCAATACCTTTTATAGATGGTGCAGCGAAACGATTGTGTAATTTTGGTTGAATGATTTTTTGAAATTCAACTGTTTAACGCAGAACGATGTGCGGTGCCTTCGAAGAGGACTTCTCCCACGAGTTATAATTCAATTCGACTCGTTATTGGACGATGATTCATAGCCGCCAAAGACTTTTTGCCGAACACCTTCAATTTCGCTCACCCATTCGAGGGCATAACCTTCAGGATCTTCGAGATAGTAGGTTCTATTTGGCTGTAAGAAAGAGAAATTGCGCTATTAGAATAGATCGCAATAGATTTAAGTGTTCTTTTGGTACTTTTTTAGTGTGTACAGTGAATAAGAAAGAGTAAGTAAATGAGATGCTTACCGTGTGGACAAAGAATATTTTGAAGTTCTTCGGTTCTACTCGCAAGTCTGCACTCCATGGGATCTCGCCTTTTTTCACCATCTGCACGGGATCGACGTAGATCAATCGCGGACCTGTCGTCAGCAACAACATTCGTTTTCTGGCAAACAAACCTTTCCGCTTATTCACAAAACCTTTCTTCAGGATTACTTCACCATCACAGAATTGATTCCACTTGTCTGATTTTTGAAGTTCTAAGCGACGTTCCTTCTCTGCTTCGCTTATATTTAATTTATCTGCAAAGAGGAGAGAAGGGTCGAGTTTAGATAGCAAGTCAAAATAAATTGATCATTTTTGGAGGCAAAATAATGATGAAATATGCTTACTTTTAGATTCAGTCTTTGTCTCAGTTGGTCTCAGCTCAGTTTCGATACTAGGTGAGATGGCAGTGCCCAGCTCAAGACCGAGCAGTCTACTTAGTTGCTTATCATCCAATCCAGGCTCCAAATTGTGTGGCACACAGTAGTCACTTCGGAGAGCCTCGTCCTTGTGAACACCTGGCAGATATGGATAGATTGGAGGCGGGCTTTGAATTCGGATCGTATCCCAGTTGATACCCTCGAAGAATGGATGAGTTCGTATACTTTCATACCGACCGTCTTTGTCTTGAGCACCAATTCTTTCTTCTGGCTCGAGCTTCAGCAATCTTCTGACTAGATCTTCGGCATTTTTATCGAATCCCTCGGGAAATACTAGATTCAGGTTCATAATTTCGCGGAATATTAAATAGTCACTGCTCCCTCGGAAGGGCGGCAAGCCTGCAATCATTTGATATATAATGCAGCCCAACGCCCAAAGATCTGCAGCCTTCGTTGATTCTTTTCCTTGCAGGACCTCAGGTGAAACGTACTGCGCTGTGCCTACGAAACTACCTCGTCGTCGCGGCGGCATATTTCCCGTAGTTGTGGCACTAGTTGCGTCTGCTGCAGGATTGCTTTCAGTACTGCATGAATAAGTTTCAGTCTTTTCTGGTGTTAGGATTTTCGCCGATCCAAAGTCGGCAATTAATGTGTGCATATTTTCGTCGAGCAAAATATTCTCGGGTTTCAGGTCACGATGAACAACTCCGCGCTTATGCATCTGTTCAATGGCCAGGACCAAATCGGCACCGTAGTGGCATGTGCACTCCAGATCGAACGATCCGACCTTGTTGATATAGGGTAAGAGATCACCATTTTTCGCAAACGTCATCACGAAGTAAAGATTTCGCGAGTCCTGAAACGTGCATGAGAGATTCACGAATCCCGGCACATTGTTCATAATGTGCATGACTTCACGTTCACGCCGAATATATTCCTGTTTCCGCTCGCGAATAATGTGTTGCTTATCGCATACTTTAACTGCAAATTTGAAACAAAAGGGAAAGAAATGAATAAAAATATTTTGAATTTGTTTTGTTTTCGATGAGTTGTCTATCATAGAGTCCACAAGCCAATTATTTGAGATATCATTTCACCTTTGTTTGGTTCCGAATGGAATTTAAAATTAATCAAGGCAACAGTTCATCTATTTCTCAATAAAATAAAGAAACGATGGCATCAATTTAAAAAAAAATTGCCCGGAAAGTATGCCAAATGCCAAATCATAATTAACCTTTGATACATATGTATATATCTGTTTTTTACAATTTTTTTCTTAACAGATTAGCAAACAAACAGACAAACCGAAAGAGTGGGAGTCGACGAAAGCATTTCTGACTTTGTTTATTGCCACCTGATTTTCTCGTTTTTGCTCTCGCGTCGTCTTCGCTTTATCTTGAGTAGGCTGATAGTTCGATGGCGGCGTGGTCCGTGGAATAGACCAGTCGGTTGGAAACAACGAAAAACGAGCATAAACACACAGCGCGATGTGATTATTTTTATCAGCAGAAATTTTAGCTGCCAAAAAATACACGACCCAGAGAGTGTTCCTCCAAGTGTTGTTATGTGCTGCTAGGCTAGCTAGAAATCGTTGCTTGGCTTGGTTAGATTGCTAATCTTGAGAATTTATGTGTGGCATTTTCTTCCTCAGTTTTTTTTCGCGAGGAGTTATATATTTAGAGTGTTAAACAATAGTTTGGTTTCAGCAGGAGACCGCACTGAAATTTCAGGTGATCTCTCGTGTGCTCCTTTAAATGCATCGGATTAGTAGGAAGACGGTGCTGGGATTCTATAGATACTTGAATACTCTACATAAATTGGCTAAGCTAAATGAAAGCGTCTAGAAATTTTCAGTAAATGATATGACACACAGCCATCACACCAAAATCGAAGGCATTACAATCGAAGTTGCATCAAGCGAAACTTCATAATACTCTACATAAATTTTCATGCTAGTTACCTTGAACCTGAGCAGCAAGTGATTTACCGGACAATAGCAGCAACGAAATGCTGTTTCTTCGGTACGACACGTGTGTACACTTTATACTACACATTCTATGCGGTCGGGAAGTGCGAGCCAATTAAGCTCAAGCTTATCGCATTCTGTTTAATATGTACTTACTGAGCCGCAGTCATAATAAAATGCCTCGCACACAGCCCAAGCTTTGAATGTTAACGCCGCGGAATGTCCATTCTCTGTTCCATAGGCTATGGGAAACGCGTTGTCTTCAGACCAACATTCGAAGGAGAACCAACAAGATAAAACGAAAGTAGTTGCGCAGACTTTACAAAATCGAATTGCTTAAGTGTCTACGGGTCGACGGTGAATGGCTTCGCACAGAGCACGGCCGACTACTTCATCTGTTCACAACCAAGCCGTCGGGGTAAAACCGTTAAAAAGATCTGACTGGGGCGGCACACCGGAAACTAATCGCCGAAAATTCCAATCATGCTTCATATTCAACCTATACAAGGAATCGATTGTGAATCTTTTGAAAGCCTTGGATTGGAAGATACGATTAATAATCGTTGCGCCAGAAATAGCTTTGCACATCAACATTTCAGGATCTGTGATCCCTTCAAAAAATAATTCAACAGATTTTTCTAGATTTTTAGGTTTTGCGTATTGAACTTGAGAAAGGGTATTACAAATCGCTGCTAATTAACTGTTACTAATTTTTAAAATTATTTGCTTGTTTCAATATTAACTACATCGTTAAAACTTGCGTGAGCACATTCTGAGGACACATCAGATTTAAGATACCAAGATCAAACAATATATAAACCGATTTCTGGATCTAGCTAAGTTACCTTTCTAAAACACAATACATTTTGTTGTTTTTTCATTGAATAAAAAATGGACTGCTATCTTTGATTTTTGCTGGCGGCTGCGAGAAAATATTCAAACCTGTCGAGGCAAACATTTTTACCGTGCAGACACATCAGCTTTAAAGGTGGGACACCGAGAGTTTGTAGCGTGTCTGAGCCGCGTGTGCTCTACTTTAATTAAACGGTCGCTGATATTTGAGTAGTTTCGTCTCCACATTGTTATATGGTTTCTATTTGCGCACAAGAAATAACGGTTCTTTGTTGTGTCGGATGAATAATGCAATAAAGTTAGAGCGCAAAAAAATCAGTGGCGCAACTGCTGCGTATGTACAACAAACAAATATGCTACTTACACTACCTATGGAGAAACTTGCTAACTCGAAATAAGAAGGTAAAAGAGAAAGCATTCTCCTATGCTTGTGGAATTTTTTTTTTTTTTTTGCAGAAAAAAGATGATTAGATAACACACAATGTGTTTGGTGTTTTTATAAACGCTTCGGCATAGATCTTCGGAGCTTCAAAAATCTACTTGAAGACTTAGCGTGTGATTGCGGGGAATAGTTGAATATTTTTGGAGGTCTTCAAACCACGGGAGATTGTTTAACGACGTCAACATACATCGACAGCGATCCATTCTTATCTATATCTTGTTGATTTTGAAATCAGGTCAACCACCGACCAGCCGACAATAAACGAAAGCAACACTCTCACGATGTTCAAAGTTTTCATACAGTCCCGTCGTCCCATGTGGCGGTCGACGAAATGCATGGAAACACCGAAACAACATTCCTTCAACTTAAATTAGCTTCAAAACAAATCATTTATAGGCATGGACCTCTTATTTTCGCTCCCCGGGCTCTTTCTCTGCCGTCGTCATTGATCATTGTCGGTGCCGCATCGTTCCTCCTCTGCTGGCACCGCACCACTTCCCGGCTCTCCTCGCGACATGGCAGTCTTCCTCGTTAACCATTCATCTAGTTTTTTGCTTTCTTTAGCCAAATACCTACCCAACAAGCTGTGCGAACAACCATCAAGAAGCGATTCAACCAAACGAATAGAATTGAAACTTGTACGGCATGAGATAAGGCTTTTGCATTGATGCGATGAGATGCAAAAGCCGCCATGAACTTTCGTTACAAGAATGCAACGGAGATGTACCAGAAGCAGAGGCGGGCAGCCAAAAGCACAGAAAACAACTCAAGATGTTGGCCATAAATACAGAGAGAGCCCAGCCTGCCTGCGAGCCAAATGCTGTCAAGCTTAAGACAGAAAGTTCTTCTCGTAAGTATGCAAACGTGTGGAATGCGGTCTGATATCGATAGAAGCAAACGGGAAAATATATATGGAACACTCATTTCGTATAGGTGTTTTTGTTTTTCTTGCAACTCCGGTCTATTCTCCCTGAACAGGCGGCAGAAACATTTTTGATTGAAAGCCGTACGAATAAAAAAGTTACTTGTTCACTTCGCCATACATGGGGTCCGTGGAATGGGATGTCATTGATCCGAGCAAAGAATCGGAACTCAAATAAGGGTATCATTCCGATCCAGCGATTTTGATTTGCATTGGGTTGGTTGTAAACGACAATGATGACCAAACACTCTGTTACGCAGAGGTTATTCGGAAATCCTGAACACTTCTTAGAAAATCGCCCAGTGCCTTCAGATACAATGGACTATGGAAACGGTTTAAAATATGCTAGGCAATCCAAAATCAACCGAATTCCAAGCGACTCTCGAGGCTCTCTCCTTAATCATTGTGGAACCTGGATAAGAGACCGCATCAAAGAATGCCAAGCTGTTCTTGGCGGGAAAAGAAAATCGCACACCGAAGATATCGTCGTCGGAAATGTTGAACTGGACGCGAGGCCAAGAGATGCCGTCGCTCCATGTTATTTTGGTTCAAGAACCTCGAAGGTATTTCCTCTATGCATGTACATCCAACACACACATACAAATTGAACCAAAGCACAAGAACTAAAGAAACGATTCTGAAAACATCAGCAGCATCAGTAAAGATCGATCAATAGTGCAGCAGCAGCAGCAACATTCCATTCCAAGTCCCACTACGTTGCTCGCTAGTCAACATAATCAACTTCAATGATTTCGTTTGTTACCTTGCCTCCTCATCTTTCGTCGTGTGTTACTGGCACCTAATTCATACCTCATTTTCTCAGCGTAGAGCGAAGTGAAGGTCTTCCCGTGCTCCTTCTCTCCATCCGGCCCATAACTTCACGGCAACAACACTATACACCAGCAAACTTGAAGTTTGTTTTGTCTTCATCTCGTACGTACCACAGACTTGTTGCGAACAGCAATAGCCAGATAGATAGATAGCTAGCCAAGCGAACCAGTGAAATAGAGACCAGCTATCTATCTGGATAGATTGCTTGCTTGCTTGCTTGTTTACAATTCAGTGGTTGTAATGCCGTTTCGTTTTTCTTATTTCTTTCTTTTATGCTAATACCAAAAATGCCAACTTGCATGGAATTTCCGGAATGTGCACTGAAATAAAAGCATTGCAGTGAGAAGGCAAGCAAGCAAGCAGGCCTATTGCAATTTTCTTTCAGGTTGCTCTACTTGTTATTTTTATATGCTTATAGCCTTTTGACTAGTGCGACACCATTGCGCATATTCCTAGGCAAGCATAAAAATTTATCAATCTAAGAGTAGGTAAGTAGCTAAATCTGTTTTGTCAACTTGAAATCAGAGCTGAAAACTGAAACTGTTAATTGCACACTCTGTCCCCGATGGGTGTGTTTAGGCCTTTGGAAATGTGGACGAACCTAGCTTAAATTCCTAATTGAGAGAAGCACAAAAAATCTTCCCACAATATTAATAGACTTAGGTAAACGCAACACAAACACTTTTTGCCGAAGATTCCTACATGCTAAATTCCCATCGTAAACAAATTATCACATCAAACAAAACATCAAATAAGTATAAAACCTAAATAATTAATTGACGTCTACTACCTTCGAAAATAACTTCCGTTTCCACTCCTCTTTGCATCATAACCGTTCAAAATACACAATCTTACTGGTAGCGCCCAATGTGAGCACATTTCCATGCATTACGCCTTATGCTGTGGCGCCACGAAAGCTACAAGGGAAAATATTTTCCCAGAAACCTACTGATATTCCTTCGTTCATTTTCCGTGATTTGTCGCTTAATATTCGCCCAGGTAGACGTCGGCCGATAGGTAAGAGTTTCCCTTCGATTTCCAAATAGGTTACGTATAGGAGTATCACATGGGAAAGTATTGATAGTTTTTTTTTAATTCGGAATATACATCCGTGTTTCTTGCAGTTCCTGTCCAACGGATCGTCTATTCCAATCGTATAGAAATTTTACTTTAAATATACGGGATTATTTAATCAGTTATTGACGTAAGAGATTACTCCCATTCGCCAGATTGTTATAAACGATGATCCTTGCTTAATTGCTTGTAATTTAAATTTATTTTTCTTTTGCTTGAAATTTTCGAAGCCAACGAAGTCTTTAAACAAGAAAGTGAGTCATCTAACTCGAATCAGGAACATGAAAACTATTCGATGAAAGCTTTAAGACAGGACGAATTGTTCATATTGCGTAACACAAACATAGTAAGTCCTAGACGATTGCCGCCGACGATTATTTTTTATTGGGTCGGAACATGCACAACGAATCGGAACGTACCTTCCACCTTTTCGCGAAGTCTATAATGGCACCAGACAGCTAGGCGGTTACGACTAATAACGGGGTTAATGTGGTTTTAGCGAAAAGGAGAGATAGTACGTGTGTGTCTTTTCGACTCGAATCTTCTCTGATCGGTCTTCAGAGTGCTATCGACCTTTGCCTGCCAATTTGCGAAAATATTTTGATTTCATAAGCAAAATATATTCAAACAAAGGTCCCGAAGTGCTTATCGACATCGTCAGACTATGCACAACCCACACACAGTTACAAAAATGTCCTACGTATTATACGTAAAATCAGTTTTAATCGTATCAAATCTTTTTCACAAGAAGCAACTGTTTTCATCTCATTCGCCACGCTTTTGTTTTACATACGGCATTGAACTCCTTATTTAAACTGAGTTGATCGTTATTATAATTGCAATATTTTTAGCAATGCAAAACAACAACAAAATTTGATTCTTCCAAATTTAGCTTTTTATTAGTAGATACCTGAGTGTGTGAATTGCATAAACTCATCAAGGGACTCGATTTCAGATCAATAAACCATCTTGCATGTGGCGATCACCCCCAGTTTTCAAGTGGCGAGCGACAGAGAACATTTCAAAAAACAGAAAAAATGGTCTTGAAAATAAGGAAATAAAGCACGAAAATTATGGTAATTGGACAAATTATCCTCGCAATATCAATATTTGTCAAGAAATTGCCTTCCTTATTTATCAATACTCTTTTCTGCGAGAAACGTAATGTCGTACATACGTAGTTTACCATAAATTTTGCCAGATTTTGTCATATCTGTAACTTTCCCATTCAAACTTAGTTGAAATGATATTTTCCAGGGAATGGAAAAAAAAAAGTAGCGCCTGCAGATCATATTCCAGCACAAGATAAACAAGGTGTTTGTTGTTCGTGATTTAGGCTCTTATTCTGGATCACCCTTGTACTTATTATTATATTGAAAAGAAATGATCAATTATCGTCTCATGATCTGTCTGGTTTGCTCACAACAACAAGCAGCCCCACAACGTCCATTTATCTTCACTTGACAATTCCGGCGTGCCTGGCACAACTAGTCTGTCTGGCGTTTTCATTTCGTATAATTTTTCGGGGAACTTTTTAGGTCAGTGTACACAGCCAGATTCACAGTCAGTCATCTCATCAGCCAGCCAACCCAGGCAAATCGTTTTAAACGAAAAATAAAAACCATCAAAAGACCGAGGTCTGTGATCTTTACGAAATCAGAGCAGATGTTTCGTTTCGGAACTGGCTTCCAAGCAGCTACGCTTGTATAGATATGTACCTAGTTATTACTTATCCGCTCTATATGTTTTTAATGCATACGACACGTGAATCTTCTTGAGCCGTTGAGTCGTCGTCTTCGCGAGAGACGCACAAAACACAACAAAGGAGATATTTCGTATACACACATAATAGCGTCAAGTAGTCCGGTATGAGTTTGTCAAATTGAAAAAGTTAAGGAGCATTGTTTAGTCCGTCTGGAGTTTAGTGAACTATCTCTACGGCGAAACCGTGAGGAGCACACATGAAATAAGAAAGTCACCATTCCCAAAAAACACTGTAGGTAGATGTAGGTAGGTAGACAAGATGTTTCAAGGTTTTAAGGCCGAGGCCAAAAAGGTCATTAACAATGAGGAAGAGGATCCATGAAAAAGACGCTGCCTGAAACACCTGGTGCAATCATTTTCCCTTGTTTCGAGACTGTCATAGATTTGGAGAGTGCAGGGGGTGTAAAAGGATCTGGCCTGCGTCATGTGAAACTGAATACTTAGTTGCATGAAGAAAAAATCGAGGGTGATGACTTCATCAGAAATGATAATTTTTGGACGATTGTCAACCTTTTTCAGTTTTTATTTATTATATAATTTACAGTGTTGCTGAATTGGTATTTCTTCTTCGGGCCTTATTTATGAGGCATAAGTGAAAAATGTCAAAGGTTATTACATGTAAATTATTAAAGGGCTTTTTGTTTCGCAGCAATTTATTTATTTATTTATTTAAGTAATCCATTAACAGGCAAAAAGCCCAATTACAAATAGAAAAGCTTAGTATTAAAAAATTGAAAAAATTAAGATATGAAAAACAAGAATCGAATGATAAAAATGATAAATAAGATTAAACATCAGCAAAAATTGTGTTGCGAACATTTCTTTCAAAGGTAGCAATAGAGTGTGGAATAGGACCAATTTGGAGGCCATTATGGGTGCGTAATAAGCGCAAAACAGGAGAATGAAAGTAAGTTTCAGTACGGGCAAATGGTACATCAAAGACAACGGAGGACCTAATTTGCCTCTCACACTGCCGTTCAATAATCAAGGATGCAATAGATGAGTTCAGATGACCTCGGCATATTTTGAAAATATGAAGCAATATGAAGCCTATGACAAGAAACTGATACGTACACGGGAAGAGAACTCATAAATATTTATGATAACAAGCAATTGTTGGCTGTGAACTCAAGGTCGGTTTATAAAACATGCTTTAAATTAACTGCAAATACTCACTTGCATATTCCTTATTTGTATGAACATCTCTGGCCAAATAAACTGTACTGTAGCTGCCTTCGCCGATATATTTCCCGAAAATGAAATCGTTGGCGGATTTCTTCAGGACGGGTTGGTTTGGTCGACCGCTAGCTGTCTTCATTGGTGTAATATTTGGTGGAACCTGCGAGGAATCGCCCTGTTTTTGATCTGTTACAGACGCAGTGGACGTTACGGAACTGATTGTTGGTGTATTTGGTGTAGTTGTAAATGAGGATGATGCTGACGAGGATGAATAATCGGCCGCTGACGAACGGACCGATGCCGTTCGTGATGACGAACACGATGCTGGTGTCTTACCAACGGAAGATCTTCGTCTTCCGATTTCCTTTCTCAACGACCCGAAATCATATCTTTCTGAGCCGCTGTTGTTCACCGATGTCGCTGTCGAGGAGCCAGAGTTTGGTCCAGGAGCCGATGGTGCGATACTATTTAACAACTCCTTTGGTACTTTTTGCGCACCGAGATATCCAGTTGATACTGCCGCCATGTTAATATTAATAATATCTGGATAAGGACTTTCAGGTATTGATACTGGTGATTTTTCTTTTGGCATAGCTGGCATTGTGGATAAAACCTGTTGTTGGCCGTTTATCTGGAAAGAAGAAAATAATTACAATTAATGTCACGATCGAAAAATCGAAAGCACTCATTAACAAGTTTTTTGCATGAAATTTTTCTCACAAAATGTCACCCAAATCAAGGTCTAATTTCTCTTACCAGAGCTGAATGGACCTATCTCGTTTGACTGCTAAGCTAATTCATTGCTCGGACGACGACAACATTGTGGAAAAATTAGAGAATGTAGGAAATTCCGCCGATGTGCATTTATTAGTCTTTATTCAAAATCCACGAGCGTCAAAATGTCTCGAAAGGTAGTATGGAATGCTGAACACACAAATCAAACCGAGTTTCGGATGTTTTTCATATATGTAGAAAGCAAACGACCTCCAGTTAAATATTTTGCACAAACTAATCAAAATTCATTTCAAAGTAGATACGAAAACTTGCAATCGAAAGACTGATTTGTTAGCGATCGCGACGACTTTAACGAAAGTTCACTTCACACTCGTCCCGAGACTGAGTGTCACTCCCTGATAAGTGTCCGCGACGGGCAAAAGTAATGCTGTAACTAAGTCGACTGAGCAAACTTGATTGTTTGTAGTTAATATGCTAAAGTATCTGGTTTTCCAATACACCTACATCTATGTATAATTTAGCTTTTCTCTCGGCCGCACTGCCGCTCTCCTGCTCTTACTCGCACCGACTTTCAAGATTCTTCGCTGTTTTTTCGCCACTTTGCCTATATTTCTAGATTTTCAAATCGACCGAATCAATTGACCACCGACGACAGCTGTGATCTTATGAATTTTAAAGAGGTTCTTTCTATACGAACGGCCGCCGCCACAGACCAGACCAGATCCAGTACATACATTTCCATACTTGTTTACATATTTTACATTTTTATTATGTCGCTCTTTCAATTTTTTCGTGGCGGCGCGCGATACGCAAACATATAAACAAGAATTTGAGATTTTTTTCAGATTGAACTCGACTGGAAGAAACTCATATCAGCATACTGTAGCGAGTACTGGTCCTATGTTGGCAAAGATTTGAGATGGTTTTGAAAACTGATCTTCGGAGAAATTTCAGCATTTTGAATGAAAAATGGCAGACTAATTGCCAAATTGTTTTTCAAAAAAAAAAAACAACTGAATGATAAATTGTTTCGAAAGGAACAACCATTCTGGCAACGCAGGTTCGCATCAACAACCTTTCAAAGCCAGGTGAAGATTTATTCGAAAAATACCAGATAACTTCAATACTAAACAATTCACCTCGGCAACTCATTACCCCAACTGCCTTATTTAAATCGAATTAATTCTGTTTCGAGTCGCCTTCCCGGCCAAATCGAAAAACAATATATGAAACACTTTGCCGATGTATGACAAAACAGCAACCACGAATCAAGCCGAATTGTGTGGATTTATATTATGTGGTGTCTGCTGCACCGGTATCAATGATTACAGTATTTTTTCTTCTCACTTGCAGAATGATATTTTCATTTTTATATAAATAAATATACACACAGCGTACATCAAGCGATCCAACGAGCGATTTTAATAAATTTTAATATCTCTGACGCTACTTTCTACCAAGCGAAAAATTTACTTCAGCGGCTCGACATACAGCAGGTCATCGAGTCTGGCAAAGTGGCAAAAAATTTGAACGACTAGAATGGGTTTGCGCGATAACCTATTACAATGGACAGGCAGGCAGTTAAAAAAAAAAAGTCAAAATGTTTAGGAGAAAAATCGAAATTTTGCGTGAAATGATCGATCATTCGTACGAAATTTAATTTTACGAACTGAAACAGTGTGGAGGATCTACTGTAGAACCTACTTGGTAAGTTCGATGTGGAAACATTCAGCACTAAAAAAAACGAAGCAGACTGTTATCAGCTGTTTGTTTTCGAGATTTATACAAAGATGCCTGATAAGGGTAGCAAAAAGTTGATTATACTAAAGAAACAGTAACATTAAAGTGATTTTATTAATGAAACACTCTTATCGCTTTTTGTAAAAAAAAATTGTAGGTTAGCGCAATTATCACCCTAATCAATCGTTTTGATGGTAAGTAATATATATGTATATATACGTAAGCTCGTTTAGCCTAGTGTGTAGAGCACTGGCTTCTAGCGCAGGGGTCTTTGGTTCGAATACAGGTTCATACGAGGGTTTATACGAATGCTCCGAGCTTTGGTCAATCTAGGTCTGAATAGGTACCTGAGTCAAAGCAGGGGCAAAATGAGGCATTAGCCTACTAATAATTCCACACTTGTTAAAAAAATTTGATTACAAAAACACAACTGTACCAACTCCTAACCCCTACGCCCCGGGAAACGTTGTTATATTTATTTATATACTGGTCTGCGTGGTTTTTTAATGTGAATAGCATCGAAAATAATGGTTAATCATTGAACTTGAATGGAGCATTGTGCAAATTGCAGCCGCATCTTATTCAGGTAATTCAAAAACAACTCACGTCAAACACTATCAGCTTTACAAGCAGTTTGTTACTCCTGGCATGTGCAATGTCAAAACAACTTTATGATCACTTCTCGTTCACAAGCATCCCATTCATTGTAACCAATGACAATCTGCTATAGTATTTACATTCAACGACAAAAAAAGACCCCCCATAATTTTTTGTTGCGCAAATTATAAAAGCGCAACTTCTCGGCAATTGATATATCTAATTATTATACTTTAAACAATCCCAGGCGACAATTAATCTCCAATGGAAATAACCCTGAAAAATCCTTAAGGACATTAAAAAAAAATTGGGGCACAATGTCTTCAAATTTCGTACCTAGATTTTCAAAAGGAAATTGTGTTTTTTCCAAGTTTTGTTTGTCTTTACTTTTCAAATTCAGCAAATTTAATAATAGATGCGTTTTTTTGCACATCCGAGCAGATCAAATTTTGTACAGCATATTGAATATAACAACAAAAATACTGCACTTGTGGCGTAATTGAATCAAAAAATGTTAAGCAGTGGTAGTTTATGGGCTTACATGTAGTGTGTGCTGATAACTGTAAGAGTGTTCTAAACGGTTCGTACCACTGCTGTTGATTATTGTGAAACAAACAGTTTGAATTGAATGAATTTGCATAGCACTCCCCAATTTTCAATTATTATACATCAAATCTTGTAGTGTGCAGACTGTTTTTGAGTGTTTCGATGCACATTACACTATAGATTGTTTCATATGCAAGTTTCATGTCTGATTTCAATTAAAATCTACATAAGATTTCATTCAGGTTTTTTCTATGCATTATTCTAATTTAACAACCAATCTAAGCAAAAGCTCAGCGAATGCAACAACATTTTCGAACAATGCGATTTTCTGCTCTGGATCGTTTTTTTGCAACCCTACGTTAACCTGCTCTGCTAGGTTGCAAAAAACGCACCTAATATAACGAAAGTTTCCGAGATTCAAATCAATATTTTTTCCAGCAAAGCCCAGTTTTTAATCACCAATACTGCCTCCTTTGAATCATTTAAAGAGAAATTTATTCTTCGGAAATCCTAATTGTAGTTCATTTGAATTTTACAAGTGTCCTTTGTTTAATGTTCTACAATATATTTCCGAGCATTCCCGAAAGATTCTCCACTGGGTTGAAGTCATATAGCCTATATATCTGTCCATGGTACGAACATGATGTCCAAATTTTTTCTTCAATGCCCTTACCAGGAATCAAAGTCTGCTACACACCTCCATGCAGGAGATACGATGTTAAACGTATCCCGAACATTGAAGATTTTATCAGCGATGTCGTCATACACACCATCGATTTTCAGAGAGCGTTCGAAACTGCATCTTGTACCTCGTGAGGAAACACGAAGCTCTGCAGCGGACTTAACTCTCGCTGGCACTTTACCATAGGGTGTTAAACAAAGAATATTTAAAAGCTCAAAGCTTTTTGGAGATTCCCAAACCAGATTCAGTTTTAGCTGTTTCCAGTATTACCCTAGTGCGTTAAGCAACGGAGATTAAAAAGCTTTAAGTTCATCGGAGATTCACGGAACGAGATTCGATTTTAGTCAGTCTCCAGTATAAACCTGCCAGTCCTCTCATATGCTCTTTTTATACATTCGGCTACTCCCTACTTTTCTCTCTAAGAAACCAGTTTCTTCCAAATTCTTTAAAAATTTCCTAACAGTGCATTCACTGTATTGTAGGTAACGTGTTATTGACCTTATACTGGAGACAGACTACAATAGGATATTGTTCCACGAATCTGATTGAGCTTTTGCACTAGTGTATGTATCAAACAAAGAAAATTTAAAAGCTCAAAGTTCATTGCAGATTCGCGAAACCTAATTCGATTGTAGTCTGTCACCAGTATTATAGGTACTCCTTCCATATAAAGTTACTATTGCGATAAAGCTTTCACACCATTTCAAGTGAATTTTTTTTTTCAGATGTAGAACTTACATAGATACTGAAAAGTTTACGGGTTATAAAGTATGAAAGACAAGTAAAAAAAGCATTGGGTAGTTAGATGCTTTTTTTCTTATTGAGTATACTTGAGTGTCGACTGCTCAGAAGAGAGAGATATAAGGAAATGAAAATGGCAGTGAGAAGTGAAGCAATTTGCCTAGGCAAATTGTTAGTAGTAGTAAGCGAATTTGACATTCACTTACTGTGCCGAACAGAAAGATAGAGTGAGATAGATAGAGAAAAATAGCTGGCCATGTGCACGCGAATTTGACAATTACTAACTCAGCAACAACAAAAGCTAAGGTATCGGGGAAACCAAGGGGAATATCTGAGGTAGCAATTCTCTCGATTTGTTCTATTTATAGATTTTGCCTTTGTAGTAAAATTGCTTCACTAAATTTCGTATATGTATACGCTTGTTTCATTTCCTTCCCAGCAAACGTGCGTTCAGCACTTTCGCATACAGTTGTAAAAACTTTTCCATGTGTTGATACATTTTCTAATGAGTATTTATCTTTTCTATTTCTCAATGATTATACATGCTGCTGTACTACTGCTAAACTCCTGAACAGGCTGTCTAGTTGTTGTAGTTTTCCGACACGTTGATGAATCTCTTATATATTTACGGTTCCCTATTTACAATGAATATAAAGTACTGCTGCACTACTGCCAAACTGGTGACCAGATGGTGCAATTCAAATCGTTTCCCAAAAATCAAATCGAGTTGTCCATACGTCAAGCGTCAGTCATACTTCGCAAGTGATATTTGAAATATTTTGAAATTTATAATTAAAACAGGTTTTTTTTGCTCTAATTAAAGATGACATGAATACAAAGTAATGCAAATGTGATGGCATGAATGCAAAGTAATGCGAATGTACTATTGGTGACATTATAGCTGGGCAGTCATATCAATGTCCTGCGATACTGCTTTTAAGGCAGTAGTACAGCAGTACATTTTACGTGCTGCAGTTTCACCACTTTAGCAGTAGTATAGCAGTGCTTTTGGACTCCTTGTATTCCTATCGTTTGTCTTTTTCCTACTTGTGGGATGGAAACGATCAACCATGAAACAAAACATATTACACGTACGCGGATAATATGAAGTAAATAGGTGAATTTTGGGGTAAAATGCTATCTCTAGCATTACAAGCATTCACGGGCTTACTCACGACTTCTGCAGCACTTTAGAAGTAGTGCTGTGTTTGCTGGGTTAGATCTCTATGTTCTGAGGTCGACTGTGTCGACTGCTAAGTTTGCCTGACAATTGAATGCTATGTTTTGCAAGAAGTTACTAAACACGTGTCACCGAAGATAATGAGGGAAATCAAAACATTTTCAAGCATGTGATTCTGGATCGACTATTTCGATTCTTCCATAATCTTGCCGGAAATAATTGTCTCCCATAATATGTATCAAATTGAAAACCGGCCACCAGAGAGTTGCTTGACAATTAGGACGACCCCACAGCGACATTGGACAGGACAGCAATAACGCGCTATGAAATGATAGCGGGAATTTGTCTATCAAACACAAATAGCAGGCAATGTCGGACTACCCCATCGCCATCATCATGATCGCCATACTCATAACCATCTTCGGTTGTCGATGGAAAGCAGAGCTTGGCAATTCGATCGTTTGAACTAAATAGCCAAACATTGGAACCAGTTTCGATAAAACTGGATTCCTCCGGCTAAATTGCCGAATCACAGTTACCGAAATAAAATTTCGCCGATCGTTAGCTGGATCATTCAAGTAGCGATGAGTATATGAATGAATGTGCTACGTATTAAAATCGACAACGAATTCCATTTTATGATTCTTCCATGCTTCCTGGTGATAGAGTTGGTGCGACGGCTAATGACGATTATGTGGCGTCCGCTTTCCAAAAGACAACGTTTATTAAGACGATATGTCTTCCATAGCAATACCAATGAACATTGGTAGACTCTTTTTCGTCAAAGTCCATTCGGCGAAATTAATCCCGGCAACGATCTCTACTTAAACTCACATGATATCATCACTCGGCGTTGCAGATAAACTAATCGGCTCACTATTTCCAGGCGTTCTAAATATAACCTTATGTTCGAAAAAAAACCACTCGCACAAAAAGCGTGTGTGCGTGTTCGAAAGCGAAGTGATCTGCAGCAGTTCATCTGTCTTTTTGGGAAAATTCCAATGCGACTCTAATTTGTCGCTGATAGTGATAATTTACTTGTTTACAAAACGCTTCACCACGGCATATATGAAAAATATACTTCAATGTTTCTCGAAATTTGGCACTTTTTTTTAAATTGGATCCGATTAGGTGATTTACTGGGCACCGTCAGTTCAAATAGAAACAAAAAGTGCCAACTGGTTGATGGAAATCACACTTTAATCTTGTCGTCTTGTGCAAATCTGGGAGTTTTATTGAGCAAATCACTTGCTAGATCTCAGACGAACTTGAATTCAATAGCCTATCCGATATCGTTCAAATTGAACATTTCGATACGAATAGTAAATTGGCGCGGACATAGAGAATTAAATTAACCAAGATAAGAACCCCTCTCTCCTCTTTCTGATGAGAAAATCGAATTGGAGACATTAACTGAAATTTAGTTAGCTGGAATCGAATTTCGTCAGTACTCTTAACAATAAACCATAACAATTTCAATAAATTGATCAAATACAACAGTAAGCACTTAAATCACAGGCAGTGCCCGCCAACAGATGAAGAGCACGATAACTGCCTCGAAATTAACAACAACAAACAACAGCTTACTGGCGGAACCATTAAGAAAATGCCAAGCGCGACCAAGCCGGCCCATTTGCATACCAGCTAATACTTAAACGAAATATTTTCTGTGGATGATTTTTGAACGATCAGAGCACATAAGAAATGGAACCGTGCGCCTGTTGCGTGACTTCCATCTCCAACACAAACAAAAACGTAGAATTAGCCATAAGGCTCCTCCGCAAATATAGAAGAGCTGTTGCTAACAACACACTGATAAAAAATAATAGAAATAACGCCTAGTCCGAGATAGGAATTGATTTGCATTCCGATTTATGAGGCGATCATCGAATGTCGATGGTGTGACCGTCACTGACAGTGAAAAGGTAGGTTTCGAATTGATGATCTTGAAGTTTTGGAGTCAGTAGTCAATACATCTCAAGGCTTGCAAATCCTTGAGGAATACGATATTTGTCATTATTTTAAAATACAATCTAATATCAAACTTATTTTTCACGTGCCCACCGCTAACCGAAAATATCTTAACCTTTTACACGCTTGTCAATCGAAATATTTTCGAAGTTCAGATAGGGCCAAATACTTGCTGTTTCAATTGCATAACCAACAACACCACCTCCTATCTCCACATCAGTATCTCACCTTCACATTCAAACCACTCACGACGTTTCATACTGATTTGTTTGATAGCTCGCTTTTATCGGATTTTACTGCTTTTCAATCAGATTACATAAGACGTAGCAGAAAAAATAAATAGTTTACGAGTAATTTAGACTCTACTCTGTTGCCCTGATATGTTTTCATGTAATGTGTGTGATTTATAAATATATATTGTATTTTTTATTTTGAATGTTTTTTTTTCTCGAATCCAGTAGTTATGAGCCTTTTTCAATCAGCTTTTTCAGCATGAATGATTTTATTTGCATCATTTTCCTCACACATATTTTCGTCTGAATTTTTAATTTTTTTCAGTTGTTGATTCGGAGGACCAAAGAAAAACGAGAACAGCAGCAAAAAAAATGTTTTTGATTCGAAATTTTCGGAACAGGTTACATATGCTTTCAAAAGATCCGTGTGAAGGAGAATATTTAATTGGTGTGATATTGTGAATACTTTTTTGAAGCATAACGATTTCGAGGCTATTTAATGGGGAAGAATCATTTTAAACTGAAGAATTTTTTTCAGATGTTTGTATTGCCAAGCTTGTTTGTTTGAAAGCAGTTCAAAGCCGCTAGGAGCAACTCTCACAATTCCATGATTCAGTAACTACCTTTTTCGGATTGTAATCACCTCTATATCTTATAAATCGAAGGAAAGCAAAATTTCGGGAGCAAAATGAACCCAAGGTTGTTTCGAAAGCACTATGTATCTACTACGGAAGAAACTTAACACTTAGTTTCGAAAGTAGTGGTCGTAACCAGAAGATTTGCATCAACATCAGCTGGTTCTTTTTTTACCACTGCCGTTGCAATATTTTTATTTCATTCGCGCAATAGATGTTTACAATCAAGTAGTTTTATTGAAAATAGTAAGTTTGTGAGCTTTCCTCTCTGTTTATTTTCTCTAAGAAACAGCTTATTCTTCTCATTCCACTACGCATTTTCTGCGTATCTGTCGACCTAGAAGTTTCTTGAAAAGCATTATCTCGTCTCGGGGCCCGATAGAAAAACAGCACAACAAGCAATTCAAATCGAATCAACCTCAAAACCAACGAATAGAATTCGGAATGAGTAGAAATACATAAAGTATCTGAGCAAGACATTGTCGTTGTGGTCATTACGCGATTTCAGTTAGAACAAATCATCAGGCGGCCTGCAAGAGCAACAACAACGCTTGTGCTGCCTAACAAAATTGTCTCGAGTTGATTTATCCCAAGGTAAAATCCTAGGCGATAGGCACTTCAGCTGGCAATACACAATCGCGTACATGAGTCAAATAAGTAAACAATTATTAAAATTTGAATTAGGGCATAGTTTTGTGAAAAACCCAATAGTAAAAAACTTCAAAATAAAGTAGCAATTTATACGAAAACACGACTAAAAATTGACCTTCAATGTATCATTCTGTTGGATCGAACCATTAAAATTTGCTGGCTTTCACCTTCGATACTAAAACATGTTTCATCCAAAATATTTTCAGATCCCGTATCTACTCCCAAGAATGTCATAATTTCAAAAACAATAACAAGGACACTTAGCCTTTAGAATAAATCCACATTCACCAACTTACCTTCAGCGATTTCAGCCGACGCACAACAAAGTTGTTGAACTTATTTGACCAGCTTTTACATTTCATCAGGAGGCTTTTTGGCGAAGCTAATACTTGAATTTCACAGATACTAAACAAAAAGGAGTACACAAGTCTCTAGAGTTACTCTCAATTAAATCTTATATTGTATTTCCTTGGCTAGTTGACTGATGTCAACAAAAAGGAGCAAGGCACACAAAGCTAGGTCGTCTTTTGCGTTTTCATTTATTTCACTTGTTCTGTTCTCTTATTACGAAGAAATGCGTTCTTTTAAAAACATAAGAATACTATGTCCACAATTCACTTGTTTTCACCCTTTTGCACCGTACTCTAGCAACTCAGGAACGAATTAACTGCACAAACAACGTATTTTAGAAACTGACCAAGTCAACGATGTCGCGAATGTTCAATGGTCGCGCGCTCTACTGTGTCTGAAGAAATAGCCTTTTGGCGTATGTCAACGGCGTAAATATTAGATAATTCGAGTGCTGCGCGGGTCTCGCGAAGTTTTGTTGCATTTTTCGATTCGATATTCGCACGGGGAGCAAAGTCCACTCACGTTCGATACTGGACCAAAGCTGCGGAGTTAATTTGCAATTTAAGTCGCAACGGTGCTAAAACGCAATATAATGACATATGCGATGCACTGTACTCGAATTCGAATAACGGCACTTGCCTACCTAGTCAACTACGATGAGGATGGGATCTAGTCAAATGTCACGGCCCGCGGCTCATACTACACGAATCATTTCACCACTCACGGGGCCTAGACGAACATCTATGTAACACTTCAGATTAGTTCCAATTTGTTCCCACAAAAATTGTCACGGATTATCTGGGAAGAATGGCGCGCGATTGGACTTGGCACTAAACTGTAAGCCAGCGAAATATCCTTTTTCACTTCGACACTAAATATCTTTCTGGAACAACTGTTATTCGCTTGTTACCAATTCCCGATCGTATAACAAAACACTTTTTCGCGTTCAGCCTTGCTATGTTATTTCACAGACGGAGCCAGAGTAACCACTTTTCTCAACAAAACGAAAATTATTTACTAAAACCGTTATTTGTCGGAGTTGAATTTTTTATTTGAACACTTGTGTGGTGCAATAAATAATTCTCTAATATTATTCGAAGTTCACGCGAACTCGACGGAGACCAACTTATTTGCTGCAAATTGCCACGAAAAGTCAAAATCGACTGAACGAAAAAGCCATCACAATCTCGAAATGCTCAACGACATCGCTCCTCCGAGTTCGAGCAGATGACGTTGGTTTCACGTTCGCGCACTTCAAATTCCGTTCCCCAGCCGAGCGATTCTCCGACGCGACGTATATGTATACGAAACGCTCGCACGCACACATCGGCTTCAATATGCTGCTTGCTTGGTCACTTTTCCGGCCCAAATGACGATGAGCTTGATTTGTATAAAAACAAACCCCTCGCAGCACCGACCGCACTAGGAAGAAAAGGGTGAGCGACGGTCGGATCGAAGCGAGTTGGCGGGAATTTTCAATGGGCTGCTGCTACGGCATTTCCCATTCCAAATCAAAACAAACTCGATGGGCTGCCAGCGGAAAGAATATTATGGAACAAAAAGCTTAAAATAGCCCGGCAAGTTTCAGATATTAAGATGTGGGATGAAATTTGAGTAAAATGAAAAATAATGAATAGAATCTTTCGTCGACGTTTATACGCATTGTGCTATTAAGCAATTAACTGCATTTTTCGGTGATTCAAGGCGAAAATTTTGTAAGTTAATGGAGGAGTCTCTCTTCAATAAGTGAGAGACTGTTTTCGTTATTTTTCACAACATTATATGATGGGGGCGGAGAGGCCAAGTCGTAGGGAGTGGAAGCGAAAAATCACTTTTTATGTTTAAAATTTCAAAATATGACGAAAATTGACATAATTTTTAAAACTGATCATTTTTTCCCCATTGAAGGAGCATTTTCCCCACCTGTCTTTAGCTTCAATTGCGATTTTCTGTATTCCCTACTGTAATAGGTTTTTCAATCATTTGAGAGAAAAAAGAACCTGAAGTGTAACACAGGCGCTTAAAGTCTTGAGAATTAAAATCAATGCTGATGCAATCAATATTTCAGAAAAAAAACCGCCTATATCTCCAGGTAAAAATTAAAAACATTATTGCTCTATGGTGAATACGAGATAATGATCCTTGAATCACAAGAAACATCAATTTAAAACGCCAAAATTTAGTGAGTACTACATAATTAATACTTAAATTCAAACATAAATGACATCTGTTTTTTTTTTACAGTCAACGTAGGGCTTATCAAAGCGGAGAATAGTTGATACGGGAAACTCGATCGTTTTGCGGAATAAGCTTCCGAAAGCAGAATCAAAATAGATATTGTTTTTGTCAAATAAAATTTTCAAGGTCAATAAAAATTTTTTCAATTTTAATCATCCCGTAAAAACAATTCAATTTGATTCTGCTTTCGGAGGCTTATTCCGCAAAACGATCGAGTTTCCCGTATCAACTATTCTCCGCTTTGATAAGCTTTAGAGACAATATACGTTGTCTATGCTGATTTATAGACAAGAAGGGAACCATGATCACAAATCAATAACCTTTATGAGTAAATTATTTCGATGGATATAAGTCGGAGATGTTAAAATTTGTCACAACCAGCGTAAATATAAATTAATGATTTCCAACTGCATGTGGTCACACCAGTCACGTATGCACTGTGTGCTGGTGAGAATCAGTGCATGCTTTCGAAACCACTTTGTCAAATAAAATTTTCAAGCTAAATACAATTTTTTTCAATTTTAATCATCCCGCAAAAACAATTCAATTTAAGCAAAAAACTAAAATAAATAAAAATTTTTTAAAATAGCTTTTTCAATGCAAGCAAGCGACCCTGAATCGCCGAAAATTCATAAAATTTTATTACCAAAACGTTGACTGAGGTCTAGAATGAGAGAAAAGAGTTTACAAATTTCATTCAGTCAATCAAAATCTCTAATTCCTCCTTCTAAAAAAGGTCGTCGTATGGAAAAACAAAATAAAACCCCAGCCTACTTTATATTGTTAATTTAGCTAACTGATAACCACATTAATTTTAAAGCAACATATAAATCATAAATCCCCATTATCATCTCTACTCTGAAATCCCAGTCCCATAATCGCAATGCACATCTAGCAGCCCCACTGCATTCCACCCATTCCCTCAGCATCCATAGCAAAACGTTCGCATGCACGTGTATTCGGTCGACTGGTGTCGACGACGGCGTCGGTTAGTGATCCCGTTCCTTTACTTTTCGTTCTCATACCTCTTGCCCATTCCGATTCCAAACAAACATACGAACTCCATATACACTGACCTCTCCCTACTCACTATCGAACGCCATACATCTACGCGAAAGCTACACGAAAATAAGGGGAACCGAAGGCCAACGGTCGTTGGCGGGAAAACGAGCTAACCGAAACCGATCCGAGGCGCAGGGCAGCGAAAACGAAAATATCGCCGTTCGCTCAGCAGGTTTTCGGGCGGATGCTGATCTGAATTCGAATGTTCGCGACAAGCCATCGTTCCGTTGATGTTTCAAATTATCAGTCTAGAAATTCAAAATTTCCCCATCTTTCTAGAAATTTGAATTTTCACCACCGCAGGCAGCGTCCCGTTCCATAATGTTCAACCATTCCACCCTGCATAACAAACAGCCGCCAACCATTCTCCGACCAGCCGCTGACCTAAAAATCTGCTAGGAAAACAGTAAACTCAAACGTAACTACTCAAAATTGTGAAATTCCCGCGAATAAGTCATTGTCACAATTTTTGAATCATGACATTATTTGGAACGTGGGAAGCTGTGGTCGGGTCGCCCCACCGCTGGTAGCGTCTCGGAGATTGATTACGCGTTTTCGTGCAGTGAAGGCAAAAGACGCGCGCATTCCAGACTTAGGCCTCACCAACACACTCAAAGCCACCCACTTCACTTTCCCAGCAGCCATCAGCATCATGTGAATCGAGAAAATACCACTTTGCTCTAAAAATGAAAGGGGCGTGCGGATCGGGTACTACAGAAATTTCATCAAAACAAAAACATTGGCGGCCATCGCCACAGTGCTGCCAGTGCAAGAGTTCAAATTCTGCGTTTTTTATTTTTGTAAATAAATAAAAATAAAATTTAAAATTTAAACCTAGTTTCGAACACTAGAAGCCAGTGCTCTGCCCAATCCACTACACGAGATTCACAGCAGGCAAGTAGTAGAGTGTTAACGGATAAGATAGCACGAACAATAATATATTCAAAAGAAATCAATACAGCATTCCATGAAGAGTGCTATGAATTGGGTTTTAAAGAAGCGAGGCCATCTCGATCTCTTCGAAAAACACAGCGCTTCTGTGACATTTTTCATCAGTGGCGGCTCGTGGTTTTGAGACTTAGGGAAGCACAAACAAAATATATAGGCATGTAATATAGATAAGCATACGAAGCGCGTAGTAAACTATAACATGGGAATTAAACGTTAGTTATTAATTACCAACAGATTGTTTCAGTGATTTTCATACTCACTAAGATCAACAATCTCAGAGCAGCTCAAATTATGTATAGTGGAAATTATTTTTGTGGGATGATTAAAATTGAAAAATTTTCAATTAAGTGTTTTCGAAAGTATGCACTGATTCTCATCAGACATCAGCTCATAGTGCATATCTGACTGATGTGACCACTTGCAATGGGAGATCATTAATTTTTATTTACGTTAGTTGTTACAAATTTTAACATCCTCGACTTATATCCAACGATATCTGTTGCTCATATAGGTTATAAATTTGTGAACATTTTTCCCTTCTTGTCAATAAATTAGCATAGACAACGTATATCGCCTCTAATGCTTATCAAAGCAGAGAATATTTGATACGGGAAACTGGATCGTTTAGCGGAATAAGCTTCCGAAAGCAGAATCAAAATGGAAATTGTTTTTGTGAGATGATTAAAATTGAAAAATTTGCTAAGATCTGCAAGTCCTGAATTTTTCCATACATCATTTTCACGGGAAAAAAAAGTAAACATGTCAAAACAATTTAATCATTTTTTACAGCCGCTAAGCCATTCAACTTCCTCTAATAATTTGCAACAAATGTGTCTACCTTGATTGCCTCGAATCAATAAGATCCGTTTTCCGCTCAATCGATCTAGATGAAAAAGACTGCCGCATTAATCACGTTTGATAAAATCCATATCAAATGCGATTAACTTTTCGAAACAGAATCTATTCAATACTCTTTCACTTTAACGAATTTTTTCTTATAATTCACTTCAAAAAGTACCCTTTTATCTATCTGCAGCCGATCGTATTAAAACTGACAATAAAAAACATTTAAGTCAAAAGAATGATAGCAGGTGCTTTTTTGCGAAGAAGACATAAAAAAACGCACCTGATGTAAGCTTTAAATGGCCACATTACGGCTATTACCTGATCTAAGCAAAAGCAGGAAACTGCTCAAGCTCAGAATGCGAACAGAATGAGACTGACATCCAGCACTTTATGCAAGAGGTGCGAGATGGAAGAGGACACCATCCAACACACTCTCTGTGATTGTCCGGCCCTAAATAATAAACGCCTCACGATTTTTGGTTCTTACCACTTTCAAGAGTTAGCAGGGGTGGCCAATACCGTCACGTTGAGTCAGCTGCTTCAGTTTGGCGGAGCGGTCACTTGGTAGCTCTAACAAGCCAGCGGAGGGTGGCAAATGGGCCCAAACTGGTAGCCTAATCCTGGCCGCGTTCCCGGCAACCCTCTTCACTAACCTAGCCTAACCTAAGCTTTAAATGCTAAAGAAAGTATTCCAAAAATTCAACATAGAAATAACAGCAACATAGTTGTCCAAAGCAATCAAGTTGTCATATCAGCACCAAAATCAAAAGGCACCAAAATCAAAAGGCACCAAAACCGAGAAACTACACCTTTTGTGAAAATATACTCAAAGCAGATACAAAAAACCGATCGGGGGAAAATTGCACACGAAACTATGTAACTCCTATATATTCTATTCTCCACATGAACATCACAATAACTGGCACCGGACATACACTATGCGAACAAAGCATAAAATGCATCAAATCATAAGGGGAACAACTCGTAAGAAGAGGAGCAGAAGAGAGACTACAGATTCTGTAGCAGAAATATAACAGAGACGCTGATGACTTTCCAGCGTTTTAATTTCATTCATTCACAAAGATTTTCGGGTTATTTAGCGGGTGGACGGGCAAGGGTTTTTTGTATTTCTCTGCCCACCAAGACGCTGAGAACTGAGCTGCTTCCGCGATGCCTTTTGTATACAGCCATTGCAGAGTTTTTGTGGGCACCATTTAGGTAAAACGTCTAGGTAGATCTATGCGAAAATCACGAGTTCCAGCATTGAAGCAAGATCACTTCAGTGTTCTGTCTAGTATATCTCAATGCGCTGCAATGAACTGTATGTTGCGAATCGATTGGTATGCAGTGCTTGAGGTTTTGAATAAAACGCTTGAGTTTTCGTTGCGTCGCTGTAAATTTACCTTCGAAGCTCTGTAGTTGGGCTGTTATAAAATAAAACTACTTCATAGATAGTGGCAATGGAGTTTTATATTTTGAAAGAAAAAAATGTTATATTTTTGGATGTTCAAAAATCAAATTTTTTGAATGTTAAATATTGATTGCAAAATAAATTATTTGTCTATGCAAAGTGTTTTAGCAAGGGAAGCACTGCTTCTTTTGCGTGCACTGACGAGCCGCCCCTGCGCAAGATAGTAATGAAGGCGAAAAACCAAACCTAGCTGTAGATCATTTTAGGATATGAGCCGTTTATTTTGAAAGTGACATAAGTCACTTTGTTTTTAAATCGAGATAATTAAGGGTTTGCGTTTTAACATGTTTAAAAATATAGATGCCAACTATCGAGAAGATATACTTGTATTTGTTACCTCAGGATACTTATATTTCTTCTCAGAGTAAATAATTTAGTATAGTCATTGAAAAACCATTATTTTTCATTACGGAAAGTGACTTATGCCACTTTCAAAATAAATAGTTTAAAAAAAATTAATGACTTGTATTAATTTTGTTCGATGTATTTTTATTGATTTTCCACGCGAATCTTCTCCATCTTCAACATCTTTTGTAAGAGCTCGAGCTAGTCGTCCTTCTGACATATTGAAAGTATCAAAGAGAATTTTTTACAAACCAACTCACTTGCATTTTCACATGTCAAATAATATTTAAATTGGCATTGTCTTCGTTTTGATTTGTAATTCGTAGGTCTTCTCTTTTTGGGTATTTCACGCTTAACTATAGTATTTAGAAACAAATTTTGCTTCCCGAAATTTGCTTACTTCGAAAATTTATCAAAGATAAGTTGTCAATCAAACGAACTTATTTTATCGGCACAATTTTTCAAACAACAAGACTTAACTGCAATATTTTTGGCAAAAACAATTTTGGACTTTGCTGTTACATACTTTTCACCGCTACTTCTTTTATGCTTATTAAGGTTTTGAGTATAATTTTTTCATTTCTGCATCCTCTTTTTTGTGCACGACGACTTTTTTTCCCTGTGTTGTGTTGGTTTCTTTTTCTAATGACTCTATATAAGTTGTTTCTCCATCTGATTAACTCACTCTCATATGTCTTTTCTGGCGTTAACACTTTTTCGCATTACAGGGAGTATTTCTATAACATAATAATGTGCATTGGAATTTTATAACTAAAGCAAGTATGTTTTACCTGTTTTAATGTCTTATAACATCATATAAAAATAATTTTAATAATGCTAATTATGTGTACTATATTAGTATAATATAACTACAAAGCAGCACTATCCTTTCTCACTTATGAAAATGTGTCAACTGATCAAAACTTTTTCTTTCTCTTCTCCACTAAGCCCCGCAATTCATTTCCTGAGTTACAGCGACTTACGCCACTTTCAAAATTAACATGTTTGTTATACCGTTAATTAGCGAAACTTCTCTCGAACAAAATTTCAATAGTTCTGAACAAATTGATTTCAACTTTTTTTTTTGAAGAGATACCGTTAAGTTGTGATTGATGTTATCATTAACTTGATTTTTTTTAAAAAGTGACTTATGCCACTTTCAAAATAAACGGCTCATATCCTATCCATAAGTCATACGAGTAATAAAAACAAAAATGTAAGCTTTTCTGGGGCTTTGATACATCAAGGCCTTTCAGCAGTATTTGTCAGCCTAAAGTAATATTCGCAAATCTATTATCGAGTATAAATATATTAATAATGCTTCAAAGTTAATATCAGTAATATCTTAATGAATATGAATATATTCGTCTCACTCACTAAAACGCTACAAACTAACGAAAATTATCTTCGAGCCTACAAGCAGTATCTGTAGCTCTTGAGGAAGTTACACTACTACGAGATTACGAGAAGTGTGAATATAGCGGTACAGTAACCAAAGAAGATACCGATACCGGAAGGGAGATCCCGGAATTATCAGAGTTGCAGAGCATATGTTCCGATTTAAGATTACTATTGACTACGAATTATGCTCACTCATTAAAATCCAAAAAAAAAAAAAACATCAAGTGAATGGAAGGCCCGACTTTTAATCTCACCAAATATAATGGGTTATGCTTTTAACATTGTAGGGTGCACACTTCTAATCACGGCCAGCTTCAACAGTCACCCACCTAATTTTTTTTGTTTCATAACTAGAATCAACCTCGTTAAATCTAAATCTAAAGTTCAACACTTTACTTCTCATTGCATTTACTTTAGATGTCATTTCATCGAGCTTGATCCTTTTTATGGGGCAAAAATACACTGAATGGTAGACTTTTGGAGCAGGCCAAGATCACCACTATTCTCGCTACTTCCTCCGAGAGCGACCAACATAAATTATAACAGTATTATCGACAATTTCTTCTAACTACAACACTGGTGTGGTATCTTCCTTTCCCTAAATCACATGAACAGTCATCATGATTTGTCGAAATCAAAAGTCACGCACAATGTCAGCTGATAGTAATAGATTAATACACAGCTTAGAAACATCTATTTACTACGACAAGCTAGATAACGCCTTGACAAAACACAAAACATACTCGTTGTGAGAATCGAGGCGCCCAGTGCGACAATAAAAAATTAGCTTTCAGTTACAATGGCACAGGTTGACCATTAGGAAATGCCAATCATAAGTACGTATGTGTGTATCACATTCAAGTACTTGCTTATTAGAAGTAATCAAACAGCGACACAATGTGACGATGTCGCCCAGTAGAACCAAGTTATTGTTTGACTTTCCTAAGCGAAGAGTTGAGACTTCTTGCAGCCGTCACTATTATTTATTATTTCCGGTCCATTAGAGCACATCAGCTAGCGGTTCATGAAATCTGTACCACGATGCCACAGGCCACGCACTTTACTCGCATCAGTACTCCCCGCTATGATATGATCTTTCAAGAATTTCGATTACATCACACCACTCCGCGACTGGCTACTATCGCTTGATGCGTTTCCACTTGTCACATGAATGAATCTTTGATGTGTGTTTGTTGCGAGTTCTATCTTGCACGGAAGATGACATTAACAACGTTAAAGAATTTTTAGCGCTATCTGCATCTCCAAATATTTTGACACCTGCACAATCGCCAGTATAGCAAAATTTGTAATTTCGAACAGCAGTAACGCACGACTTCGGCGTAACTAAATTAATAATTACTTAATCTTCATTCTTGAGTGAACTAGAGATGCGCCCTCCTGATTTTACCGTGGCCACAGCACATCCAACTACCAAACTTTCCCACCTACTTGCTAGTGTCGACGAGACCTATGCCCGTCGAGCCACTTAAAAACAATTTATTTGTTTGTAATCGATGGAATTTCCGGTCCCTGTTCAATGCATCATGTAAACGCCTTCGAAATATGTTACTACACAATAAATGTTGTGGTTTCGATTCATCAAAAAGTCGCCCGACAGAGCATCGGCCACAAATATCACGGCACAGTTCTACGAAGAAGAGAATGTTGAAGGTAATTTAAGTGTATCAATCATTTTTTCTATGTGTTGTTTTAATGATTTCTACGATCATTTTAGGCTACATAGTAAAGCACCTGAACGAAACGGTTGGCTGCGAGCTAGTCGAACGAAATTGAATGATTTTGAAAAGATGAATGATCGGACGAGTTGGGATGGCAAGTCATTTTCACTATCACATGTGGTGACCAGAACTAATTTTTCATTGATTCACACACTTGCGGCTTAAAAGGTGCGGTAATTGTGCAAGAAACATGTGTTTCAAACATTTCATCAGATTTTCCTTATGCAATGACCGGGTTCGAAATTGGTCAGTTCTTTTACGTATTTATGAAAAAAATGCTGCACTTTGACAACGAGGATCAATCATTTTTAGTCATTGATATACGAAAATGATACAACCCAAATGTATCAGGTTTTTTTTAGTAACTATCATCACATTGATTCGATGAGCCAATACCTTCATTTAAAAAGGAAGGTATAGACTAGCAAAGTTTTCATTTTCAACACATTTTATTCTTTGAGAGGAAAGAATATGCACGTCAAGCTTGTGAAAAGTTTTGTAAAAAATGCCAGGTCACCTAAAATAAAAGAGCAACTTGTCAAAGCTTCTAGAGATCTCAGAATGGCACTTGAAAATAAACAACAACTTAAACTTACACCAATTCTTGAAGAACCTAGCCCCCACTAAAAATGCCTACTATTCGTTGTGGAAATTAGTCAAGAAATTAATAAACCGACCATCACGGAAGCCCTGCTAAAAATTGCCAATGGAAAACGTACCAGAAGTTACCCAAAAAATGTCACTACCTTGGTAGTTCACTTAGAACAGGATTAAACACCCTTCACCACCGCCGCGGCGTGATACTTTCCATCTGATTTCAACGCTCACGACTCACGAGGGAGCAAAAAACACCATCATCCAGGAAACCCGCTCAAAAAACCTTTGGGAATTGATCTTATCACTCATTCTATGCTCAAACAATTTTCACTGATCACAATGATCCTCAAAGTTTGGTAAAAACTCTTCCCACGTGAAGTCATGCAGACCTATTAGCCTTTTACACTGCGTCTCCAACATTTTCGAGAAAGTTCTGCTGAATAGACTACTTCCAATAAATGAAGATATCAGACATATTCCGGAACATCAATTCGGGGTTTGAAGAAACACAGCAGCATTCAACAGGCCCATTGAACAGTGTCAGATATTAAAATAGGTAAGATGTCCGATTCAGCAGCTTATTCAGATGAAGCTCAAGCGTTCGACAAAGTCTGGCTTGAAGGATTGAACTTCAAAATAAAATCAATGCTTCTAAGAAGCTTCCTTAAAATACTTTTCCCTACCTAACCGACCGCACATTCCAGGTTCCAGGTTTTAAGTGCGTTTTGGTGTACCTCAAGGAGGTTATAAGACTAAATATTAAAAACCCTAGCGCATCAGAACCGTTAGAAACACTAATGTTCGAAGAACAGTAGAGGTTTTGTGCAGATTTCGAGTGTGTATTCTGCCACTAGCTACTTAAGGACACCCTAAGCAATAATAGACCCTAAGCCAATTTAATTTCGATGACTTCATCGAAAGTTACAGCGATAGAAAGGTGTTTGAGCTGCCATCTAAAAAATGTCCAGACCTTAGAAAATTTAAACATTGGTAAGGTTTACAGCGATTGGACAAAATGTGACCTGAACTATAGCGCGGACAAAATGAATTTAGTCCTAAGGTGTTTACATTGACCTGACCTAAAAATTTGGTCGGGTCGAATTTAGTCCTTGTTTGTATATACGTGACAGCTGTCATTTAGTTTATTTTAGTTCATACACTGTGATTATCTTTTCATTTCTCTCACAAACGTATTTATTTAAATGATTTTGTCTCAAACGAGAGGGTTGCGAGCTTAAATTCAACGTCAATATATTATTAATAGTCGCGCAAAAATCAAGGCTTCGGTCGGGTGTGTTTACAGCGATATAGTCCACGACCTATTTTAGGTCAGGTCGCTTGAAATCGTGTACTGACTTATCGCTTGGGTCGGGTAATGAGGGTTTACAGCAGGTGGACTAAATAATTTAGGTGGAATTTGGTGTATAGTCCGCGGACTAAACGTCTGCTGTACTTACTTTATTTACTTATTTTTAAATTTTTATGTAAGCATTTATTGGGAAGGAAATAAAAAAAAACCTCGTGCTAGCACCGAAGCCAAAAATATGTCACATTTACCTCACGTTGAAGTCAACCTACTCTGCGAATTTCGTATTGATCCGATCACTGCATTGGAAGTTATATGGATACACCCGTAAACGTTTTTAAATTTTCTAGATCGTAATATTTGTTGTTTATTTTCACTACAAGATCACTACAATTTGAACATTTTATAATAAAATCGATTAATAAAAATATGCCGAAAAATAAACAAAACCAACCATAGCTGGCAACCCTATCATTGTTTTTCCAGCTAGGTTTCTGCTGAGTATTTTCTACAATAAGTTCAATTTGCCATATGAGTAGATAGAGAATACCAGTTCTGGACCCTCATCCTCATCCTCCTCTGAGGAGGGTGACGTCACTGAAGAGGATGACGTTGATGTGGGGGATGACGTTGATGTGCAGGATGACGTCACAAGTGGAGGATGACGTAAGCGAGTATCGGTCCGCGCATGACGTAAACGATTATCTTTGAACTGATAAAATAGCTCAGTTTAGCTGATAAACAGCCCAGTTGAGCTGATAAACAGCCCTGTTGAGCCGTTTATCAGTTCAAAGATGATCGTTTACGTCATGCGCGAACCGATACTCGCTTACGTCATCCTCCACTTGTGACGTCATCCTCCACATCAACGTCATCCTCCTCAGTGACGTCATCCTCTACATTAACGTCAACCTCCTCAGTGACGTCACCCTCCTCAGAGGAGGATGAGGATGAGGGTCCAGAACTGGTATTCTCTATATACTCGCACTATATACTATACAAGCAGTTATTTTTCTTAGTAATTATTCAAAATGACACCACTGGCACAGAATTTCCCAAATTTCAAAATAACTTCTATCAGATTTGGTCCTACTTAAGGTCAATACATTCTGTAAATTTCAATTGTATCTGATTATTGGGTCGTGAGTTCCCGTGAACAGAAGTTTTTGATGCTAAAAATATAGGTAAATTGGGGAAGGGTTACCGTTCTAGCCCGTTGTAAAATTTCAAAGCATAATATTTATATACGAGTTGATTTTTTTCCAAAAAGCGACAATATTTCAGGAGAGGCGATGATTTGAAGGTTTCCACTTTCAGCACCTGCCCTAGCTACAAGGTTGCCAACACGCTCATCAAAAGCAACACACATTTACAAATTAATAATATCCATATGCACTGAAAGTTTTATAATGAAAAAGTTATCACAATTTAAAAATTTTCAACTTTTTCCGATCTCTTTTTAGGCACCTAGCGTACACAGATTAAGCACGTTCAAAACTCATTTCGCCAACTTAATTTTTGCAAAAATTATTTGCAAAAATTATATATATATATATATATATATATATATATATATATATATATATATATATATATATATACATATATATATATATATATTTATATATATATATATATATATATATATATATATATATATATATATATATATATATATATATATATATATATATATATATATATATATATATATATATGTATATATAAGTTGGCGAAATGAGTTTTGAAAGTGTTTTGAATATGAATATTAGTAAAAAGTGTGGTAATACTGATGAAGTGGTATAACTTTTAAATATGTTAAATCGTAAAGGTTATTAATTTGTGATCGCGGTTCCCTTCTTGTCTATAAATTAGCATATGCAACGTATATCGGCTCTATCGCTCATCAAATGAGAGAATACCTATTTGATACGGGCAACTGGATCTTTTTTTTTATTTATTTATTATTTTTTTATTATTCAAATCTCATTTAACAGAAAATCCAATTATAAAATGAGATACAAAAAAATAATCAAAAAATCATTAACATAAAGCAAAACAGGAATAAAAATAATAATAAAAATAAAACTGAAGAAAAAGTAAAGAGAAAAATGCACAATAAAAATAACTAAGAGACTACGTTAACATATCAATAACATGTTTTTTAAAAGAATGAAAAGACATGGACAAAGAACCAAACTGATGCTCATCATGGCTTCTAAGTATCCTAGGTATAGGTGAGTCAAAATACACAAGAGTACGTGCAAAAGGAGTAAGGAAAAGCGAGTGAGTTCTAACCGGGCGATCAGACACACGTAAGAAATGACACACGCGAATGTTGGAAGAGAGTAATCCATGATAAAGTCTGTAAAGAAGACATTCATCAAGGAATACTCTGCGGGTACTCAGCAAATGGAGATTTAAGAAAAGCAGTCGGTCATCATAAGGCCGATAAGCAACATTAAACTTGAACAAAAGGCAGCGAGTAAACTTACGCTGAACGGATTCAACAGCATTAGACAGGTACACGAAACGAGGAGACCACACTTGGAAGCAATATTCAACAATGCTACGAACAAGCAAAATAAAAAGACGAACACATGTGTTGATATTGGTTGCAAAGCGAGAGCAGCGCAGAACAAAACCAGCTACTTTTGAAGACTTAGCAACCACAAAAGAAACACAAAAGAAACAATATATAAAACCGGTATGGAAATATGAATTTTTGATCAAAGTAATTTTAATACTAATGTTCTTCGGATATTAGTAAAAACGAAAGTACAACTGTGAAAGCCAAAAGAGCTCTATCAGGTTGGACATGTGAGACCTCTAAAGAAGCTCCTCAAAAAGGATGAGAAGGTAAGAGAATGAAGAGAAAGAAAGAGGTTTCGAGAAAAACATTCTCAAAAGGATCCTTGATAGCAAAAAGCGAGAGCAATAACCTTTACCACATACTCAAGGAAACTTATTTCGAGCTCCAAAAGCTAGGAAAGATTAGCTACAAAAGCCGTATGAACGAAAGTTGAAGAACTTCGAGAAGAAGCGCTGAGCGGAAATTGAATGTTGTTCTCAGGATTGAAAACTGGATGAAGCAGTAAACGAGTTTAGGTACTTGAAACGAATCACCTCAACAGCTCAAAACTAGATAGATAGAGTACACTATAGCAAAACCACCACTTCAACAAAACTCATGCAACCACCAAGTGAACGTCACTAATTTAATTATATTATACTTTGGATACAAAAATGGTAGTGACTTTTTTCTCCAACAAATGTTTGCGGGTGCCCTTAAACTTTCCGACAAATTCAGTACATTCGTAATCGGTAATCTCATATTTACTATTTAAGATATTCACACGGTTTCACTCCAAGATACTTGCTACATATGTACTCAGCTTATAGATGACATTCTCACGAATTAGGACGTTGAAATCCTTACAAATGATCCACCGATGTGGCCAGTTCACGCTGGATCATCATCACCATTATCGCCATCACCACCAAGCATTGTATTATAGTTATCGATGAAATCACTGCTTGGAGGCATGGAGGAAAACCGCTTTGATCCCATGTGTGATAGAAATCATTTTATTCGATTTGGGAGCCACCTCTCAAAGCACACATTCACGATGACTCATTCATTCTATTTCACTACACACTTGTGTGAATGTAATTTAACATAGTATCTTGGCTGCCATACCTTTAGGAATAGCCAATTGTTTCTCGGGGTTATAAGAGGCTCCTATGCCCCCAAATGGCCTCCTACAAAACGATTATAATGGAGTAATTTGAGGCCATCATTCATACGACTTGTTGCGTTCGTTTATTTACTAAAAGCTTATGTCTATATGCTGTTTGATCAAGCACTCAAGTAATCGTTCATTGATGTTTGACGGCCTGTATCTTTTTTCAAAATGCATGAGTTGTTTAGAGATGACAAAATCCCGAAATAGTTATGCTTTTGGCATGTGCACTATGCAAGTGTTCTATGTCTTTGCCTTCAGTATTTACTCGAAAGGTGATGCATTCTCATGCGATTAAAATACGAGTGGATAAAAAAGTTTGTAGAGCTACTTAAGGGGACATTCGCCTTTGAAATTTTCAAAAAATCGATTTTGAGGTTTTTACAAATTTCGATTCTATATACGTTCAAAAGTTGCCTCCTAAAATTTCATCAAGAAATTCGTAATAGTATAAAAAAAAAGTTTTCGACCTTTTATTCAATAAAATTATGGTGAAAAAAACTTTAAACGCGTTTTTCTCGAAACTACCGTAGGACATTTTTCTCCGAATCTACTCGACCGATTTTAAAAAACCAAAGAGCATTCGATTACTTAAGGAAAATAGTAAACAATAAGCCTCTAAAAGTTTGAAAAAATACTCCCCTCTTTTTTTTACGGGGATGACTTACCCCCAAAAAATGCCGTTTTTTCGCATTTTTCAGAAATATACATACAAAAACTTCAAAATATGAAAAAGTATGAGTTTTAGAGGCTTATTATATAGTTTTGAGTCTCAAGAATAGAATCCATTTAGAATTTTTCAAAAATCTGTTACAGGAGGTCCACAATATGTCCTACCGTTTGAAAAGTAACTTTTGGATAACGCCCTCTACAGCAGCGAAGGGAAACTAAAAATGAAAAAAACATTTTTTTTTTATATTCTTTAGAAACTGTTTAACAATGTCCAAAAGAAATTTTGTCAATAAATATAATAGTTTTTTCATAATAAAATTTTTAAAAAGTGTTTTTTTTTTCAATTTCAAAGGCGAATGTCCCCTTAACTCACGTAGATGAAGTATCGAAGATACAACAGTGTTCATAAGAATTTTTGTGGACTTTGGTTGATAAAAAAATAAAATAAAATAAGTGATAAATATTAAAGGGCACATCCTTGATATTATTAACACAATTCAAATTTCGTTCAAATGAAAGCAGAAGCATATTTAAAAAAAGCAGCGACATAAGTTGTTGACTAATATAATCAATAATAGGGAACATATTCAGATGGAGATGAAGTTAGGCACAAACGCCAACTTTCAACTGCCTATGTAGGTACATAATGTACCAATTCTAATTTGGCTTCATAGTGGCACGCATGAAATGGCGTTTTTCCAATTTGCAAATACTTTCACTTCATGAACGAATGAAACTTTCGAAAAAAATATAAAACGATATTATTATTACTTTTTTGTATGACACGCTGCAAAATTACCAATATTAGTATTCGGCATCTAATCTCAGCGGGTCGCTTGATGTCTGGCTCTCCTTCGAATTTCGGCGTTAATTGCCACACAGCTTTGTTTAAATTTCATCCACCCACCCGGACTGACTTGTTTTTAGTTGTATAACCGCATCAGACAGCCGCAAGAACGAAATCCAGGTCAGAAACGTACTGAAGTGGGAGTTTCGTTTATAACTGACCCAATTCAACTCTGTCAGTAGATGTACATATGTATGTATTGAGACTATATTTCCAGCACACGAAATTGCATGGTCATCAACATGCGAATTTTGGCTCGGAATCAGGCCGATGCTACGTATTTGCAATTAATTTTCCAACAACAATCTATGTATTTGCACGGGGTAGTGCTAATTTGATACTAGCGCGTCGCACATATCTTTATTGAACGAACTAGCACTAATAAATTTCGCAGCGGAGAAAGATGCGATTTCCATGGAAAATGTATACAATCTGGAGATGAGTTTAAGCAGCAGCATACTAACAACAGTGAGACTGCATGATTTTCATTTTTTTTTTTTTAATCAATGTCGCGTTACCTATTTCATATTAACGAGCTAATGTTTATGAAAAGATGAATATTGCTCATACAGCAGCCACAAGTTCGAGTAAACAAAAAATAGACAAACCTGATTGGCACAGTTCCCGATGAGTAACTTTTTATTTGCGTAGTGAGACAGCGAAGGAAGCCATAAGTGAATCACTTGGATATGACGAAACGCCACTTTCCAAGCCTCACGTTCTTGATATCTTCCCCGAAAACCCGATTTCTACTTGATAACATTTCACAATGACTGTTCATATGCTTAGTATGTGGGTAGTCCACTTTGGCACTCGTCATCTCTTATCTGCGGAATATTGTTTACAAGAAAACAGCAAAAACCGTTAGTCTTTTAACAAACATTTCTCGAATTTCAGGTCATTTGAATACGCAATTCTGCAATTCCGGCGGGGAGATTAAAGAGGTCCTTATTAAGCATGCAAAATGGGGCCGAGAATGCAACACAAATCAAACTTCTTACCGTCATGCTGGAATTTTTTCTCTTTATTCGTGTCAAAAAGTTCATCATTTTCCAGCACTTTGATTTTCACATGGCCGGGTCGTGGAAATAAAACACAAATAAAAGCACACAATATCAACAGAACACTCTTTCCAAGGAAATCAACGAAAATGGGACTTAAACTAGAGATTACTTGCAACAAATAAGCTTTAACGGGTAACATCAAACTGGGTTCAAAGTATACCGTTCACTTGTTATTTTAGCACCTCTTTTGTGCACAATATTTTGTTTTGACATCAAGCGATGACTTTAAATAGTTGTGAATCGATTTCGACTTGCAAACAATCTGCCAGTTGATTGTACGTAGTATACGCAAATTCCTCTACGTTCAGAATGCAATTTCCATGCTTTAAAGCAATTTTCTTGATAACGGCATGCAACTGCATCAGAAACTCATGACGAATGCTCCTGGCGATTGAACGGTACACCTGGAAATCGTCACTGATGCTTGCGTCATGGACAGCGAGATGTTCAAATCGCCCCCTCCGTTTATGAGATGATGCGCCAAAATGCGCATGGACCATGTGACGTCACTGTCGGATTGATGATGTCAAGGATTATCAATAGCTACCGGTGACGGGGGTGGTGGTGCTTAGTGGCGAAGTTACGACAATCGGTTGGCTATGAGAGGATGACGACAGCAACAGCGTCACTGGTTGGCGAACTGCGCCTAATTCCAATATACTGCCAATTTACACCGTCAATGTGATGTATTGAGTGTAGTTGGAGAAAAATGAATGTGAATGTAAATTACATACTTTCTAGCAAATTATGAATGTATTTTGTATTTACATGGATCGAGTGCTTGGTTATGTGCATTGTGTAGAATGTTGGGGGGTAATACTTTGGGTGGGCGGCTGTTACGTCACAAGGACTCTGGTGTAATGTTTCTGGACGTTCTGATGAAATAAATAAATTGGCGCGCGAAAACTTCAAAATAATGTCGAAAGGCTTTTAACTGTATATATTTTTTCTGGCCATTCATTAGAGCTGGTGTGTGTGAGAGAATTCGAATGCTATTGGAGGAAATATAGGTGTTTTCAAGAGCTGATGTCTAAGGGCCCGGAATTACAGTGCATTAAGAATGAAGAAGGTTTCAAGGCTTCAAATGAACAATTATTGTGTTTTAGCTGATATTGATTTTGCATTCTGATTTCGCGGAGCATTCGTAACTACTTAGGGTGAATCGCAGTTGAATGCAAATATTGAAACTACAGTAGAATTTTAATGCCCTGAGACAAAAATCCAATGCGAGGAGCTGGTATTGAAAACTTACGAGAAAATTCACAGTCCTGAGTAAAGCCGTGATTTCCGTGCATGCAAGCGAAGATAGTTTTTTTAATTTATGCGTTGCTGGTGTTTGAGATAGAACGGAAAATCAATTATCTTTTTCAACTCGATTTCGAAACGTGTAGCCGGTGCTGCCAAACTCGAGCAGTTTTATTGTAAATATGGAAAACAATGCAAAAAAAAATTCACAAAACACAATTGAAGTTAGTTTCGAAAATAACTTCTCACCAGCACCCACCGTTAGTTTAAAAAACACATTGCTCAGTGGCGGAAAATTTGGATTTGGCTTTGTTTTAGTATAGTAAATAAATTGAAATTAAATAAAAATCAAAAATAAACCATCAATTTATCACTAACGGCTGATAAAGACATTAAAAGTAATTACTTTTAGCTGTGACAGACACAATCGTTAAATCGTACACATCGAAAAGGGGTATATTAGAATATCTCCACAGAAGGATATGCGAATATACACTGCGTTTCATATTTATAACCCACCTAAAAATTTTCAATTGTTTTCAAGTAAAATAGTTGTTCAGCACAAATCTAATACTGATAAGAATGAGAAACTGTGTGCAATGATTTTTCCGAGAATGACTTTTCATTGGCGTTATTTTTTACTGCATTTCTTCGAAATTCGTCATTTTTTGTGCGTTTCATATTTATAACCCACTTGGTAATTAGCAGAATTACTAGTCGAGTTATTCAATACTTTCAACAGTTGTTCACAAGTGTGTGTGGTAATAAGTTTATCATTTAAAATGCCTCGAGGTACGTCATTAAATGAAGTTGAAAAGGGTGAAATCTTGGCGTACAAAGAAGTTGGTTTGAACATCAGTGAAATTTCAAGAAAAGTTGCACGCAGTCGCCGTGTAATTAACAACTTTTTTAAAAAAACCTGAATTATATGGAAAAACAAAGCGAACGGGAAGAGAAAGAAAACTTTCTCCGCGGGAGGAGAGGAAGATTATACGTTCAGCCAGTAATTCAACAATAAGCTGTAATAAAATGTCAACTCTTGCACAAACAAAGGTGTCAAAAACAACGATTTGGAGAACGCTACAACGTGATAATAAGATCAGAAGAGCTAAAATGAAGAATGCTCCACGACTATTAGATTGCCATAAGAAAGCTCTATTAGAATTCGCAGAAAAAAATATGGCTACAAATTGGTCATCTGTAAGAAATACTGGTTTTTTTATTCCCCCTTTGTTTAATTCCAAAAAAATTATTTCCAGATTATTTTTTCGGATGAAAAAAAATGGAATTTAGATGGGCAGTTATTAAATTCTTACTGGCGCAATTTGAGAAAGGAACCCCGGTATTTCTCGAAGCGGAATTTTGGTGGCGGTTCCGTGATGCTGTGGGGTGCATTTTCTGCATCCGGATGCTTGGACGTAAAATTTACTTCATCGCGTATGAGGAGTAGAAACTACATGCAATTACTTGAGGGCAGTTTACTGTCATTCCTGGCAGCACATCCTGAAAAAAACTGGACTTTCCAGCAGGATAATGCCAAGATTCATACCAGTCGTGGAACAATGAGATGGATGGAAACAAATTTCATTAAGGTATTGGATTGGCCAGCGTGTTCGCCTGACCGGAGCCCCATTGAAAACATTTGGGGGATTCTTGTCAGACGGGTATATGCTGAAAATTGGCAATATGAATCACTGGCGGAATCGAAAGCGGCGATTCTTGATGAATGGTGGAAAATCGAACCTGCGTTATTAGAAAAATTGATCAATGCCATGAAAAAACGGATTTTTGATTTGATAAAATCAAAAGGAGATTCTATTAATTACTCAGCTTTTGTTAATTTTGAAATTAATTTTGATAAACATTTTATTTTGTTGGAAACTTTATCTGGGTTATAAATATGAAACGCCAAAAAAATACCGAATTTTCCAGGACTAAAGTAGGTAGTCTAGTCGAATATTGTTGAGCAAAGGCCGAACGGCTCAAAGATGCCTATCAATGCACAGGAAATGTCAATAATTCATTTGGACAAATAAACTAGATCCTCGCGAGACGCTGATGCAGAAAATCGTTAGATCACCCAAATACATCAAAATCCTGCGGGAGCAAATTGCAGGCTGGAGCTATGATAAGGTTCACCGCACCGATCGAACTAATGAGACCAAGCAGATTTCAATTTTATAGGACATTTTTTGAACAGATAAGTCGAAAATTTGACCGAGATAATATTATAAATTTTGAAAGCAAGCACTTGTTGACCTTGAGAAACTCACAACATCCAACCCTAACTTCAGCACCTGAAGGATATTGGAGAGCAAAATAATGAGATCGTTCCTTTTGCCCAATTGCTTGAATTGTTCTTGGACCTTTAAACAAATCAACTAACATATTTGCTATGCCCTTAATCGAAATTGAATGTGATATCCGTATTAAAGCGCTTTAAACGATTCTAGGTAAGAAGTCACCGATGGCTTGAATCAAAATATGCGTGGAGACAAAATTTTGTGAATGGGGTGCAATGATACATAGCTTCCAATGAAGATGAGGTGGCAAGGATAAGGTGTTAAATGTTACAGACAAATATAGTTGAGGCAAATAAGCAAAATATTGTGTATCCATCTGTCAACGAGGTCACAATTTATGAAAACTTTTATGGCGTGGTTAAGGAATCACAGAGCTCTTGTTTAACTAGTACATACGTGGCAAAAAGTTTAAATTTAGCGTTTCGGGTTTGACGCATAAATGAAGGCAGTTTTCCAATAAGTTTGAAATTTATTTTAGACCAATCACTGCTATAGGTTTGGATTTTATTTTCTGTATGTGATTGCATTCGCCCATTTCTCCCCAATGAATTTAACTTTACGGTTTTGATGTTCATTTCCGCCTGAGCAGCTGCGATGTTCAGTGCTTTGTAGTTGGTAAACACTGAAACCACTGCATACAATACTGGCAAGTGTCATAAGAACAAAGAATTGGATACGAAATCGGCTCTTTATAGGTATATAGGTCTATCCAACTGGTGTATTATTCCTGAACTGAGTCAAACATTTTGTTTTGCCTGCATTGGCCCTCAACACAATTTAGGTCGCTTTTCACCCTTAGCTTAGAAAATCTTCTTTTACCGCTAGTATGGTTCAAGAAATAGTATTGACGTCAATCATTCTTGTTCTGAAACATGGTATTAGTTATTGTTTTTGGCGTCTGGAATAGTTCAAGAAATCACATTGACGTCCTCGTCAGTCATTTTTGTCCTTGGGCTCAGTGTTGGTCATTCAAATCGCGATAATGACCCTGAGTTTTGTTATTACGCCGAATGATACAATGATTTTAGAAAATCATTTCATTTAGATATAAATAATGAATACGCTTGTAAGCAGTTAATTTGTTATTTCGGCGTAACTGTTCTGGAATGCATCTTCCCGTTTACGAGGTCAACCTTCATGGGTATCAAAGCCAGCCGAATAAAGTCCTGTGCAAAGGAATTCAGACGTATCATATTGTAGGACCACCGCGGACAGATAATTATTGAAGTTTCTGCTAAATTGACACTTCCAGTTCATCATTTACCTGAGATATAATTCAACCTGTTGCACTATTCGACAGCCAAGTGTTATCTCGATGTATATCCCAAATTTAGGCTAGGTTGCCAAAAGTTTCACGAAGAAAATTTTCTGAAATGTTGATGTATAAAAGACTTACTATCCCAAAATTGGTTACATCCTGATCATTTGATTCTTAAAACCTGAACCATTTTTTTGATAGTAAAGGATAAGAGACAAATACATAAGTAGCTACGATAATAACGGCCCAAACGATAAAAATTACGAATAAGATCACGCTTTTTTATGAATTTCCGATTTTCGTCAAAGATTCAGATTATAGCGGAAGGGACAAGGATGCCGATCGGCTACTTGATAATACTATCGAAATTGTGAAACAGCGGCCTTATTGAGTTCTAAGCACGCTCGTCATCCAAACCTATTTTTTGGCGATCATGCTATTTGAATTGGTACTACACGTGAGGAATAAATTATGCTAATTAATACCACGTCAATAATGATTTATTTTGTCGCCGTAGGGATATAAGGTATTACCTTTTCGAAGTACAGCTCTGAATTTTAAATTCGTTATTCATTGTACTGATTCAGCAGAGGACATTTAATGTTAGTTTAATGAAAGATCGGAAATAAAAGGTTTATTATGCATCCAGTAGGGCAATGTCTAATTGCGAGTAGAAAATCGGGTAAAATCGGTACCACCCTATGCAAACATATGTAGCATATTTGACAAACATGACATTGTGTGATTTGAATTGAAATTAAGTGAGATATGACCTCAGGTCATGTTTCTCGTTCGATATGATGAGCTGTTCAAATGTTGACAGTGACATTCTGTTTTTCGATAACAAGTTATTTGGAATGTAAAGAACTGTAAGCGAAATTGACAATGAAGGACAGCAGATGTTCAAATAGCGTTGTAAAAAGAATTTTCTGAGAAAATCTATGAATATTTTATGCTGGTAGATGTAAATAAAGTATGGGGTAGACTTTCTTGAAGTACAATTTCCAAATTGAACTATACTCAAGAATACCCCAAGGATATTTATCCAAAATCAGTTTTTTGAATAATGTTTCATAATTTTTGCTCACAATATGTATCTGATCTATTCGAATGAAATATATAAGATTACGTTTTGATATCTTTTGGAAAGCATTCGACGCGTGCAACAATTTAACACATGTTTTCTGAGAAAACACTAAGTCGACATAACAGTTTCACACACAGCACTTGAATCTCGTGAAAATGTGTTTTCCTATTTACATTTCACACCTTGCACCCACCCCCTCTCGCAAATGTAAATATTTATATTTGGCACAAAAACAACTTTTTTCTCGAAATAAACGTCACATTTTTAATAATAATCTCTTGATTTGCGTAATTTATTTACTTGGTAATTAATCGAGCCAAGCGCTAGTGAGGCATTTTGATAGACGATCAGTTGATCAAATATTAGTATATTTCAGTTAACTATCAACTAGATACGAAAGGATTGAAGTATTCAATCGCATATAATATGTTGCGGAAAAACAATTGAAAATTAATGAGATCAGTTTTGTCTACAAATATAATTATGTATATTCAGTTTTCAAATATTCGTTGCATATACATTTAGAAACATACATAAACCACACGAAAACCACACTAAATATATGTATATATTTGTATAGTTTAAATAGAACTAAGCTCGAATGATTTCGTTTAAAAAGTTTAATCAGGCTTCGTTTCGATAAAGGAATAATTGAATTAGGTATATTCAATTTTAGCTGTAATACGTAAGTTGTTCTATGTTGGATAACAAACGGGCCCCACCAGCTAGTATAGCCATCACGACACGTTTTGCGAGAAAATCTAATTCGACTCTATTGAATTTCGCTATATATTACTGTAACTTTTCAATTATGCTACTGTACTAGGTATCGTGAATAAAGCGCAAATTTCATTCATTTTCGAATATCAATATGGCGGCGAGAGAATACTCTTAGTCACTTCCAAGGTTTTATTTATTTCTAGTTATCAGAATGCACTTTTCCCTGATACACACCTACATTTTGCATTAAAAAACAATGTTTCTATTTTGTGCGTAAATTAGCCTCTATTATGCCCTAGATTTCGCAATATGGAGCCTAGAAACAGGTTGTATTTGATAATTTGGCCTGGACAGTACAGGCCCATGGTATATTTTTTTTTTAAAGTTGCTTAAGCGTAACGTTTGTGACGAATTCGAAAAACATAGAACTGTGTGATAATAGAAGTGCTACTGTTAATTACAAAAATAGAACGTTTGACGATTTCACTGCATAAGTAGGTATACCTAGTTTTCCTTATTATTTTCCGATAGCAAACGCAACTACAATGTCACTGAACTAATATATATGTATGTTCAATTTATCGCTAAAGGGTCAATAAAAGGCACGTGCGATAGTTTTGCTCGTACGTTGGCTTGGCACTGAAATTTATCCTCAAGAAAAAAATACAGTAAACGTTCGTATGCTAATACAAAGCGAATCGTAAAAACATACATATGTACATACGTCAGTATCTGATATTGTGAGCATTAAAACAAACGAGTGCATTATATGAGTTCGTTTACTCATGCAACGATAGCGCTATTCAAATTGTATCGAAATAAATAATGCAGAATTTAAATAAACAGCTTTGCCACCATCAAAGTGTAATTTTCTTAAAACTCTATTTCCTAAAATATAGAATAAGGATTTCCGCTGATAGCGAGCAAAAATAATTCCCCAGAACGAAACAAAAGATGTGAACGAAAAATATGCCGGCTCTTGTTCTATCACAAACGTTTGCCCCGCTTGCAAAGGTGTAAAAAACATGCATTTGATAAGGTCGGACGAAAAGACGACCTCGAAAACAACATCTGCAGCGCTTTTGGCTTAAACAGGGATCACATATTATTAAATCTGATCTGGCCCCACGTGTCGGGTATAAATACGGAAAATGAATAAAATCTTTTGGTGTCTTTGGTTCCTAGAAGTAGTGTATTTCATTTCTTGCCAGACGTTCTGTCGTATATTGTTTGAAATATTGTCTTTCTCAGCAGAAATTTTAATTTTGTTTCTTTTTGACGAAAACAATATTTCTTATTTTTTAGGCATGAAAATAGTGCTGACAAATTTAGTTGAGTTGACAGAGAGATATGTACATATGTATGTGGGTTACAGGTATGAAATTAAAGTAGTTTTTTGCTAGTTTTGGGATCCATTTCAAATCGTACTAGTAAATAAAGTCATAATATATCTCAAATGACGTTTAGATGATGTACGCAAATAATTTAAATAGTTGAAGTAGCTGGGCGTTACTAGTGTGCATGAATGGAGTACTTGCAATACGCACATAAAACCACACATAAAATAATACCCATTATCCACAAATATGTTGAGATTGGATACCTTTTCGCATATCCCAACAGTTTTTATAGATTTAAATGTTAGTGGAAAATTTCAGGTGCCGGCCTTCCAAATAGTAACAGGCAGCAGACGATCCATATCTAAAGAGAACCTGCTACCTAGTCAGCTTCCCTGCTACTAGAATATCAAGACGATTGATCACAAACACTATAATTATTTCCGACATTGATATTAACTTACAACATACTGGCAGTAAGTAGACGCTGCAACCATAAGCATTCGAAATGACTTTCAAAATTGGCGTTGTTAAAATATTTGTCATTTGCAGTAGGTAAGATATGTATGTACATATATGCATACATATTTGATACTATGTTCTTCTCGACTAGACAGATGCCACGGGGTTTCATTTTTAGAGAAAATATTACTATCTAATCACCCATGCATTGAAAAGTCCCTGTTTACGGATGCACCACACAAAAAGGAAAAAAATTCAAGGAGCACAGGTTGAACATAATCACAGCCTAAATAAATGAACAAAAATATATAATATTAGCATATAATATAACAATTAAAAAAGTTTAACTGCGTTTTGCGTCATCTAAAAAAACAAAACACATTCACAAAAACTTCTCTTATGACGTCAAAGGTGCAGCAGGTAGATGTAATTATTTGTCCAGAAGCAAGTGGCAGTATATTTTAATGGCCGAGCAGAGGACTATCCGACAACTGTCAAAGATATACATCAACCACGATGTCATTTATTTAGTTGAAGGTTTGCCATTTTCGAATATGGATCGTCTAACAGTCGAGTTTAACAGTTGGAACAACAAGCTGTTGATGCTGATTTTTGGAAAAAAAAATTCTTCAGTGATAAGGCCCATTTCTCGCTTTGCAGATACGTTAATAAAGAGAACTGTAGTATATGGGGCTCAGAAATTCCACAAGTGATCGTAGAGAAGCCATTACATCCGGAAAAAGTCACTGTGTGGTGCGTATTATGGTCTGGTGGCGTGATTGAGCCGTATTTTTTTGAGAATGATCAAGAACGAGCCAACACCGTCAATTCTGAACGCTATGGCCGCATGTTAACCGATTATTTTTGGACGGAAATCGAAGATTATGATCTTTACGATATGTGGTTACAGCAGGATGGGGCAACAAGTCACGTAACACAGGCAAATCGAGCTCTTTTGCAAGAGAAATTTCCAGCACGTGTAATTTCGCGATTGGCCTCCAAGATCCTGCGATTTAATGCTTCTGGATTTCTTTCTGTGGGGGTACGCGAAAGATCATGTTTATGCGAACAATCCCCGAACCCTGGACGAACTAAAAACCAATATTCGTGGTCATTGCCGAGATATTGGCCGAAACGTGTTGGAGAATCATTGAAAATTACCTCAAAAGGATTGAGTCCTACAAAAAATCACGTGGAGGACATTTGAACGATATTGTGTTTCACATATAATGGCAAGGAGCAATCTTTACAATGAGATAAAAATTACATCACTTTCCGAATATTTTTTGTTTTTTTTTTCAAGTTTACTTTCAGAAGCATGAAATGGATAACCTTTAACAACGAATAGTTTATGTTCCCACCAGCTAGGTAAGAATCAATTGACTGCGAATTTGTACAATCCTATGCTGCTTCCTCACTGTGGGCCATCATCGGCCACTTTCGCTCCGAACGCCATCATCGGCCATCGCCATTTCCATGCTTCGCCACTGCCGGCCACTGCAAGCCATCGCTCGTCTACACAATGGGCCACATGGTGGCCCACAGTGTGGAGGCGATATTGAAAGTAAGGTTCAATGGCCAACTCTGTCAAACACTTTCTCTAATATTTTTTTTTTGCGTGTTGCTCAGAATGTTTGTGACTACTACTGTGAAGTTTGTAGTGGTTAAACGATGATTTCCAAAGCCATGATTTTATATGTTTAAACGGGGATCGGCGAGAGGAGAGAGTTCAAATATATTTTTAGAAATTAATTTTTTTTTAAGAAGAAAAAAATCAACCATCATACACCGAACTTTGAGTTGGCTTAGCTCTGAGTAGGCACCTGAATCATATCAGGAGTAATATGAGTTTTAGAATTTATCACTCTAAACGTTTTACATTCATGGTGGATAAAATCTCTACCATTGTCAGCCCCCTGACCCGACAAGGACTGTAGAGGTTGGGACTGCTATTAAAAAACAAACGCGGAGAGTTATTAGCGCTACATACTATCACAAGAAATGGGGGCAGAAAGAAGATGAGGCCCAGGATTTTAATTGCTATCAAACTTCACTTTTGTTTGATTGCTTGTATGGACCGGGACCTAATTACCCCCAGCATTTGAGTCTAATAGGTCTATTGTGCATTCCCAGGGTTATATCCTATTAGATATTCAGGCTTCTAACGAGCCTGGCTATGTCCCCGGACGGGAATTCCCTTATGCCTCGCATGAAAGGAGTAACAGAGCCAAAAAGCTTTAGGCTTCGTTTCGCTATTACTGGCCAGTGTGTCAGAATGTGATCTGCACACTCTGTTGCTCCTACGCAGCATTTGTAGCAATCGTCTCGCTCCTTACCGATTCTAAACTGAACCACTTATGTGGGAGATGCGATGTGGCAGAGGTAACCATCGAGCATACTCTTTGCAAGTGTTGGGCCCTTAATAGTAAATGAATCACAGTAGTAGTAAATGAATCAAGATTCTAGGATCATTCAACTTTCCAAAGTCAGCAAAAGTAACTAGTACCGCTTTGCTCAGCCAGCTGATTCAATTTAGCGGATTCGTCACTTGCCAGCTCTAACTTGCCAATTTAGGCTATCACGTCAAAACCCTTGATCCCTGCCTGGGACACAAGGATGGCAGTTTCAGGTGGTCTTTGCTCACGAAGAATGGGGTGGATGGAGCGCCACTTGCTTCATGTCGAAACTGCCACTTACCGTCGCGTAGAAGCGAGAAGGTTGCGACGGTTTTGTCCGGAATTATAATCTTCTATCAAGGACTACGCATATCTTCTATGCACAAGTTTATTTTTCGATCTACGGAAAAGCAAAATCTAATAATCACTTGAAAACTTAATCTACACCTACGCCGGCGGTTCAAACGACTCAATTCTCTACATAATTCACTTCCCTATTTAAAGCTAAATTTTGCAATATTGTTCGACGCTAGTTCAGTTCACTTTATTTGCAATAATATTAAACAACAACATACATATAATTAAGTTTTAAGTGATTTTTCACTCTTAAGATCTAATTGAAGAGGTACAAATATAAAAACAATTAATTTCCGGCAATACGCCAGACCAAGCGCATGAAGTCAGTGTCTATATTAATTCCGGCTAAGATGGTGTTATGAGTTATCATCTTTATATTAGGATCGGCTAGGTTAATGCTTTCGTTAGGATAGGTTAATTCTTTTTCTGCGGACGATGGTATTTTTGATAACCAGTCACGTTCCTCCATCACACCATCCTTGAGCAAGTGATTGCCCTGCAGAATTTTGTATTATTTCTTCCGTAAAATTAATGGCACAAGAGCGTAGGATGACATTATGCCCAGATCTCCAAGTTTGATTGGGGCGTGGATAGCAGCATTTGAACAGTAGATGGCAGCATTTGAGCCTTACTTAGTGATTTCATTTTTTGTTGTGGCTTGAGAGGCGAACGCATTAATTTGTTAATTATATCGTAAAGATCTAAATTTTGGTGTCTTGCGAGACCACAATGATCATACCTTGGGCCAAGGTATTTAAAAGTTTCATCTATTGGGTGTTGAAGGATAGGCGTGCCTTTGATATTAAAGGCAGGAACGGAGTTGAAGAATAACTTCTTCTTGCCAGGGACTATGGAAGCCACAACCGAGAAAGTTTTTTTAAATTGTTCGTGAGCAAATTTTTTTCGAAGAAGTTATTGCCCCCTTAAGGAGACAATCTACTTCTCCAACCGAGGATCCAATAAGGATAAAATCGTCAGCGTATGCCAAGCTAGGGACCTGGCTATTAGTCGAATTTGCCAGATCGCACACCAGATCATCCAATACAATATTGAATAGTATAGGAGGTATTGGGACTCCCTGCTTTAGTACCCATTGTATTGGGACTTCACAAACTTTATTCTTAATATCAGTTTCGATACTCCCGTGCTGGGGGCTGGGGCCCGTTCACGATAATGATCCTCCAATATCTCGTAGGAATCGATCTTCCGCGGAATCCCGTAGGCTCAATCTTCTGCTGTCCTCTGGTATTACATGTACCGCCGCACCTCGAGCAGAAAACAGTAAAACAAAGAGATGAGTCGTTCAGTGTCTGCTAGCTTATCGACCGATCACTTACCCAGCCAGATTAATAAAGCCGGTGACCCTTAACTTTTGCCCGGTCGATGAACTCTCTCTACGCTCTGCTGTACAATAGAGAGTAGAAACATATTCCTCAATAAAAACTCACATCACGCTTGAAATCGTTGTCTAAAACATATTCAGATATGCTTACTACAGAATTTATACTATTGCTCTCTTTCAAAATGCCTCTGTCCAATTGCATAATCAACATATTAATCATAAAAACACTATCTTTATCTAGTTCATCTTCGTATTTTTGGAACTTTACCAAAATTCCTTTTTTGCTATTCGTTTCTATTATGATTTAGTTATCATCTTGCACACCAGGATAGAATCTAAAATCACTCTTCATTTCCTTGAGTTAAATTGCAATATTTGCAATATCAACTATTTCACTCTTTGAATACACTATGATGTCAATATCAACTACACTATCATATACTCCAAACTAAAACTTTCAGCCACAAAATTTAAGAATAGCAAATTTTATCCGCCTCTTTCGTTGCCTAATTGTTTCGTTCATCAGCTAATGAATTCAAGAGCTAATGCTTTTAAACCGCAAAATTTGTACACTCTGCAATCCAAACAATGCCTTGTTACCGAGACAGATTACGTGGATGGATAATGTGCGTGCAGTAATAGCCACGACACGCGTACTGCATTCGTTTCCAAGTGCATCAGTGTGTGGTGTGCCTGGCGTGCTGTGCTGTGAAGAATTATACTGCCAGTATAAGTGTACTGCCAGTACAAGTTGCTCCCAGTAGCAGTGTGCTGCCAGTATAAGTGTGCTGCCTGTACAAGTGAGTTCCCAGTAAAAGTGTGTTGTCGACACACTTGTAAAGTGTCGCACTCACACACCACACCGAAGTGAGCTAGCACACTGTGCTTAGCACACACAGGTGCTGCCCATCACTAGTTGTTTGGGTTCTCTTGTATTTAACTAACTTCACACCAATGAAAGGTATAGATTTGATGTTGGCTGGAGTATCATCTAGCTCTGTCGCACAAAACTAAACAGCAGCATGGAAATGATCCATGAGAAATATTATCGTTTGTTCATTCGTTTAAGCTCGTCTCGGTAGCCAGATGTCTGCATCTATCAAGTGCCTATGTGAAGGTCCGTATCGAATAGTATCCAAGTTCTCAAACATATTATCAACAAACAAAGTCACCAAGCAAAAAGTAAATTAATAAAGCTTAGCTAACTAATAGTCTTACGAAAAATATTCCTAACTTGTGATCGACGACAAATCCGTTGGGAGTGTTCTCTCGCCAGAGATGCACAATAGTGAATAGTTGCTTTCGCGACTTTTTTCTGGATAAGTAGGTTTAACGGCTGGTTCGCTTCCGGGTCAGAGTGATTGCGGATCATGTTATTGTTATAGATCGCAATTGGCGTGGCTTGATGGCGTGCAGCAGCATAATCGGCAGGGTCGTCGTTAACTCCACATACGCTTAATACACTAACCATTACTTTACAATTCTACAACATTGTTCCGAATAACAAGATCCTGCTTGGCGAGTGATGTAAGCAAACTGTAGTGTGGGCTTGTGACCAGCAGCACGGCTGCAGGACCTTATGCGATGTTCTGAAGTGAATGTAATGCTATTGTCCCATCCACAGATTTTTAATTTAAACTGCATGGTGCGTGCGGTGTTCGTTTTTGACTGATTTCTGCACAGAGCAAAGATGAAAATTTCATTACGGTAAATTAGTTTTCGGCCTTTGATTGTGGGCTGGAAGACCGATTATAGATAGACTATGCTCAAATAAATCTGCAAACAAATTTTTGTGTGCTGTGAGTGCAGCTGTGAGATCTAGTCGAAAAAAGTAAGCCAGTAATATGTACCAATTCAGTTTACAGGGCACAGATTGTGGCTCTAGGTGAATTTCCTACTACTCCTTACAGGGCCAATCTTTAAGGGAGCTCACTTCTTCATCACTCTATTGCAATTTATTTTTTCCCCCTCAAAAGTGAATTCTACTAGGGGAGGAAATAGCATAGTATCGCTTAACTCATGCTAAGCAATCACAATACAGACTTTCGATACGAATAAAATCTTCAAGTCACATACTTGTGCAAGAACAAGTCAAGGCACGAAAACTTGTCAGCCTTGCGGGCCACCATCCGCCTATAAGCAACTTGTTGTGCGTAGATGTGACACGATGTTAACAGGCTTTTACTATAAAATAGAGCACCGAGTTATCATTTCGCGTAAAATGAATTTACAGCCGACGATGTGATTAGTGGACACGCCAATGCAGAGCATAATCCATTCGTACCAGACATGCTCATATATCATTGGTGAAGGTAGTTTGAGTTGAAGATAAAAGTGTAGAGCTCCGGTATGCAAATGGTAGGCGACCGATGTCTTCAGACGTGCGCCTTAAAGACTACTTCAAAGATAGCAAAATGACGATTAACATAGTAGGTATGTGCATAGTTATGGACGCTCAGTTCGGAATGCACTGTCCGCGAGTTGCAAGTGGGCTCCTTAGTCCATATTGATGACAAAAAAATCATCGTCCACCATCGGAAATTAGCTTGGGATAGTTAAGCATATGATGCATTTTTGTCGCATATTGCCCAGTCATTTATTTTTCAGTTGATTGCAGACAATATTTAAGTATTTAATTAGCCTGCGGTGGAGAAGAAAATGTGATCGCATCAGTATATAGTAAAAACTTTTGGTTAAAGTGTTCATTGATTTCCGAGCCAGAGTGTAGTTCTCATTCACGTCTTAAAACAGCTCTAGTTGGTCACTTCACTGATGAAGTAGACGGATGCCGCGATGGATTGTGCAGTCTGATTGCAGTCTAGTAGAAGCGTTGGCGTCATCTGAGAACTACTAGAAGCCTTCGCTGTTGCTTCCTATCGCAAGGCGACAAGACACCATACGCTCTTGCACATTAACGTCGAATTGTCGTCCTACAAGAAGAAATCATACAGCGTCGAATCAAGTCGACAGATATATTTCTATCAAAGATCTTTCGTTGAGCCACCAACCCACACAATAGCTACGACGTCAATGGGCTCGTTGACTGTTGGATAGTAAGAAAGTAAGAAAGCAATATGCTATCCTGCCCACTCACTTGCGCCAAGTTCTGATATAATGAGGGTTCGAAAAGGCTTCAGGTTGTGACGGTGCAAGTGTTTTCCAAGAGATTGGTCTGTTAAAAAGTTTAACAGCTTTTATATTCAAGAAAAGCTAAAAAAGTAGAATTTGTATTTAAAGAACCAAAATATGCATAAATATCACCTCATTTTATTTGTGAAGGAGTCAAAGGAAAAGTTTTCCGAATCATGTTATAGTGAAATTCTCATGTATCTGGTTCGGTGTGATAACAATTTGGTTCAAGCGGCTACGATAATAATGAATTCAGTACTAATTACTAAGCACATAATCACATTATATATTCATTTCGTTTGAATCCAACCGTTTACTAAGCCATGCGAAATTTATTAAAATTACCGAGACAATTGTACTTCAATTTATTGCAATACCGCCATAAGACCACCTCAAACGATATCCAAGGAAAAATATTCCTTCCTCGAAAAGGATTTAAACATTCAACTTTTTATCGCCCAAGTCCCACATACTCCTCCGCATTGAGCACATTTGCCATCGTACACTCGTTTCTTGCCAAATACGAAACATTTTAGGGGGAATATATAAAAAGTTGCCGTTAAACAATTCAGGGAAATTTGTTCCGCTTACGCACGAAAGTGATCTCGAAGTATTCATAGCTCTATAAAAATTAAATATTCCCGGGAATAGACATTTTCCCTTGTGTATTCGTTAGCGCTAGCAGTTAGCTAGGGAGCCAAGTCTATTATGAAAAGTTTTTTGGATAATTTACAAGGCTTCGTACAGGTACACTTCGGCTGCTCCCCATTGTCATCAAGGTGTTGTTAATGATGTGGGGTGTGTTAAAAATAGAACTCGGAACGGGTTAAATGCGGTGTCTATTAAAAACAGAAGATACAATAGAAAGTTGTTGCACGATACGACGCTGTGCTGTTCTTTATTCCCGCTGTCTTTTTACTGAAGTCGATTCCATAATGACTTCCCTCCGACTAGAGCATCGCGGCAAAGGAGAATCACTGAAATGGGGCTGTTTTGCTACTTACTGGGACTTGAGTTTAAAAATAATGCAAGACGACATCGCTGGCACAAGATACGCAAGGTACTTTTGTACAAAGTCAGTATAAAGCCGTATTCACACGGTTCGATGAGTTATACATATGTATGTACATATGAATGTAGCTTTTGATGTTTATTCGGCCGGTCCGCAGTCTACGTTCACAGAGAGATTTATTATCTTGCAGCGCGAATTAATGGACGGTCTGATGGACAAGTATCCTTTTCGAACACCCAAGATCTCGGCATTTATCTGTATTTCGTCACCTATAAGCTTTTAGTTGTTGGGTAGTATTTCAGTATCTGGAAGTCACATAACTCGTCGTAGGAATCTATAAAACTGGCACGGTGTTAAATACATAGTTTTAGGATAGTTAATGCTGATTGTGGTTTTCTTCAAAGCATTATGCTAAACTAAATATGTAAAACATAATTACAAAGCTTTGAACTTTTTTAAGTGTCAATTTTGATGTTTGTTTTGGTTTGAATTTTGAACAATGCTGATGCATAGTCAAAGCGAATATTTTATTGGAAGTATCGCCTTTTATCTTTTCATTTTTAAATGCGTTTCTAGTGCCTTTGTTGAAATCAAAATGAAATCAAAATAACTCCTTCAATCTTTATTACAACAAAATGAAATGTTATTCAGTTATTCATTGCCAAATTCATAGTTACTTGACAAAAGCAAAATTGAAATAAAACATTACAGAACAAAAATAAAAATAAAATCTAACTGGGCAAAATTATTTGCACACCCGTCATTATGGCCAAAATTATTTGCACACACTAAGAAATAATTTCCAGAAAATTAACGGTAATTCTTCGACTTTGTTTCGATCAGTGATAAAGCTGGAGCAAACGTTGGACATCAGTTGACATTAGATTTCATTGTAATAAACTAGTTACTGGCAGTGAAAATGCCTCAATCGAAAAGCGGGCGGCATTCATTGCTGAATTTAATAGCGGTATTTCCGCTAACGAAATTGCCAAAAAATTTAAATGTCACAGGCGGAGCGTTTATTACCAGGTAAAAAAACAACATTTAACTGGCAGTGTTAAAAATGCAGTAGGAAGGGGTCGAAAGAGGGCAACAAGTGAAAGGGAAGATACTGTAATACGTCGGTGTATGCAGCGAAATAGTCGCGAAAAGATCAATAACATAATAAATAGTATTGACGAGAACAGAAATGACAAAATCAGTAGAACAACAGTTCAGAGAAGACTTTCCGAGGCAGGAATAAAAGCATACGTCAACCGAAAACAGCCGTACATCTCTCCAAAGAATCGGGAAGTTCGCTTGCAGTTTGCATTTGAGCAAATTTGGAGACAAATTTTGTGGACAGATGAAAGTGCTATGTCATTGGACGGAACGTACGGTAGACATTTCTACTATTCCAATGCACAGCAAAAGAAAAATCAAGCCGTCAGTATACCTACGCCCCATTCACATGGTGGTAAAATAATGGTATGGGGTTGTATTTGTTACAATGGGGTTGGTCCAATTGTTGATTGTCCAACAAAGATGCGTTCGTCTGAATACCTCCAAATATTGAACGAAATTGCATTTGTTGCCGGCGATTATTTGATTGGTCCTGATTTTATACTACAACAGGACAATGCACCAATCCATACTTCAAAACGGATTCAACAGTTTTTATCGGACGTTGGGCAAAAAGTCATGAAATGGCCTCCACAAAGCCCTGATTTGAATGTCATTGAGTATGTCTGGCATTTGATGAAATCAACAATTCCTCAAAAGATTGGAAAATCGGCAGCTGAAGCCTTGGAAGACATCTTAAATGCATGGCAGGTCTTATCCATCGAAACTATACAGAATTTAGTTGATTCAATGCCAGCAAGACTCGAAGCGGTTATTCGTGCCAATGGAGGCAACACCAAGTATTAGGTAATGGTCACAAATTACCCGTTTTTTATTAAGGCTAACAATTAGTTAACCTTTTTCCCAGATTTTTCGGAAAAACGAGGCGGAAACCATCCATTGCAAATAATTTTGGCCGTAATGACGGGTGTGCAAATAATTTTGGCCACTTAGTTTTTATTTTTATTTTTGTTCTGTTGTAATGTTTTATTTCAATTTTGCTTTTGTCAAGTAACTATTAATTTGGCAATGAATAACTGAATAAAATTTCATTTTGCTGTAATAAAAATTGAAGGAGTTATTTTGATTTCATTCAAATTTTTCTTCATGATTAGCGTTGTGTAAATAATTGTGGCCACGACTGTATTATTTTTAAGTAATGTAAAAATTCTTGATTGGGAAAAAGCTGACCAGCAGAAATATAGTATTGAAGTTTTTGCTATTATTTGATGCAGTAAATAAAGTGGATTTTTGCGGAACTTTGGCGTCCGCACATGCATTTGTTTATGGTCAGCGAGGATCAATAAAAAATACTAAAAATAACATTAAACAAACAAAAATTATTTAAACAAAATTTATTTAATTAAAAATAAACGAAAGCTTCACAGTTATATTTTAAAACGCCCATTATCGGATGATTGGTTTGATTGTTGGAGAAATGTGTATAAGTCGGATGCCTGAAATAAGCGATCGAGGAAAGTACGGACTAATTGAGTTGAATTCTAACCATCGGCGGTAGGAGTAGTTGTCCTCGTAAGTATTTGGAAAATTGACTTTGCTCAGCTTGTGGCATTCTTTTGATTTAAGAAAAAAGAGTGTTTGGAGAAAAGAAAGCACGAACAGAGTTATTGTTGGTCACGCAGATGAGCAATTCTGATGTTTTTGAGAAAATGGGCCGAAAAAACGTTTGAATCCGGAAAAAACTTTGAGTGAGTGTTTTGAGTGTCAAAGCTTCATAGAGCTCTTTTGTGTGAAAAACGGTAAAGTTCTTCTTGTGCGTAAAATTGGGTGCATTTTTATCAGCAAACAGTTCATGGCCAAAGAATCGTAATGAAAGTAATTCCGGTTGAAGGTGCAATTAGCGTCAATGACTCGCCACAGAAAAAATTGATGGAACGCTATCGGAGATTATTGAGTGACCTGTGTTATGCTACGGAATTGAAGGAAGAAGTTGACTGAAAAAGCACTAAGTATGTTAAAAAGGAAGCTATTGCGTCAGATTTTAGGCCCAGTAAGGGAATAACAGAGATGACAAATCAGATACTTTAACGAGCTGTATAATCTATATGACACACCGGAAATCTCCAAGGTATTAGAATTACGAAACTTACAATGAGCTGGCCACGTCGAACGAATGAGTGAACATCGAGTCCTCAAACGGGCTCTCAAGGAAAACGCGACCGTAGCTAGGCCAGTCGGAAAGTCGCACAAGCGTTGGCAAGATTCCGTAGACACTGACAGCAGATCGTTTTCAGGAGTACTGAATTGGAGAACACAGCCATTGAGCCGGGACGACTGGGTGCGACGTCAAGTCTCGATACGGACTATAGAGCCAGGATGATGATCTGCAAGAAGCCAAAGCCCTAGAGGAGTAGTAGTGCTACGATGACTGCGAATAAACAGTAGTTTTTGCGCTGAAAAATAAGTCGAAGTCAAAAAATAGCCATAATATCTTTATAGATTTTTATGTTTTGAGAACGCCGACCCGAGGGAAAAATTTCTGCAAAGCCAAATGTGCCCAATATAAAAAATCTCGACCAATAATGCATCGTAAAAAGCAAAGTTTTGTGCAATGAAAAAACAAACGAAAATTGATACATCTTTAGTGAAATGCCTTATCGAATCCTTGCAGAAGTTAAAAGCGGAAGAAAATATATTTTTATATATTTTCCGATTTGGCAGATTATTGTTTACATAGATTTCTGGTTGATTTGATATAGAATTTACATCAACTTTTTTCGATATAATACTCGTATGCGAAATTCTAATATACTAGCTGTACGCAAAATGTATCTATCGAAGTCGGAATTCTTGGGAAAAATACGACGAGGCGAATAATGTTGTAAAGTACTACATATGATCAAATCCATTACACAATGCAAAGAAAACAAAATATTGTACCTACTCATACGTTTTTGCACCCTTTTTACAACCAATTCACGTTCTTTTGGCAAAAAAACATAATCAATGAAAGCAAAACAAAAATAAATCAACAAACATAACACTCATCAGGTCTTGAGTGCATGAACTTTTCGTCTAGAGTCATGATAATGTCGCGCTGCTGAATGTTTTTTTTCGCGTCTAGACGAAAAGAGACGCATTGAATTATTTATATTCCTCGAAATTTCTCTGCCGAAATCGAAAAATTCGAACGAGAAATCATTTTGCTGACAGGTTGATGATTATATTCGAATTGTTGCTCCTTTTTTATTACTGTCGTTTCATTTCTTAGCCGCAAGCATAGATGTTTTAATTTTGTTTAGACTGAACACATTATTCTACACCAGATCTACTCGTAACTAAGGTTATTTGAAGATACCAAAGCTACTGTTAGGTTCATTAAAAGAATGACACATTAAATGTCATTTTTTTGTCTGTGATTTTTTGCAAATCTATTTAAGGGTAGTGAAACGAATTGTTTAGAAATAAATAAATGAAAAATAAATGTTTTTTTTTCATTATTGCACTCCATTATTGAAAAAAAGAAAAAAGGAGAATTCAACAAGGCATGCATATGCATATTTACACATCGAAGAGAATACTTGAACCCTTCCTACGGAATTTTTTACGTTGTTGAACGACAACAAACAGGACATTAAACCGTAATGTCAACGAAGAGTTCAAGTTCAGGGAAGCAAACCCACTTCACGGCGTCTTGGTAGCCTCTTTCCGAGAATTCGCTGAATTCCGCTTGTTATTGGTTATTCACTTCGTATCGAGACGGCCAGGTTGCTTTACAGATTTAAATCAGTAGTAGGTTGATTTACGACCAAATGAATCACCGAAATCTTCCTAAAGTCGACGATGATGTGCTCCATGCGCAGACATTGCCACGAAGCCATCTTCTTTGTATTTAGACATTTTCGAATTCGAGCTTATTTTCGTGCGTACTAAGTATGTCCATGCTGAGCTGTTGGAAGAGCATAGTCAATCAATGAGTGGAAAAGGGTGCCGTGAAGAATGAGAGGTGGCCCATTATCTAAAGTATAATGTATAGTATCTCTAGTGTCATTTTCTTGTGGCCAACCTGAAATTTTGATTATTGATTCAAGCGAACCACACCATATTTTCAATGTGCATTAGCCCTTAACAATCAGAGCACACCATATTTTAATCAGTCTCTTAAGCAGACTGTTTGCCAACATATTGTTCACTTCGTCCCGAAACATACCGCAATATACTGATACAATCGAAATCCGATGTCGCTCAGGACGATTTATTAGGCACTTAGATAAACATTTATTTTTCCCTGGCCTTCTTGCAATTTCAGTTTACATTTTGTAGTTTATTTGGGACAAGACGACATTTGGAGCTGATGTTGGGTTCGAACTGGCGCTTCATGGCCATCGTTCCGCAATACATATGTATGTACGTTCTTGTTCACAGCCAGGGCGAAGCCCCACAGTCGTTGTTGAAATTCGTTCAAGTGTAAATTCCGTAGCGTCTGTTCGGTGTCGAAGGGACCACGACGGCATTGACGCATTCGTTCCGTAAAACTTATGGCAGTTTTATTAGTATCAGGAAATTCTTGCAACTTAATCTTGATAATTATGTACTTTGCCGGGACATAGACTTTGCATTCCGCAGCGGGATGAAATTGAATGGAAAGCATCAGATCAGCAGAAAGGATGACGAGTTAGCCTTTGGTACGTTATACTATTATGTTTGAATTTTCATTTAATTTTTTTTTGTATACAATATAGTGAAAGATGTCATAGTGTAACCCTAAGAACTGGAAGGAAGTTGCAGAATTGGTTACAAGCTCATACATCAATTTGGGAGTATTTCCTACAAGTTGATTTTTGTTATAAATCTAAAGACCTGAAGTATGGAGGTATGTCATGGTAACTTCTAACGCTGCGAAGTTTGGACCAAGGTTCACTTTTATCTATAAATATCTAAACGCATTAGCTGCTATTCAAATAATTAAATATCGAACAAGTAAAAAAGGTTCAAGTTTGGTACTATTACCTAATTAATCTTTGCCTATTTAGTTGCCGATCTTCAAACTTGACTACAACACATCGTTCGTAATTATAGCCGTTCGTAACTATAAAAAAACACATAGCAAATATTCTTGTATTCAAATATCAATTTGCATCGATAGTTATAAAAAAAATACTACGCTATTGTGGAGCCCTGTCACATTCAATCATCTCTTTCGAGCGCTGTGATTTCCTAAAATAAGTATCTACTATCTGTGTACAATTCGTATATTTTATTGCCGAAATTAAGTCCAACATCGCACTGCACCACTCAATAATTTTCTTTTATGTAGTCCAGTCCAGACCGAGACTGGGTGCACGATCTTCGACGCTCGCTATCTCAAATGTGGGTCTCTTTCAACTCGATTCCTTCGTTGAGCATTTTTTTGACCATTCGATATCGTTTTGCAGCTTTATTTACACAAAGTCTGCCGGTCTCCGTTCGTCTCGAATTTTTCATCGCCTCCCGTCTCCTGACCTAGCCAGTCGAAAAGTTATTGTCACTGCAACGTTATAAATCTTCGAAAAACTACCCACAGATTATTATTTATGTTATGTCTTTGCGAAGATACTTTATTGCACTCAAGGAGTGATAATGTGACTGGAAGTATATTGGCGAGGACAGTATTCCGTTCACATTAAGTTCTTTTCGAAATACATTTACAAGTCTCAAGTTTCACATGGAATGTTGAACTCGATTGTGTGATATGAATGGCGAAAGACACAACTAATTCATTTGACAATTGCAAAGAAGTTTTGGGTGTCGAGCTGAATTCGTACATATATGCAATCACTCGTGTTTGTGTATGCTTCATATTTACGTAAGACTTATAAAATTACACTTCTGTAGAGAGATAATGAATGGTTTTATTTTTCAGATTATTGGAGATTATGAACGTTTTTGAAATTTTTGAATGACGGCTTGAAAGGGAAAATATTTTGTCAAGGTTTTTCTCACGGAATTTTTCTTTGAAGAGGATGTGGGTCATTAACTACGTCGATAAGGTGAACATCTATGTTAGAACACAATCATATCCCGAAAGTAAGCACATCAAAAATTGTAATCCAAATTCGAACAACATCTACCTCTGATTTACTAGCGGGGAAAACTTACTTCAGCCAGTCCTTAGAGCAATGGAACAATCCAATTAAATATTGCATTTATGACAGCGAGGAAAATGTATCTATGCTGAGAAGAGACGACTATGGATGTTTTGGACATTTAAGAAACATACTTTAACAGCAACAAGAAGACCCATTTTAAGAAAAATAGGAGAAAATTGACAATTTCGCGATCAACGCACCAAAATGCCGAAAAATACTAGAAAGGAGTATAGTATGCAACATATTATTGTCTGTCGAAAATATAGGTCGTTACTAAGGGTAAAATTAATCTGTCGACATTCAAGAAAAAGCATTCAAGAACGGAGTTCAACTGGGCCAAAACTACTTCAAATTATCAAGCCTATATAGAATAAACTCCCGGAGTACAACAAAGAGCTAATGAAATCCAAAGGAAAGGCTTGGAACGCCTTTTACGAAAGTCTCAATAGTATCCCACCAAAAGCATATAGGACCACTTAGAACTACAGATGGAGGGCACCTTTGGAGGTACACTGGAAGTGTTACTTAGAACACATTTGCCAGGATGCAAAATTAGAAGCAGCGGTGAGGCTGATGAGATGGGACACTTCACTAATTTCTGATTAAACAAACCATCACGTGTGAAAACGTTGAAGGTGTAATAAACTCCTTCAAAACCTTTAAATTACCAGGACCAGACGGAATCTACCCAGCTCCGCTACGAAGAGCCACGGGGAAATTAGAAACATATTTAGAGTGAGGTTGGAACTCAGCTACATACCAAAATTATGGAGACTAGCGTGGGAGGCTAAGGTCGAACACTAGGAGGGGATGGTCAGTTTCTTGCTAAGAAATTTCGAAAGATGTCACTGATGTTGATGAAACAGGCACACTCAAATCACCAACTGTATCGCATGCTGCGGATGATTAATATTACTCGTCTGAAAATAATAATTTTCTTGATTGCCAAATAAAGCAGAACAGAATTATGAACTATTTACCTGACGAGTAAAAATACTCAAGAAAGTAGCATCTTTCTTTGTTTTTAATTGCAGTAGCTCAGTAATTTTTCTTTCAACGTTATCGGGGTACGCTTTTTTGTCCTCTTTTAACAACTTTTTTCTTTCGTAAGTCTACTCGAGTAGCACTTACGATACGCATCAAATAATTTTGAATATAATGATATATTCAATAATCAAACTGCACCGAATCACTAAAATTTTTAAGATACTGAAATGACCCAACGGGAAAAATAATGCTTACAGATATACCCGGTAAGCATTACGCGTAATGCGTGGAAGCATTACCGGACCATTACGCGTTGTTTCTTTTTAACATTGCATGTCCTAGGCTGGGAAGATTTATACAAGGGGAAACTCATGCTTTTAGCTCTATAGCTTTATGTATAAGAGCTTTTTGGAAAGTACGACATCGTATTCTCGCATTTATACGCCTCAATATGAATGAAAGCTTTGGCCGGCGGCCGATCGTATCTCTGCATGTGTGGTTTTTGCATGCTGACGCTCATTGGAAATTCCAATAGCGCATGCTCTTTGCTACTAGGAGGAATTGTCTTCATACATTTTACTTACCCGTGCGTGATGATTTGAAATGCTTCGAAATTTTCATCTTTCCGCTTTATATAGCAGACTACTCATAACCGATGTATGCTCGCAAGTTCTTTTCCCCTTGTTTCTGCGAGTGAATTTCATTGGCCAGTCTTGGACTTATAACATATGAGCTTTCTCTCTTGCAGCATTTTCCATGCTCCAAGTCATGTTTACGAGTATATCTTATAATTGCTGGAAAATAGCTTTGGAAGTCGGAAATGTGCATTACCAGCATTGTTTGATTCATGCATTACGCCAGCATACATTACCGCGATTCCCGTTGGGGAGTCTATCTGACACTAAATCATAGACATATAAAGAATGGACACGCAATCACAATGCATGAACCCGTACGTGAATGAAGCAATTTTACTACATATGCAATTTTACTCTCTGTAAAACAGCTTTCCCTTCAATGCCGCACGCTCCACCCCTCAGCGCTGTAGACTCTCTATGTAAACATTCATTTCTATCCATCCAATTTACGAGGTAGTTGGGATAGCGGGGAAACTAATACATGGACACAAATTTCCAAATACATCAACTTTTCTGAATGAAATTTGTTGTTGTTTTACACAAACACATTGCGACCAGAGGTCGAAAATTGCTTCATTTCTCTCGGCCCATTTTGTATCCATTCTTCTTATATCTATGGTCAACACATAAATTTTATCTGGAAATGACTTTTCGCGCATAAGCTTGAACACGATAGAACACGCTCACGAGCGTGTTGCATTTTTTCGTGGTAGTTATAATTTAAAAACAAACTCGCGCACTTATTCTATCTAACTTTTTCTATAGTCGTTATAAGTTTGTAGTTTTTTTTTTGTCATACTATGATAGTTCATTTGTAACAAAAATTAACTATAAACTTATAGCGGCTATATAATAAGTGACAAAGAATAAGTTAACGAGTTTACTAGTGCACAAATGAATAAATCTTGAATCATTATTAAAAGAAAATTAAAATGAAGCTACGTAACAAAAGAAATGTTCTTCGAACATTAGTAAAAAATTGCATCCGTTTGGAATAGAAAACCAATTTTTCAGCCTATTTCGTAATTCGTACCAATAAATTATATAAGAAAAGCTAACATATTAGCAGACCACTAATATTCGCATTGTTTGCACATAACTTGTTCATGTGCCAGTTGTATTTGTTCAAACAAATCGCATATTTTTGTTTATACTATGAATCGCATATTATTATTTAAGGTATTTCAAAATATTTAGCCAAGTAAATAATCAAAACTCTTAATTAAGATTACTTGGAATTTTCGTAGTTGATTAAAAAGTTTGTGATTTATGAACCTGAACGACGATTATGATTACCGCTAAATCATTTGCGATAAGTTTATGTTTGATTTTCTTCACGATCGTAACATGCCACGCTAGCAGTGTTTCTCAACACATTCATTGCAGGTGCTGCATATCCAAAACTAGATCGAAGATGTTTCTAACGCTTTCAACTACGGTTGTGAAAGCTGTAAAGGTAAAGAGATTCCTTCTCTAGCCACAATGTTGTGGAGCACAGTTCATCCGGGTTTCCATTGATCTCAGCTGTCCGAGATTGTATATACTCTACGCTTCGGTAGATAAAAAGGTGAATAACAACTACACTTTACTAGACATGCTAGAGTTTAAAAATACGTTAGATGCATGACCAACGTATCTAATGCCAGTGATATGTTTTTCATTCAGGTTTTTCCCGCAGTTTTACCTCGTCGGTCACTCACAGCATCATAAAAGCTAACACGTGCCGATTATTACGAATGCGAAACAGCCGTGAATGACTAGTGCAGTACTCAAGCGCTGTTTAAATGTTCAAATAATAATAATTTACTTTATTGAAAGCACACAAGCCTTGAATAGAGAGACTTGTAAGCTGCTTTTTGCAAAGCGACACAAAACACCGCAACCACAGATTTCTCTCGATGTTTGTAGCAACCTTCTGTCTAAGCTCATTGAGAAATCCAAGCAGACAATGCGAAATTTACATAAGTGTTTCAGTTCCAGACTCGGATGATAGTAGAAGTTAAGTGTGCCGGTAGAGTCATGAGATCCTCTTAAGAGATCAGCGAAGAGCTAGTGGACAAGCATTAGAACACTACTTAGACGCAACTGACAATACAATCCAAGAGAACGAAAAAGTTACAAGTCTGTGAACCGGATTTGAAAATTTAGATTACAAATTGATGAATGGATGTTGATTGTATTTGCTGATGTTGATGTTTGCTATAAATTACAGTACACAAAGAACACGGCGTCGGTGGTGGTGGAGTTATAGAAAAGCTTGTCGTGAGGGTGGTAGCTAGTTTCTAACTACAATTTCTATGGTAGTGAGTTCCTAGAACTACTTATGCGTATGAGATTATACATGAGCTTGTTGGAAATGAAATGCCTGCGGCTGATCTACATATCCAAAAGTGCAGACAAAATCAGAAGGCAAAATTCAAAAACGAGTTCCATTTATTACGTAAAAGAAACTGATAGAATTTGGTTCGAGCATTGACTCAACAAGGATATATTTTTAAAGATCCTTGCCTTACAGAAGATTGACAAACAATTTTTGGGATCACTGAAGAGGTTAATAAAAACGCTTTTAAAATGAATCCTTATTAAATACTTTTATATCAAAAGCAATGCTAAAATTTTGGATTAAAGCACTCTTGTTGAGTTAAAGTAGAGCAATGAATTGCGAAAACGTTGTCTTCATATATACTATTTTAAACCCGAAGTTGAAAAAATAATATTCCAAAGTTAATAGAAGATACCCTCTTTCTCCAATCCAAGCTTGATTCACTTGATTATTGGTGCAATATAAGCAAGCTCTCTCTCAATATTGATGAATGCCAGGTTATTAGTTTTTCCAGAAAATTCACGGTCACACACAATACGTACATCCTCGGCAATAATATGCTAACACGAGTTGATAACATTGCTGACCTCGGTGTTACGTTAGATGAAAAACTCCGCTTCATCTTACACTATGATAAAATTCTTTCTCATGCAAACAAACAGCTAGGCTTCACCAAAAGACGTCCCAAAGAATTTCGTAACCGTCGGGCCGCAAGATCCTTATACGAGTACACTTCACTTGTATATCCTATTCTTGAATACGCTTGCATTAGGTGGAATCCCGCTTTTGAAACCCACAGTGACAGACTCGAGTCAATACAAAAGCAATTTTTACTCTTCGCCTCGAGTGAACTGTACAACCCTTATGATTTTAATAGCCTACCCCCTTATGAGTTTCGACTGGGTCATTTAACTTATCGACACTAGCCTCCAGAAGAATGGTGATATCGGCCTGCTTCACATTCGACGCCATTAGAGGCGCTATTAATATAGAATTCTTGTATAACAAAATTCTGATAAGTATCCCTGTGAGGAACACCAGGTCCAATCGTTTCCTAAAAGAATAGTCACATTCGACTACATATGCAGCTAATGAGCCAGTAAATAGATGCTGCAGAATATTCAACAGCATAAGCAATTTATATTCCCCTATGATTTCCAAATAATCCTTCAAATCCTCTCTTTTGCATGCCATCCGTATCCCCTAACCTACATATCAATGTTTTATTTATTGGTTGTTATTTATTGATTTATTTGTTACTTATTAAAATTTACTTTTTACTTTATTTTACTTTTTTAAATTTTTTTTTTATTTTTTATTTGATATTTTATATTGTTTCTTGAATAAATAAATAGCCAAACTGATGGTACGGCCGTAAGAACGAAACGATTTCATAATAGACTTTTAACATAGAGTTTCGGATACCAAAATAAGGGTAATGCTATTGAACACCCTGACGTGGATTTTTATGATCTGCCTGACTTACGACCAAATTCCGATTTTGTGTGTCAAATACTGCGCTATCTGTAATCATACATCGCAATTAGGGCTGTGGAGTGCGATTTGAGGCGTCAAATACTTTTTCAGTGAGTAAGGTCGAATTAGAAGCCGATATTCATCACATGATTTTGGCTCATCAGCATTGCTTTCAATACGTATTAACAACTGACAATTTTTCATTGCAAAAGGGGATTGCCAAAATATTATAACTTTGACCTGATTCTTCTGATACGAGGAAGAAAAAGTGAGAGAAGAAGAAATGTATTTTGGGGTTTACATTGAACTGATAGTTCAATTAAATGCTGTTATTAAATTGTACGTACTTGAAGCAAATAAATATTTAGAATTTGTATAAAATTGACGTCGCAGATAAAATGGAACGTAGCATTAATATGAATTGCATTATCTGAAAGAGCAGGAGCTAACGTCTCCTTCATTTTTTACACAAAACCTAAGTTTGAAAGATAACGGTAACAATATCGCACCAAGAGGACCTCAAACTTTACTTTAATTGAGAAAGCCAGAATTCGTCATTCTTTAACCGGTAAAACTGTGCGCGAAATTGCTGATGAAATATTTGATCAAGCTCCGACAACAGTATTTAGCAAAATAAATCGTTATTATAGCAATGGAAATAAATCTAAATCAAGTTATCGAAAAAATTTTGCGGCGTCAGATGAGTCCTGGTTAATCCGGAAGATAAAAGAAAACCCCTATTTAAGTGTTCCTTAACCTGCTATTGAAACAGAAAAACTTCTCGGGGAGAAAACTAATTCCGAAACCATAAGGATAAATTTGCACCAGCAACGTTTAAACGGTAGGGTTGGAAGGAGAAAGCCTCCCGTCAGTAAGGTTAATCGTACAAAGGTTGGTTTTTGCTAACAAGTACGACGAAGAGGAATTTTCGTTTTGACAGCAAGTTTTGTTCACCGGCGAAAGTAAATACAACACTTTTAGAATGCAGAAGAGTCAATTATGAGCTCGATGAAAAAAATTTACGAAGAAGCGTTAACCATTCGTTAACCTTGCTAGTGTGGTGTTTTATGTCAGCTACTGAGCCTGGGAATGTTCATATAATTGAAGGGATAATAGACCAGGCGATGTATTTAAAAATTAAAAAAACGACACTCAAACAAAGTGCTCAGAAATTGGGAACTGAAAATAATTTTTATATTTATCAGGATAACGATCCCAAGCAGAAAGCTTACAATGTAAGAAATTGGCCTGATGTATGAGAAATGCTACCTCAGTCATTTGCTCTAAATGTTACACAGCATTTACTTAAACTTTACTTAAAGGAAATCATTAAAAAATATTCTATAACCAATAGAAATATTTTAAAAACGACATTGATGGAAGAATGAGAAAAAATGAGCCTTCCTTCTGTAAGCAATTGGTGGAGTCAATGCCAAATCGACACAACGCAGTTTAAAAGCAATAGGGATTAATTACCAACCAAGTAGGTACTTATAAATAAGTAAAGTTTATTAATAAAAGCTGACAAATTAGTTCCTAATTATATTCCGTTATCTCTTTGAAGTTGATTTCGTTATTTGTAAGAATTTCGCAAATTTTAATATTATAAAATCGTTAACAGAAAATTTCAAAATGTTTTTAATTGTTCACCTACAAACCTTTTGAAATGAATGTTTAAAATTTTATTGAACCATGTGTGTAGTGTTTTTTTTTTTTCATTAGTACGATTTTTCTTTTGACTTGTTTCATTTTGATTTTGAGCTACTGTGTGTAACTGAAATCATGGTAAAATTCAATTTTGAATGAATACAAAATAAAATTAATACTGTACGTACCTATGCGAATAGAAATATTATTTTTTATTTTTAAAATTTTTTCAATTTTAATCATCCCACAAAGACAATTCAATTTGTCTGCATTCGGAGGCTTATTCCGCAAAACGATCGAGTTTCCCGTATCAATTATTATCTGCTTTGATAAGCTTTAGAGATGATATATGTTGTCTATGCTGATTTATAGACAAGCAGGGAACCATGATCTCAAATTAATAACCTTTATGGGTAAATGATATCGATGGATATACAGTGGCTCACAAAAGTCAACATACAGCATGTAAATACACGAATATGGTACAGTGGAAAAAGAGAGAATGCAATGAAAACGTAAAAGTAGCTTTATTGGCATTAAAAATAAGTTTCATAACATAGCAATAAAGAAAATCCGAACACAGAAAGAAATAAGCCATGAAAACTAAGAAAATTCATCCATCGAAAGTCAGCATACACTACGAGCCACGTTTCGAAAAGAACGAGAATGACCAAAAAACGTGAGCTCAATACTTTGTAGGCCCTCCACCAGCCTTAATAACAGCTTCTAAATGCCTTCGCATCGAACGAACGAGATTTCCGGTAATTTCGGGTGGAATATTCATCCAGGCACACAGCAGAGCAGATTTCAGGGTCTCTTTGCTAGTAATATTTGCTCTTACGGCTGGCTCACGAATTCTGTGATCCAATTCCTCCCATAAATGCTCTATAGGGTTTAAATCGGGAGACTGAGGCGGACTGTGAAGCTGATGAGGGACGCTATGCAGCAACCATTCCTTGAAACTTCTAGCTGTATGTTTTGGATCATTGTCCTGCTGAAAGATTCAACCTGGCTGTAGGCCTAATTTCTGCACAGAAGGTATCAAATCGCCTCGCAATATGTTCAAATACATGTATTGATCCATAGTACCATCAATAAAATGTAATTGCCCCACACCAGCGCCGACATACAACCCCATACGAGGGCTGACCCTCCACCGTGTTTCACTGTAGGACGCAAATTCTTCTTTGCCAATGCTTCGTTCCGTTTCCTCCACACGAATCCGCGCCCGTCAAAGCCATAAATATTATACTTGCTCTCGTCACTCAACAGAACTTGATTCCAAAAACTGTCGTCCTTATTAAGATGCAGGCGAGCGAAGTCAAGCCTCTTCTTTTCATTAACTGGAGAAATGAAAGGTTTTCTGCGCGGAACTCTATCGTTATAACCCTGATTACACAAAACTCTACGTATTGTTTCTGGACTCACTTGCTTCCCTGTTGCCTTTACAAGTGCAGTGGCCATTGCCGGAGCACTTTTTTGTGACTCCTTACTTATTTTCCGTGACAAGACTCTCATCTCTCTTACTTAAGGATTTCGGTCTACTTATTCGTTGTTTATTTTGTACTCTCCCTTCCGTTTCCGCTTTCCGTATGATCGTTGGCACCATTGCCCAACTTCTTCCAACTATTTTAGCAATTTCGCCACACGACTTCCCTTCCACTCGTTCACTAAGGATGATTTTTCGCACTTCCAAATTCGTTTCCTTCCGTGTACTCATTTTTAAGTATTAAAGGCACCCAAATCACTTTAGTTTGATCGACTTGCAATGTACTAATGTTTATCTTTGTATATTAACACGGGTAGCAATCTTTATCGCAGTATGACTCATCGCTTAGACTGATTTTTTTGAATTTTCTGTGGTGTATGCTGACTTTTGTTCCCTCACTTTCAGCGGAATTTCTTGTTATTTACTATGTATATGTTTATGCATATGTACGTTCTCATTAATTCTGTGTAAAATAGATTACAATGTCTCTGATATTCCTTTTAAGTTCGTTTTTCACCAGTCTTTTCATTTTTTTTACTACCTATATATTGCCAATTCCGCGTTTTTAAGCGGTGTATGCTGACTTTCGTGAGCAACTGTACATAAGTCAAGGATGTTAAAATTTATCACAACTAACGTAAAAAAATTAATCATCTCCCACTGCAAGTGGTCACATCAGTCAAGTATGCACTGTGAGCTGATGTCTGATGAGAATCAGTGCATACTTTCGAAACCACTTAGTTTAAAAAAAAATGCAATTTGAATCATCCCACAAAAACAATTCAGCTTATTCCATTCCTTATCACCACATCTTCATAAGTCTATTCTTTCGGCAAGTCACAATTTTTTTAGTTCGAGCAATAATCAACGACATTTTAATAGCATCGAACACCTAATTATTAATCCTCCCTAAAAAATCTAAAACCCTGATCACCTAAACCGCACAAAATATCAACAAAAGTACAAAAAAAAAAACTTACAATACAGCCATTACTCCGCAAAAATCACCTCTCATCGGCTGTAGGAAAAAAAAGATGACAAAAATTGTCTATTGGTTTTACAGAATGTGCGCGCACATGCCGTAAATTAGTTCGACCAAGATTCTAAACGTTCTGAATAACATGCTCGGCTGGCAAATCAGTTAAGCAAATAATCAATTTATTACAATTATTTGCTAATACACATGACACACAACAATGGCAACAGTTTCAGGCACGAGCGACCACACTTTAACAATCTGAGTACTGTTGGCTTTTCCACTTCCTTTACTCACACGACACAAAACACAGCCGACAGCTTAATGGTTGGGATTTACTATAGGAATTATCTATTTTTGTTTCCACAATTTAGTTTTTCGATTCGTGTGTGTTTTTGTATGAATTCAATGATTACTAGACTATGGAATACAATCATAATTGTCGTGTCATGCATCAATCACGCTGGCTGCAAGGTGCGAGACACCTTTTTGTATTTTTCTAAAACATGTGAGCGTTTCTTACTCGAATTACGAAATATTTGTGAAATCGGTTTTCGTGGCCTGCTTTGCATTATCGACTCGTGCTTATCTAGTTTCCTGCATACTTTGCGATTTGCAACGCCTAGATGCTATTTTAATAAAGGTCATACTGAACCAGTGTGTATCATTGCAGAGCGAAATCCGTTATTCCCTCAAAATCCATGAAAATAAGTTAGAAAGTTTGTCCTAAACTGTCGGATGCATTCTTCCAGATTTCATTGAATGGACCAGAATGCGGGAAGATTCCAAGTGGCAGCCAGCAGACTGCTGTACTGGCCAGGCTCTGATTTAGTGGTCGATTACAAGTGACAAACAAGTTTCCCATGATGAATTCTTCACACATTGGCCTTACGGCTTGGAGCGTGTCTGCTCGATTTAGCTTCATGTGATCGAGTCACGCGTGACTTGGAAGTTCGGGCGTCATATGACCCAAAGAATGGGGGGCCTCCAGACGATGAGATCCATTATGTTCGCTCGACGGTAGTTTTGCCGTTGTCACACATAAATAATGTTTATTCGTCGAAGTGTGGTTCTATGATTCGAAATTAAAAAAGTTTCCGATAGTGTTGATACTGACAGGGGGGTGGCTATTTAGCGGGATGGTGTTAAAGCTCAAGTCTTTGGTCTATTTCTTCTTTCTTACGGTTTCTTACAGTGAATTCGAATTCTTGTTCCGCGTGGGGTGTAGATTCATCCATTTCTCGGGCCATTGACTCCTTTAGGGCTTCACTTTCGATTAGGGACGCGAAGGATGATAAGCACTGTACAGTGTCCTGCTATTGTTAACTTTAGTCACGTCTCGCACATGTGACATGAACATAAGAACTCCTTTCGCTCGGTCCGGCAAAAGTGGGTTCTGAAATTGACGTTGTTGGACACGGAAAGTTACTGCCCGTAAGATATTGTTAAGAGGGTCCATGAAGAACCATTAATCATACATAACTATCTGGGCATCTTATTTTTTCTGGAAATGAATACACACTGCTAAAGTTACATTTTTCTCCAATTCTTTTATCTTGCTACTGTGACAAGCTTAGCTGGCGACAGGATAGTACAAATGTTGTAGGTCTCATTGATGTGTTTTCATGTTTGAAGGAAGTCACCCAGAAATTGTCAATGAAACAGAGGCAGTTATTGTTGGGAACTTCAGCCTCGAAGAATTTTTAAAGAGAGCTTTCCGTGTGCATTTCCTATATCAGGATTTCTATGTCTCACCCTAACTCATCGCCGGAAGCTCATGCCATAAAACTCAGCACTAAATTTTAAATTTTTCCGGCCTAAAGGCGCCGGACCATCAACATATCCGCCGCTCATCATCGAAGAGAAGTGTTAAATTGCAACATATTGCCATTAGACCGTCTCACGCTTACAGTTCGCGTGAGTTCCGTTTATTTATTTCTTTCGTTCCTTGGGCGACTCCAACCCAGACGAACCAACAAGGTAGCAATTATCTGACGCATTCCGTTCTAAAATTATGTTGACGGAATTTATTTATAGATCGGACCGAGACGAGACTGAGCTTCAGCTAACTAAATGGCTGGCCATTCTAGCCAGTGAAGATGACGACTCGAGATAAATTTATAATTTTCTTGATACATACAAGCGCCATATCATTTTTTCACCCGCTAATGACTATATGTGCTGAATGGATGAAACGGTTTCTTGCTGAAGCGACTGTATTGTCTGGCACGGTGAAGCGTCTGTGGAATCTTGATGTTTACCGCGGATCGTATTACTCAGCGAATTGAACTGCGAATTTTATGCTCCCTTCAAATGTAAGTATATTTATTCCATGCAAACGCAAGATATTTTAAGCAAGGGAACATGAAGTGTGCGCTAATTTTTATTTTAGTTTCATGTTTTACCTTTCATGATCTTGGTGAATAGGTAGATATAGTTTGTTTTTAAGCAAAGTTAATTCTGCTTTGAGATGCTAATTGCGATTCTAGGGAGTTGAGACATTAACATGCAATGCAGGCTTTTATTTGCAGGTAAGGCAAGCAAACTTCTCGGCTTGAAAAACCAAGCTTAGCCACAGATGTGTTCTGAGATGGCGTCTTGTTGCGCTATTTATCAACGATTTCCAAGAATATGCATATGCTTACTTGAATTGAGTCACGGAGGCATGACAAACTATAGAGAAAGTGAATTTCCGTGTTAGTTTTTTGACTTGTAATAGTTAACTCCCCTCCGGATTGAGTCGATGGCTAATATTATAGAAATATGATGCGAAAAGTATCCAGGATTTTCAATTAATTTCTTTTATTCTACTCTACGTTGATTCTTGCAAAAATGGACATTATTTTTGTTTGAATGTGTTAAGTATTAATTATGATTAAGACCAATTCTTTTCGGAAGTTCGATACGGAAAGCTTCAAAGGGCGTCCCGTAGCAGGCAACTTCGCCAAAACCCTCGATATGAAATTGACTTTCATCCTACAAAATAACACAGTGTGATCGATCGACAAAGTCTGGATTAAGATTGGGGCAGTAATCGAAACCGTTGCAGAGCACGGGTATGAAACTCATCGCAAAAGAAGTGAATGATTTGACAAGGAGTGCCAGGGTACACTGACGAAGAAAAATCAGTCATGCAGACCGTTTGTTTCTCCAAAAGCACACCAGGGTAACAAAAGAACAATATGAAAATAGCCGACGAGCAGCGAATAAGATCATTACACGTGAGAAACGAGATATTAGGACAAGCAATTGAAAAATATTGACCAAAACTTTGCGAGTAGTAAAACTAAAGAAGCTTATTAAGCAGTGAACAGTTTAAGACGCGCATACACCTAAGCAAAAAGAAGAAATCGGTAATATCATCACCGAAGAAAGCCAGATTAAAGAGGGAAGAGCCCACTGTTTGAAGCAACTTCCTAATCCTGCACATGGCTTAATGCTATCGGAACCGATAGATGTCTTTAATGAAGTCGTTGTAGTACCTCCAATGCTGGAAGAGGTCAACTCTGTCATAAGAAACCAAAAAAGTAATAGAGCACCGGACATTGATGAAATTCCGACTGTGTTAATCAAATGTAGAAGAAGCCGCACCATAAAGGATAAGAAGTGTTCAAGCATATCTGGAATCAAGAGCGAATACCACAAGAGTGATGCGAATCCATAATATGCCCTATCCACAAAAAAAGGAGACAAATTACTTGCAGAAGCATATCACTACTTTATGCGTCCTATAATATATTGACGAAAATATTAGAAAATAAAATCGAAGACCGCTACTTTGCGGTACTTAGCAAGCGGTTGCAGGCTTTGGGTCAAGTAATATAATATACATTCATGTGACCTATCTTATTCGATAACTTCCAAAACAAAATCATGGCCACCACTACCCATTATGCTGAAATTTTCGATTAAATAAAATAATCACAGAAACAGGCAATGAGCTTGTCACAGGTCAGCGTGCAAAGCAAGACTGCCACGTTGTTTGGACTGAGGCTTCAACACACACGATTAGTCCATTTTATCGATTGTCCAAATTCGCCCTACTATTTTCCCACACACGGTCGCGCCAAAAAAAGGCCCGATGGCCTGAGTCCATGGACTTTGGATTGATTGGAAATCCAGTTTGGTTCCTTGAGTCCATGAGTCCTTCCGAGTTTTCCCACACACGGTGAGATTTTGGCCTGGCCTCAGGCCATTCGGACTGATGGACTGCTCGTGAATGGGGGCCTTAAGGCTATTATGTTCTGCTCATATTAAATATTTTTTTTATTTTTTTTCCAGTTTTTTATTCGCTTATAAAATGAGAAATAAGGAACATTTCTTACGTGTCCGGATCTTTTTGGGAGTCACTGTACATACATACTTATCTGTATCTATGTATATAGGTAATTCTAAGAAACTTAATTCTTTAACAATAAATGAAAAAACACCGCACTGCCTCACTCAAAATCGAAAGTTGTGCCAATCAAACAATTAAGATAAATATTCATACACACATATGTATGTATGCACATACATATATATATTATACGCGTCTTAACTATGTACATATGTTATACACGGTATGTAAATACATCCATTACTCTCAGTCATTGATCGATTGTTGAATGTACATACATACATATTCATGTATGTATTATATGTATGTAGAAGCCCCAACATTTTAGGGTGTCTCCCGAAATTGAGGCCTTTGAAAACTTTAGGGCTGTTAGCTTTAAAATGAAAGTAACAGAACGCTGTACGTTCGACGAAACATGAATTTAAAAACATAAAGACCACACAGTCGTATAAATGTTATAACTGATTTCGTAAGAATCTGAAGGTACTGAAATACAAAGAATTCGCAAGTTCCGCAAAAAGTAATAAACACTAGCACATGCTGTTTACATACGAAATCATTTAATCATTTAATCATTTAATTTAATGTTGCATTGATCACCGTGACTTCGCGTGTAGAGTATAGGAATTATTTGGAATCACCCATCAACGTAGTGCATATGGATGTACATATTTAGCCAAACAGATGTTTTTTACGGCCCCCACACAGCACGTCTTTCAGATGAATATTGCAAGATCAATTTCATTTGAATTGATTCATATTCATCAAACGACTTTTACTGCTAAATAAATTCCTCGGCGATAAGTAATTCAATATCAATACAAATAATATTGCTGGCTTCTTACATATGCTCGACATTACAGTATATGTACGGACTAACTGGAAAAGAGTGAACGACATGTTTACATCAGATTATTCTAGGAATGCGAATATTGCAATGGCTCAAGTAGTGGTGCAGAGTTTGGACTTATTCCAACATTAAACTGTTGCATAACATATGAGTCAAAAGATCTCAGAACAGTTTAAAGGCACCACTAACGTGTGTGTGGCCAGACTTAAAATGTGACAACTATTTTTGTAATAAAAAACTTATTTTCCTGAGAATTGTTTATTGAGTTAAATATAAACTTCTTGATAACTTAGTTGAGGGTGCTGATACATACATATGTACATAAGAACTAAGCGTATCAGATCCAATATTGATTTATAAAAAAAAACCTCTTTGAATTCAAGTTCAAGAAAATTTCCAATTAGTAAAGTGAACACAATTCGGTGGTTCATGGAAATTATATCGTTTAAGCAATGCGTACTTACATAACTAGGCCTGATTTTTCATCATATGCCGGATTTATACATAGGGACGAGCGTCTCGTGGACAAGACTCAACAAGACTCACCAAGACTCACCAAGACATTGGACGAGACTCAACAAGACATAGGGTGAATTGTTTATTTAGGATATGGCACCATGCAACACGGACCATGCACCATGCACCTTTCATAGGGTGAATTTTTTACTTAGGATATTGCACCGTGCATCTTTCGACAGTTGTGAGCTGTTTTGTTCAGTTCAGTGAACGATTGCTGAGGTACAGGTTGTGGCTATTGCAACTGCCTGGTGTGCGTTGAGTGATTTCAATCTGGGACACGCAAAGACATGTTTGAAGTCCCAGCGAAAAATTCGAAAATGTGAATGAGCACATGCTACCCTCTCGAATCCCTTTGACTCGATGCACAAAACCGACTTCGCTTCCAGCGGCTTCGAGCTAGGACGATACGGTCATAAACACTCAGGCACAGCAATAAAAGGATCACTATCCCTTCATAAAACAAACAAGAGCCGACGAGCAAACCATTTACACACGCGTGCTTACCATGAAAAAAACAGCCGAGAATAGACAAGGAGACCATTTACACACAGACCTTGCCTACATTTGCCATTCCTCGGCGAGAATGTAAACCCGGCAATGCAGTAAAGATCGAATTTTATACGTAACAAATAGGGAATTACTTGTAAGATATACATACTTGTGTGTGGTATTGTGTGGAGACTTGTAAGATAGCGCAAGGTTATTTCGCTATAAGATAACAAGTTTGTGCTCCCATATGCAGACGGGTTACTAACTATAGACACATATTTATTATTGTTCTGATGAAAACTAAGCATTCAAGATTTATTGTCTTCATCGACTGATTTAAATCCAATTGTGGACACACAAGAAATGAATTCACCGACTTCAAAGTAAAAACATTCGAAACTATAACATAAAAGCTAAAAAATCTAATTAACCAAATAAAACAAAAAAGTAATAGGCATAACAAAATAAAAAAGTTCTACTGAGACATAGCTAAATTATGGAAGTAAAAGTATTTCACTTACTCTTAAACAGTGTTTGAAAAAACAACAAAACGGTGGAAAATTTCCTTGTTATGTTGACGTTAAATAAAGATCTAATTATAAGGTCAGAATCACGAGCGGGGAATCGAATGTTGGAGACTGTAATCGCAAAATTTAAAGTAAGAGAATATACAACTGGAAGACGCACTTGCACAGGCAGAAGGAATTAATGAGGAAAGGAAGATCGTTGCCTTGCAGAATACCAGAAGTGACATAAAAAAGAGAGGAAGAAGAAGAGTTCAAGCACGATCACATAGGTATGTATAAGGAAGAGCAGGACTGAAGTGAACCAATGCACCAAACCTGTCTAGCATTGAGCGAACCGTTTTATGTTGCCCCGATTCCAAAGCTTCGGCAAACGCTGCATATATTTCATCCACTTGACTTTCCCCGATAGCAGAAGGAGCAGCATTATTGAACGTTACTCAGAATCGGAACAAATTTAAGCATCGAATATAATCTATGGTAAGCAACCTTTTCGTAGAGATTATTTAAGAAAGTGAAGAAATAATTAGATATGCGGGATAGATCCCTCATTTTAAGGAAGGGTTAAGTGTTGAATTTCCAAAAAGAAGGGAGCATACTGGACGAAATGCTCAGAATAAAAAACCCTGGCGCATAGGAACAGGTAGAAAAATTGATTTTCGAAGATAAGGAAGGTAAATGTTTAAAATTTGTTTCAAATTTCATGTGGGTGAAATGCTTATGATATAATCTTTTCGTACGTACGAAATCATCATCACATCAGCATATGAAAATTCAACACTAGAATTTCTTAGAATGGAAATGGCATAAATATTTCTTAGAATGGAAATTGCATAAATATTTATTAGAGCAGCTCCATTTCAAAACAAAGCTCTCCACTGATGTTCGTTTTCATCGGATGAATTTGTTAGAAGTAATAAGGGTAGAGAGATTTTGGTTGATTGCCATTATATTGTGTTTTATTTCAAAATTTGAAGGTAGTATATTTATATGTAGTGTTTATATGCTGGAAACCCTTTGATTGATTTACTAGTGGGCTAAACTGGACCCTCCAACAAAAAAGAATTTCTATGGACTTAATTGGCATCACTTTCTGGACTCTCCGGTGACTGGAACATAGAGAGCTTTTGTGCCTCTGGCGGAACTTCCGTTCTTACGAGCCTACTTTAAGTGTGCCAGCTGTGTCTGCATATGTCATTTTTCAGAAGTAAGTAGTTGGTACCCATAAAGAGAGATAGTACTCTCCTGATGCGATCTTGCACACGAACATTTTCCTCTCAGAACCCAACCATGGGACTGCAGGATTATACCTTCCCAAACGAGGGTGTGAAGAATGGTAGGGTAGTTACACGAATACTGGCTGGATACAACTACTTAGAAGGTCATATGCATATAGTGCATTGAAGTTGCTAGGAATGATTGAAGAGGCGAACTTTTTGGAGCACCAGATACCAAAGGTGGTTCGGCTGAGGTGTTGCGTGCATGCAGAGGATATTTCCTATCATAGCTCATAGACTTCATTAATAGATACCGGAAACTTTGGTAGGCGGCGGGTGTAAGTACAATGAGACATTATGGCTTGAGTAATAAGAGGTGCTAAGCGCCATACATATGAAATTATTATATTACCATGTCTTAGTGCGAAATTGACGGAAACTACGGGTCTTAGCAAGTCTATCCTAAGTTCGCTCTCAAGAGTACACCAGATCTGCTAGACAATAAGATTGATCTACCTTGTGAATTTCGTTTAGATCAGATATTTGCACCGACATTTTTTAGAAGGCTTTTGCTTTTTACCTACTCAAGACTAATACCTCCTCGGAAATTTATTTTTATCTGATGATCCTATCGTCGTTTCTTGCCAACAAAAGTTTAGGGAGCTTGAGGGGTAAGGAAATTTGAAAATTTCAAACTGAATAAACAGTCAAAGTATCAATTGTTTTTTCTCAAAAAGAAGAAACCTTTTAAGGAAACTCAGAGAAATAACCTCCGCTAAAAGAAGGTAAGTTCAGAGAACGAGCAGGAGAGGTGAATTCTGGATAAGCCAGCCCCAAAAGAGGACTGTAGAACGTAAAAAAAATGTGAAATTTTCCTGACCAATTTCCTAACCAATATATTAAACGCTTAAGAATCTTTCGCCTTGAAAATAAGTTCGCAATTCAGTCGAATTTTCAGTAACATTTTGACCGTGTCATATTTTCAAGTATAGGAGATCTTAGTAAAGTTAAAGAACTTCTTCACAATTGAGCTAGTGTTTATGCTAGAGACGAAAAAGACAGTTTTCTTCTTGAAAAAGAATAAAATGGGTAATGTGTGTAAAGGCTAAAAGTAGTAATGAAACATGCCCAATCATTAATCACACCTCAGTAACATTTTGACCGAGACTCAGATGAAACGAAGAAGACTAATTATGAATTAGAATCATAGGAAACAAACGTAATTGATCAAATACGCCTAAAAATTCTCCCCGATTCTCATCTGGAAATGTACGAGCTTTTTAAATTGGTATTTAAGATTGAATGCGCAAAAGGCTATTTTTCATAGACTTGTCATATCAGTTTGTTTTTGAGCACTATCACACTAAGTAGAGTTGCAAAGAAAAACTTAGGGACATTCAATGCCTTTTTATTCCGATATTTGGGAACCTTTGATTACTACACCGCAGTGTTATGCGTCTCGAGTTTGGATTTTTCTTCAATAATTCTATCTCTGAATAATTTTTCATAGGGCAATAAATATTTCTCTTTTTTTCAACAGTGGTTTTATTATTTCTTTTTCTGAAAAAAATATTTTGACCTGGATACATAATAATTCACCAGCAAGTAATAATAGCCAGTTTTCCCATTAACCTTGGTCAGACATATTAGAATTGAACCTGACTACTTTCATGGCCAACGTTTATGGCTAAATTACTTGTACTTGTAGCGAAAGCGTAAACACGCTAATCATTCGTCATTTGCAGATCATCTCTTTATCGTATTTCAGCTTTTAGCCTCCTATACGATTTTATTTAGCCTTAGTTTAATGACTGTCTTCGCACCTTGATAGAGCACATATCAACCAGAGGCCGTTGATCATGTTGCTGAACAGACAAAGCAGCCATAGAAGGCTGCGGAAGCGAGGGAAAGGAACTACATAAAATATTAAACAGTGAAATTTCTTCATCTTGAGACGAGGAAGAAGGAATGGATTCCGATTTTTTCCCATGTGAACGCGACGCTTTGGTCGAACCTGAACCCTCTGGCAAGCTCTTGACAGCATACTCTAGGTAGGTACCAATTTGAGCTCAAGCTCGGTACCTGTGAATCTTCAGAAGCAGCAGAAGCAGAAGTGGCTGACTGACTGACTGGCTGACGAACTGTGAATACTGTCTACACTATCTGCAGAGAAGCGAGCGACCGCTATTACTGACAAAACCTTGTGTCTTCTATTCGCCAGCTTCATTTTCCCAGAGTGGAGTTTTACATGGTGCTTCGTTCGTTCTTTAGTTCAAGCTTTGTTTTTGTTTGGGTTTTTGTTTTCATCTGTTTTTCTTTGTTGTTGTTTTGATACTTCAGCTGTTTCTCTTGCTTTCGAATGGATTTCTTCTTCCTACTATAATTGAAAGACGTCGTTGTCGCTTCGTCGGCAGCTGATCTTCCCAGAGCTTCGCGACGCGGTAAATTCGGAATGAGGTCAAATATTTTTCAGTTATGAAAGGAGAACCGTGGGTTTTGTTGCGAGAAAACATTACGAAATTGCAGACACAAAAATATTTCTGTTAGTTTGCGAATTCTCCCTCCGTCCCGACTCTCTTTATGTATAACTGTGCTCATTCACATTGCGATTTATTCGCAACATCACATCTGAGCATGAATGCATACGTACATACAAAGTGGAAGAAGAAAATCACTCAGCTGGCTTCATTATTTGCACTATGACGATGCGAAAAAGATAGGAATTTCAAAACTCTTTATTTTAATTTATACAATTCGGTGAATTATTAATTTATACGATTCAGTGAATTTTTCACTCATGGAATGCGCTATATGTATGTGAATATACATATTGTTATTGTGATTGTTCTGCATAACTGTAATATTGTCGACAAGTCTGCACTAAGTTGAACGCTTGGGTTTTGTTTTCCTTACAAAATATACATATTTGTAGGTCGAATACCTTGAGGTGGGTGGGTGTAGGTACAGACAGAAAGCGTGTACAACTTACAACACACGCCAGCTGTGGGACCGAGCTTTAAATTTGCTCTAAGTGAATTGATTACATTCAGGTTCGACAGACTTACAAACTTGAATCGGACTTTGACTTTGGTGTCACACGAATTGTGTAAGCCGCACAATACACAGAAACGACCAGTCTATTTGCATTGGATTATTTCAGAACTAGGTACATATTTTTGCGAAAACGGATGTCTCGTAGCTTCGAATTGTAAAACAGGCTTTTGAAGAAGTTTTGAAAGAATAGTTTGTTTTTCGAATTATTGCAATGTGTGAACGAATTGCTTTACTCTAATTGTTGATTCGATTCATGAGCTATTTTCATTTGGTAGAAAATATGATTTTTGATTGCAAAACGTGTCTGAATGGCCAAGAATTAAGACTTGCGGCCGAATATCCATCATAATAAAAACATATTTAATAATTTCCCATAAATCTTATTTCATTAGCTTACCAAACATCAATTGATTCTTATTTGGCTGAAGAAATGAACAAGCAGCAACCATTCATGAACAACCAATTTAATGTATTTCAGGGAAATACACATGTAAGTGTACTTTCCTAAAAGGAACATTAATGCGTCCAATAAGCCATTAAGGAACATCTAACCCAGAAAGATCTGAATGACAACGCATCGTACATGATCATGTGCACATAAAACCAAGAAACTTTGGATTCAAGAAGATAAAAAATGTACGACAGTTTGCAAAAAAAAAAAAATATGGAATTGGATAATTCCCCCATTTGTTTAACCTTTTTCCAATTATTAATTCCACATTATTGGATTTTGTTTATCATCTTTAGCATAACGCACGATCGCAAACTCGAATTCGTGCAATAGTCAATTGATAAACAAACCGATACGACATACGATTTGCGTCATTATACATTAAACCGATGAACACAATAGCGCATGGGGTCTTTATATTTGCACAAACACACATTTTGTTTATCCATCCCACCCGCCCATTCTATTCGACAATATACGACAGCAAATTGAAACAATTAAAGGTACAACAACGAACACTTTCTAATAGGCACAAATGGTTAGAGAAAATACACAACAACATCTGGCGTAAGACCTTGACGATCTATTTTTATGAAGAAAAAAATTATATTTGGAATTAAACCTGTCAAAAATATCTGACATCTGATAAGGTTGTTCCACGTCAACCGGGTAAATTTATTTGAAAAATGCCTATCCGAAATCCTTAGCGCTAAACAAACCCAATTTTATCGAAAATTGACGCCGCAATTTTTCGTTAATGAAAACAGCTAGATTTCCAATATATTGATAACAAGAAGAAAAAAAAACGGTGGGCAACACATGCCTCTGCCAGATATCAACAAGAATTCATGGAAATGCGTCTAAAAGAAAAACAATGATCAAACGGTTAACAAAAAATATAGTATATATTCATAGAAAAGGATCATATCAGGAGAAATTACAAAGAGATAACGAGTAACGTCACTTACTGGAATGGCGATACAAGCGTTATGATAGCAATACGATTCGAAATCATTTATGCCAGGCAGCGTTAGAAACATTGAAAGATTTCACTGAGCTCACTAAATCAAAATTAAATTCCTTGCATTAGAATATCACAATTAAATTCTTTAATTTTGAGAATCGATAAAGGGGACAAAGAATTTATTTTAACCTGGCAGTGGTTAATTTTGAGCAATAAAGCTACGGCCTTGATCGATACAGTAACATATTGATAGCTTAGAATTTTTCAATGAGACTATTTTCTATTGTTTATAATCAACTACAAAACTAATGAAAATTAATATTTAAAATCACGGTTGCGTGCTAAAATTATATCTATTTTTCTAAGTAGTCTTCTCTAATAAGTCCACACAAGCTCATCTAATTCATAAGTTCGAAATACCTTTAGAAAAAAATCTTTGGCTGGATTCTCCAAAAAATACCTCGACAGCGGCAATAAGAGCAGAGGAAAGAAGTAGCAGTCACTGGGAGCTGGATATTGAGGATAAGCCGGGTGTTCATAAAGTTCCTAACCTGGTTTTCGAATGGCAGCGATCGCAACTTCACGTTTGGTGAAAGAAGGATCCTGCTGGTAGTTTGCCCAGCTTTGTTTCTTTAACAACATACCGCAATCTTCTTATGTGGTCTGCGTGGTAAGAAGCCAGAATATTTCATGTTGCCCAAATATTCGACCACAATTATTCTCTCACCATCCCAAAAAAACAAACGCCATAACGTTTCCCGCCTAGTTCGACACTTTAAAATTCTTCGTTGCCGGTCAAGATGGTCGTTTCCAAACCATCGACTTTTGTTTTATCACGGCATTAAAGTGAAGGATCAAGGTTTCGTCCATAGTCGCAGTTATCTTCAAAAAATGATCTTTGTTAGTTTGGTACTCTTTAGGATTAGCACTTGAAATGATAAATCGTGTATTCTTTCATTCCTCCATCAACAGTCTCGGTACCGAACCTGTGGATAAATTTTTCAACAGCAGTCCATTGGCGAGAATCCTTTGAATGCTGTCATATGATGTCGGTGTGACCTCAGCTAGATGTCTGATGGTTTTTATCTGGTCTTCCGAAACAACATCTTGCATTGTTTTTATTGTGTACCAAATTTTTTCCTAGCTTGTAAAATTATTTTAATTACTCGACATATATCGATATTTCGAGGGTAATCTGCCCTCTTCTTCAGTGTCTATTGGTCTAATCTTAAAATTACTTAGGTATCTTATTTAAGGTGCTTACTTTTAATGTATTGACTAATACTAATTACCAGCTAATTATCTATTAATTACATACTTTAGTATATTTAATTATCTATGAACAATGGTGATACACAGTTTCCTTGGTCTGTGTTTAGTCGCCTATCTATCGGGTTTTTCCATATGTTCAGGCTTTCGTACGCTTCCTTATTCACCTCCACGTTGTTCCATGTGATGTTGTGCTTTGTGCTCCTCCTCCAGGATGTGTTTCGCTACTGCTGATCGTACTACCGTTGTGTTCCTTTTCCTTGCTGAGGCTGCTTCCCGCTTATGTTCGGTTAGTCTAACACCAACTAACCGTTTCGTTTGACCAATGTATATTTTGTCGCATTCTGGACAAGTAATTTTGTATATCTCACATTTCCCTTCTTATCTTTTTTGTCATAGAAACAAAAACTTGTGTACACACTTACCATTATGCCAATAAGTACCTTTATGCACAATATGAACGAAATACAGAGCCTCGATTTTTCTCCAACATACGGAATCTATCAAGCGAAGCAGACCATCAGCTAATAACCGCTGCTTGGAATTACGAACTACGTATTGATGAGGGCCATCAGCTCCCTCAAGCTGTTTTAATAACCGGGCCCTGATGTTTTTCTGTCTGACATTTCTGACATACAATGCAAGCTTTCTAAATTGCCATCAGCTGGCGGAAAACAATTACTTTGGTCAAAATTTTCGCACATCTAACCTAAGGACTATCGCTCCATATGTCTTATCGAATAGGTCCCTCAAAATAGAAGAATAGCCTCTTCTTTGTGGAATGCTCATTTGATTCGAGGACTCAAAATACGCACACTTCAAGATGGTGTTTTCTATCCCTTGGTGTGAAACATTACGATAAATGTTCTTCTGATTAGGCAAACCATGCTGGCTGCAAAGTGGTTGTTTATGCAGACAACATGACATTCAAACGTAGCAGTGCCCCTCCTGCAGTTTCGGAGGGGCTTCAACACTCTATTAATATACGTCCACGTTGTAATTGGGAACATCATTATAAGAACAAACTAGTCATCAGTCATAAACACCACGATGACGCTAAGAGATCCTGGGTTTAAGAACTACCCTGTGCAAGCCGATTTGGGCCTCCATGCATGCCCGTCGCACGAGGGAGCTGTTCATTTTAACTCGCAGTATCGTCCACTGAGTTGTGACCATTCCCACGGGCCATTGTCTATTTGGACGGTACGTGCAACGTTTGGTCGTTGGGCTGAATAATTTCTGCCGAAGTCGGGGCTCGGAGAATGAAAGCAAATCCGTCCTGCATCTTATGCCGCAATTACACATAGGACGAACGATTCGTGAGGGCATCCGGCAAAATAGTCGACAAGATGTTCAGCAAGACATAGGGCGAACATGGCTTATCTTATGAAAGGATACCTAGCTACGTGCACGATATGCATATCATTTACACTTAAACTTCGCACCCTTCTGAATGGTGTAAACAAAATTCAAAAATTTGTTTACAAATATTCGAACAGTGTGCCTTGTACCCATTCGTACGCATGCATCTTGTCCGATATGATGCATCTTGTCCGACATGATTTCATGGGCAAACCAAATAGTTTTGTAAATATTATCGGAGCCACGCACCAGACCTTTTTCAGATTCCTTTGACTCGGTACGGTCATAAATACTCAGCACCGCCATAAAACGCTCATTATCCCTTCATAAAACAGGCAAGAGCCGACGAGGAAGCCATTTACACACAGCCGAGAATAGACGAGGAGACCATATACACTCACCTCGTCAACGTTTGCGATGTCTCGGAGAGAGTGTAATTACGGCTTTAGCAAAGCGAAGAATGACCTCACTATTTATCTATATATTTATTTATTATGCATGGTTTTTCTTTTGAAAACATTTGACACAAGAAAGTAAAATACATTTTCACGTTTAAATATAACTGCGTTGACAAGATAAATGATTTGGCCTTTGGTCATGTGTCTAATTAAATATCAAATTACTACAGTAGTATTAATAAAGCAGAAAAGCTTTTGATTTAGCATTTATAAGAGAGTGTAACGTGATATAACATTTATATTTCAAAGAATTCGAATGTAATGCTTTCATCAACGCAAATCGAATAAATACAAGGAATGAAGCAGATTATCTCGCCAAAAACTTATTCGAGCAACAAATTAACAATATTAATTACTTCAAAGATGATTTTATTACTATTTCATAATGGATAAGTCACGTTAACACAATTTCCGGCTCAGTGTGACTTTGAAGGGAATGCTGTCAAATAAGGGACTATAATTGAATATCAATTAACTAATGTTGCAGCCTAAGTAAGAACGATATGATTAATTCAATTCGCATAATAAGTTCCAAGGCCCAAAAGTGTTACAAGGAAATATTGCGCCATGAAAAAGAAATTGATTATTCACTCTATGTTTAACTAAAAATCTAAACATAAAATATGAAATATTGGACACGAAACCTTTTGAATGGTGTTAAATGTTCTGGTCTATCAAGCATTTACAACAACGGATATATCGAAACTTCGACAGAAATAAAATCACAGCAATACATTTGTTTTCCAGCCCCACATAGTGTAGTTACAATTTCTTGAAACTATTCCTTAAACCTGCTTTTCTATTATTCATCATTGCCGCTATGAAGAAGCATCAATCATAAGGACGTGATAGAATTATGTAATTATTTGGAGTTCCTTAAATTATAAATGGTTCTACTCCCTGCTCACTAGGATAAGAAACAACAGGAATGTAGACAACTAAACAATTTGGCGGGCCAAAGGTCCCTTAGCAACAGTCCAGCTTCCGTTTGATAGTCACGCTCTGGTCCATTCGATTTGCCAAAACATAATCTGTCGGTATGTTAATATTCAAAAATACCGTTACCATTCCACAACATTCCGCAAAATGAAAGTCATATCATTTTTTTTCACACTATGCTTACCACATTCCTAGAGAACATGCCTATCCAGCTGCAGTTATACGGTCTTACAGATGTTCACTCCATACACCTGCCGAATACCTGTGTTTTAAAACACTCTCCGTCCAGGAAGATGCATAGCAAAATATTTCCATAAATATGTTTTTTTATGATTAGCCATAAAGAAGTATTACGGCATCTAGTTTTATGGTTTCACTTTGCTTTTTCGTTATTAGTTTTTACGAGAGAGCCACCATCGCTTCGAGAGGAGAGCTCAGCTATCAGCCCCCTGCTGAGGTTTATACCTTCTGAGAGTCGCATAAAACATATCTCGACAGTGTGAATGAAGGTTGACGTTGCTATCTACATATAGCCCGGCTAAAATTTGTGTTTCGATGTCGATACGCCCGCAAGTACGATGGCAAGTGAAGTAACGACTTTGATGAAGGAAAGGACATTTTTGTCGGAACATATCAGAAAACATGTGTGCGTAAAGTCAGTTTTGACTGAGCGGTAATAAAAGGGTTACGACCAGGTTTCCCATCACTGCGTATCCAAAGAAAGCCATGTTTGCATTCCTGGATATATCTAAAGTCCAAATATAAATTTTCCGCAGTCGTTGCTATGCTGCTTCCATTTAACATCCTGAATTCGTTTTGGTAATCGTGCTGTTTGCACTTGGCCACAAGTACAGCTGATCCCAACTGGGTTGTCACTCTTTTCACATTGCGGTTCACCCTCAACTATTTCTTATTTCCATCAATCAGAACTGGCAGGTCCATTGGAATTTTCAGTGAGTTAAAAGCCACAGGCGGTGAGATTCAAAAATGCACATGATAGTAGATTCTAATGAATGTCTCCTAGAAAATAAACTACGTCTCAGATTAAGCAATTTGCAAAATAACCCGAAAAAACATCAGGTGCAACAACGTTCATAGTGAACGGAAGCCATTGCTATAAGATGATAACTCCCAATGGCAGGAAGTTTAACGTTATACACCGCACTGGACCATTGCCGCATGGCGATAAGTCTGGAAATTTTACGAGGATGGATTAGACGATTACCGGGGACATTTTATGGCGGTTGAATTGAACGCCAGAGAATACTTTTTCTAGATTACATTTCTCTTATGACACCAAGAAGGGAGCAAAAATTATGTAGTATTTTCGTACGTTCGCCGTTGACCCGATGTATTGTACGGATATCTCAATACTTTCATGTACACTCAATTCGTGCCATATATGACTATAAGTCTACTTATAAGGATTTCTAAGGGAAAATTACTTTACATTTGCTTGACACATTTACCGATATTACATCGACCGGTTTCGCTGGCACGGATTGAATGGCGAAACGGGTTATAAATTTATTTAGCGAAATGGCAAAATTCAGGAATACTTTTAATGTCGGATTGTCATAAAAGTGATGTGATGTTGAGCGTCATAAATTCATATGGCAAATGGATGTGGGACAATAAGATCGGTTTTATTATTTTTGGGTAATGTAGCTACTTTCGCAAGCAGTTGGTAACGATATATGCAACGCTGAAAGCAAATGGGGAAATACTATCAGTTAACGTCATGAAATAAAAATGGTTTATATTTATTCATTCACGATTGCAAAAAAAAATATTATCAACTAGCTTAGTATTTTTGGAATTCCCATGATGGATTAATTTTGATTAAATTCCATTATTTATCAGCAATGCGAGAAATCTCGCTTTTGACAACAAACTAATTATATTACGATTTCGGGTTATCGCTTGCATACGTTAGATTGGTGTATCGCTCCTCATTGGATTGGTGTATCGCTTGCTTGTTGAAGAAAGTGATTTGAGTGCTATGATTGGTTTGATTGTACTTAGTAGTTTCAAGGCGATAAATCCAAAATTAATTAGTCAATTGATAAAATATAGAGCATAAAACATTCATTGTAATTTATTAAATAAACATAAACTATTTTGGCTTTAAACGTCTTCCAACCAGCAAAACATCAAAGTGCAAAAGAATAATAGGACTCTTGGCCTTAGACAAAGCAAAACAATTTAAAGAATGTTGATTCTCAAAAGCATCATCCGAGTCAAATCAGATGAGGCCAACAGCAATGGTCCAAAATATCAGATCGCTGGCTTGATTAAGATCCAGGACGACTGAGCCCACACTCAAAAAAATTTTTGTTGAATTTTACCCTTATAATAGTAGGAAGCTGGTTTCCTACTATAAAAGATGTAAATTTACAAAAGTGCATGAAAAGAATATTTTACGTCTTAAGTGTTTAAATTTTTTTACGACCAAATCGTGCAATTTTACCCTAAAAAAATGATGCAATTTTATGGCTTTGGCGCAAAGGTGAATAGCAAACTAGTAAATTTACACTCTTTTTGCTTCAATTTACAAAAAGCTGTGTATTATTCAGCTGATATGACGTAAAAGCAAAAAATGCACATCGAATGTGTAAAAAAAATTGGGATTCGTTATTTGAAACGAAAAAATGAATATATTTCCTATTATCAAAGTATTAACTATAGACCCACTTTTTAGAGTGTGTGTATCTAGAAGAACAAGGTTAAAAATGTAATATAAGCATGTGAAAATTTAATTTGTGTTCTTTTAATTTCGCAAATCGCCATAAGAAAGAAGAGCATTTTAGAAAATAAATTGCAGTTACAAACCATCTCGAAGCATAACGCTCTTTTCAGAATCTTTTCAAAATTTCATCGTTTGCCATGTCTAATAATCAATTTATTTTAATTTTCATATCTATCAGCTACATATGTATGTGTCAAAAAGTTAAAAGCTAAATAATACAGTTTGTGAATACTTATTTTATTTATTGTCTACATATAACTGAGCTACATCGCTAATCACACAAAAGCTGAGACAATAACAACAACGGAACAAAACCTGCAAGAGAATTATCTCGCCAAAAACCGATTTTAATCATATTTTTTGTATATATGTACATATTTCACACAAAGCATCCGCTCTGACGTCAAAATGTTTTCTTATCTTTTTGTATACCAGATAGATCAACGCAGCAAATTCGAATTGTAAGCCATAAACATAGGCCAAACAAAATATCAACACCGAACAAGAAAGGAAATCAACTGTCGGACTTGGGTCGGTGTTCGGTATATCAACAAGTCGGTATTTTTACTTTCACTTGCGATCTTTTGGATACGTAATTTTTCGGACTGATACGACCGAATAAAAACGAACATGTATCAATTATTCCGTAGTACGTTTCTACGTATCTGAAACAAGTGCGCTGCAAAGTGGGCGCACACGTGCCCGAAATATAATCAGAACCTTGAAATCTTGAATATCGTACATCGATTAAAGTACGTATAGCAGCGGCATTACGGTGTATATAAAACGCCACACATTGCAATCATGTGTAAATATTTTCATCGTATATCAGTCGGTGCATGTAGGTTCTAATTGCGAACATGACTTGTGATATACATTTATTTGGAGGTGGAACGATTTAATGGCTAGTAGATAATTGTTTTGTTTTGATTCTATTTTGTTAATAATATGCCTAGAAGATACATATATTTTTGGTATGGAGACGATAGCTTTGACATTCTATTTATTGATACACTTCGAAAATGTTTGTAAATAATATTTTTTTTTGTGACTTTTCGGTGTTACATTAGCACTACAACGGGTATTCAAGTTTATTAACAAAATAAGGAATGACTGGTTTCATTCAAGATTTTAAATGCATGGTAGAAAGTCTAGCTAGTGCTGCTAGAAAAACACCTGTGCAAGTAGCTTTCAGCTTTCTTCAAACTTAAATTATACATTTGGTATACTCGCTCGAAATGCAGAAAAAACCATCCCACTGTTCATGGCTATAAGAATGGAATGTTTTCCAAGTAAAAAATTAACGATCTATTATTGTTTAAATATTTGGCTTCAATCATAGATAGAATTCCAAGCATAGTTCTTTTAAATTATGAAATACATGGTATTCAATAGAATTAAATATTGGATTGTAAATTCGTCGGGCATTCTCTTTGAGTTCTTACAATAGATTAACAAGCTGCGGCGTTATGTCAATCTTCGGTTTGTAGCTAATATTCTGTCTGTCATTGTAATTTCAGTACACATTGGTTTCGCTGAAACGAGAGCTGTGAAGATGGTTCGTAATATGGATGGGCTACCATTGACGATCAACAGTATGATCCTACACCAGGCTTTATTTTAACCTATCAGGTAGCTGAGTCGAAGCAGAAGTAGATTATTCTAAAAAATTGTTTTTAAACAAATTACATTAATCGCTAAAGGATATGGTAAATTATGTAAAACAACTGTAATGGCAACTCATTAAACAAGTAAAGTCTTAGAGTTTAGAGCCTGGAGAAACGAAAGAAAGGTTGGTTAATGATGTGGATGTCAGCTCAGGGCAGAAATGCCTCAAACATAAAACTGGGGACAAACGTACACTAAATAGACATCACCAACGAGATAAAACTTCCAGTCGTAAACAGAAAGGAGATCTGCGTACGATTTGGATACTTTTTGGTGTGAGCCGGAACTCAGAGATTGTAGAAATTTCTCTCAAAAGCTTTAAATGCTTACTCCCTCTCAATTACTTACTTTAATGTAGTTATGATATTGTTAGTTACCAATAAGCTATCGCCTAGTGCGAATCATTTGGATTATTTAAAATTGAATAAATCATTTGTGTAAATCCCGGGTGTTTTACGGAAAATAAGCATTATTTTCAACAGAGATGACGTTTAAACGCAAACGGGACCCGGCTACATCAGAGAACTAGCCACCGGCCAGTATAAACAACAAATTTATTTACAGAGGAGCGGCTTAGAAACGAAAACTTTAAGTTGCCGTTCTTGAGCACAGGGTACCAAAATATATCACAATTACGAAGAGAGATCTTGCTGAGGCTGCTTTTTCATGCACAAACACATCATCAAAAAAAATGGGGAAGGAAACGTGCGCATAATCATCATGAGACATCGTTCATTCAACTCCGCAAACCAAAAAATTAAGAATCGGCTCATCGTTTTGGGGGTTAGACGTAACCCAACTAACAATTTGTTGAACATTTTGGGCGTGGATACGTTTCCATTCCTAAGGTTGCGCCTACAAAGAAACCAATGTTTCGAATTAGCGACTTTGTGGTTACGTCATAGGTTCGAATTTGGAGCAACGCCGTTCAGTAATGACAACGAAACAAAGTAGTCATTGCATGGAAAGGGCTACGTTGTAGTTACTTCCTTGTGACGGCATTACCGCGACACCGCTTAGTAATGGTTTCGAAACATTATACCTAACGTGCGACTAAGAATATGACACTTATAGTCGCAATGACGTAACAGCAACGTAAAATCTTAGTCACAATTTTCAAAAAGTTTCGTAATCGCGACGTTACATTTGGAATTGTTTCAAATTTGCAAACAATCCTCTTGCCGATACCCAATATCTTTCTCTTTCACGCTCATAGCTATCTGTATGATATACGAAGAGTTTATGCAAAATGATTATGTATGTGTTAAGTGTTTATACGATGAAGATAATATTGTATTTCAGCATATGTTTAATTATTATTGTAATAATTGAAAATTTTGAATCCTATGGTGATAAAACACGAACGGTTCAAACGTTACTGGAAAGGTAGTGTTGATACTCCCTAAAACTACCACGCGCCTGCGATTGTATCAGGCTTTAGCTAAAATAGGTCTTTATTTTCTTTCATAAAATATTCTATACTTTGTGCAAAAACTAAGTTTCGCACTATCAAACAAGTATAGCATGTTCAAACATGAAAAATCTGTGCTTAGTACATCAATCAAAACTACTATTTTGGATATTTTTAGCTTCAAAGTAGTTTGCAATTCTTAGCCGCCATGATTGCCCAAATTTGTTCGCCATGATTGTCCTTTGAAGGAAATGATCCCAGTTAGTGCCTATATCGGTCATTTCAAGGCATTGTTGACACTTTGTGCCTTTGGATGTTACCAAATAGTAGTTTTGACTATATCGTACCTTCATAGTAGTTTTTAGAAGTCGTCGTTACTACCTAGTTTCTAATCTGAAATGCGCTCGAAATCCAAGGTGAAACAGTTGGTTTAACATAAATTTGGCCAATGCTAGGTGCGTTTTTTGCACCTCAGTCGAGAGCTGGTTAGAAAAGTACAATTGGAAACTGCAACAAGTGGAACAGTATTGTTTTTATTTTAATACTACAGTCGTGACCAGCTCTCGATAGAGGTATAAAATAATGCGACAATTATAATGAAATTTAATTGAAAGCTATTCTTTAACAATAATTTAAGTATAAATATATCGTACAACATACTAGTTGGCAGGAGTTGGATATTATCTTCAAAAGACCGAAAAATGTAAAAAGGAATGCTATACAAAGGATATAAGCGAAATCTTAAAAAAAAAATGTTTAAGCATCGCTGGATTTTCTATTTTACTATTCGTTTTTTTTTTTGCACTTTTACTTGGTATTTAACACACTACTGCAGTATGAATTCTGAATGCAGAAACTCAGGCTTTTAAATGCACGTACCTCAGACGTACGAAAGTATAGTTCACTCACTGTTGATTTTGTTGAAGTATTAGTTTGGGAATATTGTTACTTGGTAGTGCCATCAAAGTAACATAGAATCGAGATGTGCCCATAATGTGCCTAAAAACGTTTTCGAAAAACCAACATAGTTCTCAGCTTTATAAGAAGAAAAGTTTGGCAGAGGACTAAAACGAATGACATGATCGCTTAGATGGCAAAGGTTGTAGACATTAGTTATTATTGTATGCTGACCAAAAATGAATTTCTTTATACAGTATAATAAAAAATTCTTCAATCAATATTTTAGCTATACTAAGAAAAGAAAAGTACGCAATACTCTGACAAATCCTAACCACACAAGATAGAATAAGAAAATTCTTGTAAATTCTTTTCGGTAAACATTCTTTAAGAATAATAAAACCGATATGCTTTCAAAATGTTCGAAAGTTGGCATGCTTCCAGAATTTTATAAAATCAAGTGTTCTTACAGTGCGGTGTATCTCAAAAAGCATACTACAATTACATTCAACTAAAAGACCCTACCATTTAGAATCAAATGTATATTTTTCGGGGGTCCAAATTATAAGAGGTTGTAATGTGTAAATACAGTAAATAATATAGAATGTCGAAATACATAAATGTGGAGTCGGCTACAACGAAATCTTTGATCATGCCAGCCGAAAGCCTCTCAAAGCGTGTTGATTGTTTGTGATGATTTTCTTCAGCTCGTCGTCTAAAATCTGCATCTGCTCTCTTCTTACAATTGATTCCTCCAAAAATCATGGTTAAATTTTCGTATCCGCCAATAACCGTGCATTTTTCGCATCCCTAATATGAGTTAAACTAAACAAAATCTTTATAAGAATACCAAGTAAGATATATATGTTCACAAAAACGTATAAGTAAATATACCTTTTACATATGCGCTGATGGTAGAATCGCAAACAAAACGCCTAATTTTCACTGAAATGTCACTCCCACTCACTCCCAATCACTGCCTGTATTAATATTGAAGATAACTCGTAACAAAAGGGTTGAGCAAATCTTTCGTTTCGTTATAATAAATTACGAATGTAATAATTGATGAGGTAACCATCGACATTAATGTGTAAGGATATACTCAGAAGATAGTTAATTTGTGATTACAAATCTATAAAACTTTTTGCCAATTCATTTTGCTAATTTGCAAATCAAACGTTTTATTTGAAAACTGAATTTCTAGTTGATTGGAATAGTTTATTTAATATTTTTTAAAAGGAATTAGCTGTCCCGAACGGTGGAGATTTTTTTATTAAACTCGTTTTGTGAGATTCCACATTGATGTTTAAAGAATTGTCAGAACGAAACCATCATGGACATAGGCGCCAATACGTCACCGTTACATGCGAGTTTCCTTGATAGGCATAGGAATATGAAAGGAAATACGTGTGGTAACTTTGACGTATAATGTGCCTTACTGGGATTTTGATTAAGTCGCAATGAAGGAACTAATCCCTAATGGACACAATGCCTGTAAAGACGCGTCGAAAGTAATTTTTACCACTTCATTACTAAAATTTTGCCTATCAAGGAATTTTACTTTGAAGGAAAAATGACGAAACAATTCCAACTCGACATAGTATTCACGACGTATTCGCGTCAAAAAAGTCCATTTAGTAACAAATGGGCACAAATTGTTAGTTGGGAAGCGCCTTAGTTAGTATGTCTCGGTCAAGAAGCCTCTCCAGGTTGCGTGGTTTTGAGCAGTCATCTCTGCCAGGTTTTGCTTTGAAGTTTACCTTAACCTGCCACAAAGATGATAGAACATACCCCTGGGTTAGGCATGCCTTAACTTAGGTTGCACCCAGGTAGAAAATCGCTACCCTCAGCTTAGCCGAATAGAGGCTATCCAGAGTCGACGAATTCAAGTTTACAAATGGCATGATTGTGGCCCTGAAATTTTCGCTGGTGACCATAGATCTAGCTGTGTACCAGCGGTTCCTAATGGTGCGAGTAGCAGTAGTTTTGGGAAGAGCCACAGACGCCTTTTGCGTTTCGGTAAGTGGAGCACTAGGAAGGTTATTTTCAAAGACTTTGGAGACTTCTTCTTAAACTTAGTAAACAGAATATTTGGGTGTTCTAGAGGGATGATATTAGCTGACTGGTCATTTTTCAGGGCTTTATACTGCTTTGACGTATTTCGTGCACCTTCCAGTTCTTCATAGAATGATCTCATTGGGATTTATGCACTTCATAGTCCAGTGTTTCTCATCGATGCTGCCTTTCAGCTCCGGGCATATCAGTGATGTCACAAACACTATTGCGTGGGCCAGGAATCAATCAGGAACTGGCAGGAAAGTGTTTCGTAATATCGCATCCAAAGAAGGTTGAATTTGGGCCGATTGCCAGTACCCAATTTTGAAATGATTCGTCTGAGAAAACATCGGCTTTCGATGTATGGTTGGGTCAGGCGACGTTGAGATGACTGTCGACAAATATCGTTAGCATGAAGTGGTAAACTGGCCCTGGCTCCTACTTCCTCTCTCTCCAGCTCGTTTCAAAGGATAGTTCACTGACCATCGGTAAGTTTGTCATCCTTATTGGATACACTTATAACAACGACGAAAGAAGAAACCGGAACTTCTGCGCACGTCTTCCATCCACTTTTGGCGGATGATATTTTTGTGCCTGAAGGTTCAGCTTCAGCAAGGTCTCTCTCGCTGATTTTGGCACTTTTCGCTCAGGAACGATGGCAGCGGTTTACTGCCTTGTATTTTCTTCCTACTCCATCGCTCCCAGATCTGTGCTGAACAGAAGGAACTTTTCCGGCGTATCCAGCCCGCTATACTGGGAAGCATCAGCTTCTGCTGCAGAGCCCTCTTGTGTCAACGGCTGAGAAATTTCTCTGGTTTGCGATTTCCAGTTGACGTGGCTTTGATCTCAGTCAGTCATTCAATACCTTTTTGCCCCAACTGATAGCATCGGCAACACCAGCTAACATTTCTCTCGCTTTTCGCTTCGAGGTTCCACTGCCTGGCATCCAGTTTCCAGGAATGTGCTTGCAGTTTTTGCTGCATTGATATCCCTGATCACTTTTGCCGGCTGTCTTTTTAGTTATTCAGAGTTTAAAGCTTAGCTTATTAGCACATCATACAATAGTGATTGACTTACCTTTTGTTTTTGTTGATAGTTTTGTTATTTGACATCACAACATAACATACAAATAGACATACAAAAAGACGAAAAAAGGATGAAATAATATTGTTGAAAAATAAAGCTAATAATAAATACAGCTAAGTCTACACAAAACAATATAAACTAATAGATAAATATTTAAATTCAGTGAAATCTACTTTAACGAATTGCACACATTTATTCCAATCAGCAATCCTGTGAATAGACCATGTTCATATTTTAAATGATAACTAATACATCTTTTGCCCTCGTAAAACCGTTAATGATCTATAATTGAGCTGTAACTAACCATATTTGACCATTTTAGCTAGTCTCTTTCTAAGCTACCTATGCCGAACATACATACATACATATGTGGACAGAAGAATGAAAAATTTACTGTTACGTGACAATCACACTCGTGGGTAAAAGTTATCGCCAGACAGATTTATGGTTTTAATGTGTTTCGTCTTATCATGAAGGCAACTTATCGATTGCTGGCACGCCTACACACACATCGTAGTTTCGAATTATCTCTCAACTTATTGCTTGAATTTTCACTTGTTTTCATGTTTAAATTTCATTGCATGTTTGTTGGAGGATTCTTTCAATTAATGAAAAAAGATTTAAAACAGGTGCAATTATGCTTTAAAAAGTCATATCTACATTTATGTATATTTTTCCACATATTTTTGCTGGCAAATAAAAATAAAAATTAGTACAGTTAAAATGATTTGATAAAATGTCTAAATTTTTGCACAATAAATGTTAGCGTCATGATTCACGGTTTGCTACAATGTGAAATATGTAATAATCTTGACAAAACCTTAAATCCTCGAGCATTTGCGTTATAGTAATAGTGCTGAAGCTAAATTCCGACGAGCGCAAAGCACCAGACCAAGGAAACAATCTAAATGTTCGTTAAATTTGTTCGTCTTGTGTTGTCTTATGTCGGCGACTACGTACAAGATAAACATTCTACAAACAAAAAAAAGTAATAAAAAATTAAATCGGCTTCTCCTTCTCTTGTTGTCAAATGCCATAACTAAACAATCACCTCAAAGAGTAATCCCTGAGCTTTGGCACTAACATACAAAACTATGGTAAGTGTAGGTTTCTTATACTGGCCTGGCTTATTGTTGTTTAATTTAAAGGGCACGTAAGATTCTCTCGTTAGTTCTGTTTTCTTATCTATTTATCAAAATAATTTACAAAATTCAAGAAAAAGCTCTGCTAATATAGATCGGTATGCCTCTTTCCGGATGTGAACATTCCATTCTTTTTATAATGGCAATTATAAAGATATCGATGATGAAACTAAAAATGGTCTATGAAATTTGGCAATTTCTAAGAATAAGCAATTATGTCAAACATGTGCATTGTTATCAAAGAATAGCACGCTCACGTCAAATACATACTGCCATCAGTTTAGATACTAACGTACCTTGCGTATGACTTATCTTAGATACCCGCTTTCGTCAAGAAATATTGTAAAATGAGAGTCATCGTTTATTGTACAGACCGAACATACATAATAAATAAAGAAAAATGTTGACTGAAATGATATTCTCGCTATTCAGCTAATCATGTGGAAGCTGTACTGATGTACTGAGCACATTCCAAAGTTGAAAATCAAGTGATGAGCGCACTCGTGAACAATGTAAATTTAATCAGTGTGAATCGGATGCGAACACACACTTGGGATCAATATTTTGTTTGTGATTTGTTTCAAGTATTGTTGTTGATATATGGCGATTACGCTTATCATGTGCCTTATTTGTTTGTTGTTTTGAAAAAAAAACACGACCGGATCTAATATATCGTCGCTGTGAAATCAAACCGGCATATCTGCAAAATACACATTCTTCGCTAGAGCGCTTTAAAGTTTTCGCATGTGGGCTATTTCCACGTGAATGCAAAGCGGCAAAACACCATTAGACGGGTTTTTATTCAACTTTACGATATGCCGGTGCGACATAAAAATAGAGGGGAAAATAAGGAATTTTTTGATACCAAAAACTCAAAAACTCAATTTTTGCAGATATGCCGGTTTGATTTCACAGCGACGATATGATTCTACGTCGTCGTGACGTAAGAAACATCAAAGGGGAATAACCGGAATCATAATTGATTTGCGCGCCAACATGATTGTTAGCATCAATTTAATTTCAAATTTCATGTAAAGCAAATAAATATACACGCACGAATAATATTTTATACATATTGGAAAAAATTTGCAAAGCATAGCTCTATTATAATTGAAGACGAATTGAATAGTAACAAACACCACTTTCAGGCGAATGCTCGTAAAAAATGCCGTATCAAAACTAACACTCTGCAATTGAAGAAAGAGTTCATTAGCAAGCAAACCACTGTTTGGAATGACACCAGGTTTCAAGCAAGCAAACCACTGTTTGGAATGACACCAGGTTTCCAAAGAAACAGTAGACATAAGCGAGTATACAAACCGGATCGACGTAGACTGACTTGGCTTGAAACGGATTGAAAAGCGAATTCAAAGTAGGTTTTCGGTGCGACTGGATTTACCGAATAAAATTTCGCCAGTTCTACAATGGTGAAGTATGTCGCATCGGAAAGTCACATATAATGTAAACAGAACTCAAGTGCGCTTCGAATTTTTCAATTATCAATCCCTCGATCTAGGTCTTTTAACGCCAAACTCAATCCGATCCGGAAAAAATTCCTGATCGGATCGACTCACCTTAAATAAACCCGGTACGCATGTAAAACATGGCTTGACTAATCCTAATCCGCTTTGAAACCACATTGTATACTAGGCTATTGTATACCAGTGGCGAATCGTGACTTTAGGACTCGGGAAAATGATTCAGTGACTTTTCTACTCACTATGATCAGCATCAATATCACCAATGTTTAAATGGTGGAAGATATTTCAAACATACAAATAACATCCTAACCTCAGTCGCCAAAAACAAACCAGCTCCAAGTTCTGTGGCGAAACAGTAGCTGAAAAGAAAACGCTGCAAATCGTCCTGCGTCCATGCACAAATATTTCGGGGCCATTTAGCGGTTGGATAAGTAAGGGTTTTTTTTTTGTATTTGCTGCTATTTGGGAACATTCGTTGCAAATTTTTTACGACTGCACTTCCGTGATATGTATGCACATATCACGGAAGTGCATTGAGGCAAGATCACTTTAATGTTCTGTGTAGCATATATAAATAAGCTGCAATGAGCTGTGTTTTCTGGCTAACAATGGTACGAGATGCTTGAAGTTTTGACTGAAATGCAAGAATTTCTATCGCGTTGCTGAAAAGCAAAGAGCAACCTGCTTAAGCGATCAACCTGCTTAAGTGAGCAACCTGCTTAAGCGAGCAACCTGCCTAAGCGAGTAACCTTCTTAAGCGAACAACCTGCTATGAAATATTTAGCAAGAGAAGCACTGCTTCCTTTGCGTACAACGACGAGCCGCCCCTGTTGTTGTTAATGGCGTGCATTTAACTCAATCCGTCTTTCGATTTGTAGCTTTTACGAAAGAAAATCACAGATCATTACAATTTAAGAAAATCTTGGACTTGTTTACATCAATTTTCCGGTGTGAGGTATACTCGCTTTAAGCTTCGAAATTCGAAAAATATGTACGCAAAATAACCCACACGCATTGACGAGTAACCTTCCCAGTTAAATTTTTGTGTCACTAGCGATCTGTTTAGCATCAGTCGTTCTACATTATCAATGTTATAGTTATCATGGTAATCGATTGAAATTAATTAGTATTGACATTATTACTAGCTTCCTATTTCCGTTTAATGTTCATAACAAATGTAAAATATAACGGCTGGACATTACTCAACGCCAGTGTATCTCATCTATTCAATTACAACCTTCTCTGTATTGGCTTTTGGAAAGAATATACTTATTTTGTCCACGAAATCCAAAATAATAGCTTTAATTAGCCAGTAATAATCTGACATTGTACTCAATTCAACTTACTCAACAAAAACGATATTTTATAATCATAACATCCCGAGTAAATTTGGTTGAACCCCCTCTAAAAAAACAAATATAGTACTCACGAACTCAGTAAACATTATACAAGATCTTTGACTGATTTCAATTGACTGTTTCCGTTTCGCTATATCCTTTGAAACTGAATGAAGTATGAACAAAAACTTGATTATTAACTCTCGTTTTGCACATGGGTTTTATTATGGCACAGGTGAAGAGTTTTTATTGTTTCACATTCGGGTGAATAACCAAATTGACTTCTTATTTGTGTACATTTTGCTTCACTTATGTATTTATCTTTTTCGTCGTCGTATTGTTTCATCAATTTAATTCAGTTTGACTTTTATGGAGCTGGATCGTGTTGATAGCGATCAGACATTGTTAATAAATGCAACAAAATTATGCTTCATATTTCTTTTAATTATTGGGAAAGTTTTTGTGATATTATAAGGTAATAACGGAGCAAAATAAGTTGGAAATGTTGATGCGAGTTGTGAATGTACACATTTGTTGGCCGATGTAGAAAAGTTATCGTATTCTTGGATTTTTCTTATGTACACAAGTGTAAAAAGGGTTCACAATATATATAAAAAAAAATAATTTTTTGGTTGGGTGATCGAATAGGAACCACGCACAATATATTTACTAACTAAATTTGATGAGAGAACTTCGGTTTTAATAAATCTTCTGCGCAGTTAAAAACAAGGATTTGAAGTATTGGAAACAAATATATAGCGATATCATACTTCGTTACATAAGTACAATCCACAAGCAAAAGACACATAAACTACATTTGTAGACTTCTAGTGGACTTGCAATTTCCTTTTCTAACCCTGCTCAGGCTCGAAATAATACTGTCAAAGATAAAACTACCTCATAAAGGTAGAAATTGGGAACTCTCATGCCCTAAGTAGATACAGAGATATTTTCGTGATTTATAAGTATAGACATACTCTATCGCTTTGTCTATGATTTTATCGTTTAAAATACCTAAAGAAGGGATTGGGTGCAAAAAGTTAGACTACCCGAAACACAAAACTGAAACGGAAACTGGATGGCAGACCAGACAAGATGGGGGTGAGATCTATTTATCTTGTTTGAAAAACTCTATGATCCACTTTAGGTTGATAATGATGATGCAGTAGCTTTAGAAGCTATTAACTCAGCACGTCATTTTAAAAAAAAAACTGGTTCGATTGCTGATATGCTTTTGTCTACAAAGATACTCTCTAAAGCGAAACATAGCTCTTTGCTTCATAGCAAGCTCTTTGCTTCTTTTCTTCCTCTTTCTTCTCACAATAATGCTCCTCTCCTTCTAAAGATCTTTCCTTTATGTATTCTGCAGAGTTGCATTCGTTTTGGATAAGCCCTCTAGAAATCGAACTTCTTCTGAACGTGGCATCAATCACTACTGATCGTCAAACGCAGGTCGATGTATTATATACTGACTTTTCTATAGCCTTTGACTTCGTCAACCATACTCTTCTTCTTCAAAAGCTTATAGTCGTTCTTCTCCTATGCCAGTTTAAGTCTTCCATCTTTGGTTTTACTTTCATTGTTATTGCCAGTTCCTGTTCTCGAATCTCTGTTTACCCTTATCAGGTGTTCCGCAAGGCTCAATCTTAGGGCTTCTTCTCTTTTTATTGTACATTAACGATCTTTATTACTTAATGCGCTCTTCTTACCTTTTGTACGACTACGATTTTAAAATGTGCCAAGTGATCGAATCATAAGAAGCCAACGCTCTCACAACATTGCGAAAAGTCAAAATATCATAGACACGAAAAACGTCTCTTTTGATTTTCTCCAATACAGTTTCCAGGCATCCTTTAAATTTTGTTGACAATTTCCAAGATAAGACCTTATTTTTTGATACGAAGCATAAATTCGATAAGCATATCTTATAGATGGCTGCCAAGACCCTAAATTATCGTGTTTTAGAGTACTGATAATAATTGGTTTTTGTCCCCACTTTTCCTTTCTTCCAATTAAGAAGAGTTTTTTAGATGAGTGCTCTTTTTTTAAGTTATTTTATAATATGGTCAAAATTTCAGCATCCGTTTTTCTGTCCGTGAAGTAGAAGCAGAGGCATTTGTTCTTCTTTTATGTTAAGTGTACAATTTGCGCGCACCGATACTTATTTTTTGCCGTCAACGTTATTTTTGGTCATTTGCCACCAACGTTGTATGCATTCAACATTTTTTCAAAAAACTAGTGTTTTGCATCTTAACGCCACGACGGATCTTTTTTCTCTTCCTTTAAGGTTTTCTTGTACTTCTTTTTCTTCAGTTTCTTTTCTTATTCTCTTGTTACTAAAAAAGGTATATCGTTGTTAAAAAACACGTATTAATAAATTGCTGGTAGCCTTGTTGACCTTTTTCTACTTGCGAAGCTGAATCGGTACAACATCAACGGCTGGAATGTGCTTCAAATCCAGCCATGGACGATCGACTTTGATGCAGACTGGCCATCGAGTTAGTCTAGATGATGTGAAGTTATTTGAGTTTTTATCTCATAAATAGGGAATATCAGAGCCTGTTGTAAAACTGTAATGATCTGGTACTTAGCTGCTGTCCGGCTGCATCGAAGACAGGACTGCTTAGCATTTTACTCATCCTTAACACGATGCCTCACAGTTTTGCACGGGCCGATGGTGGCAGCGTAATGGTATGGGGCTTTATGGCTGCCAGCGGAGTTGGAAACTTAGAAATAATTGAAGGAATCATGGATCATCGGGCATACATTGAAATTTTCAAGAGAAATTCGGAGCCACGTGCTGAAAAATTGGGTGTATCAAAGGATTTTTATTTTCAACAAGATAATGATCCTAAGCACATGGCTCATAATACAAGGATGTTCTTTGCGTACAAAACTCAACACTTGCTGACAACACCACCGTAAAGTCCTGACCTCAATCCCATTGAGCACATGTAGAACATGCTGGAAAAAAGGATCAGGACTCATCATATTAGCTCGAAACCTAAGTTGAAACAGGCTCTTCAGCAGGAATGGGAGAAAATTGAGCCAAGCTATGCAAAAAACTTGTAGAATCGATGCCACACCACCTTAAGGCCGTGATTAAAAGCATAGGCTACCCAACTCAATATTAACAAAACCTGTATCTACAGTTTTTAAGATTTTTCATAAACTGTTTCGTAAGTGTACGAAGACTTATTGGGGGCAAACTGTCGGCTTTTTTTTATTTTTCGTTAATAACTTTGTAATGAATAATTCAAATGGATTAGTTTTTGTTTCCAAATTAAATAAAACTGTTTAATGAATAAATCAGCTTCAAAACTTTTTCAAATTTCTTGCAACAATTCATTCTTTTTTAACACATAAGTTTCAAATAGCTGCCGTAAGAAGACATTATTGGTACACTGTACCTCACAGTAGAATCTATTTCAGATGCACAGAAAATATTGCAATGAGCAAAATTAGTCAAGCGGTCTACGCGCATTAAGGATGGTCTTTTAAATAATAGTTCAATTAAGCCTGCATGAAGAAAATTTGAAATTAGCTACAGGCTAACATTTAAATCAAAAAATATTCCATCTAGTCATTCAAACTTTTCGTCATTTCATTTTCTCCGAAGCAAATAATTTTTTCCCGAAATGGAATAACGATTTTTTTTAGAACAACAGCACAAATGGTTTTGACGCACATAGATTCAACATTAAGTAAATTTCTACTAAAACTTTCAGCCACCCTCCTTCTAATGTACCCAATAAACTGCACGAAAGCCTCAAACTTTCCGACGTCCGTTAAGGTATTTCGCCTTGAAGCGCCTATCAACAAAATTTCTCAGACTTCTTCAAAAGTCCCCCGAGGAATGAAATCATCCGACCTTTTCACATTTCACTCTCCGTTCAATGATTTCTTTTTCTCATGTTCCGAACGTCGCTATACTCATTGCTGGTCATTCCCGAGGACAATTTTCTTTATAGATATTACCTTGCTGAATCGCCCACTATACCCTGAAATTACTTCGTTTGCATATGACCCGGTGATTACAACTTTCCCCCGTAATCATTGATTCAATACGGAGAAATCTTTGTGGATTGCGAGAATATGCCGTTAAACAAGCTGATAAAGAAGACAGATAAAAGATTATCAATTTTTGCGTTACAAAACGAGGCAGTGTCGTTACTGAGAAAGTCACTTCAGCAGCTAACAACCTTCTCTAAGCTGCGTGATAATGCCATTAAAGCCGAAAAAATCCACGACAACTTTTTCAAGATTTACACAATAGATTTTCCAGCGATTCCCCAGATACAATGTTCGTACAATCGGAAAGTGTCGTAGGCACGTTATACCAGAGAAGAGACTGATTTGAATAATTTTTGGTTCGAAAAAGTTTGTTGGAATCCTGCATAGTCGAAGACTCTTCTTGTAACCGGTTTTATAAATATACATATGTATGTTGTTCTACAATTTGCTGGCAATAAATCAATGGTGCAGCAGATTTCACTACTTTCAATTTTTACTTTGCCAGTTGCTTTTGGAGCGGTATATGTCCCCTATGCAAGTTAACATTACCCTTATTTCAGATCATGAATTTTGGTTGTATGTATTTATGTGCTCCTGCGACGAATTCGCATATTCGGTTGGGTTCCACAATAAAAGGAGAACTTGGAAGGACGTCGATACGCTTTCTATTCCCGGTTGCGAAGCACGAGGTTTCTAGGTATTTTTTCAGCAAACAATCTAAGAAATTATTTAGTCGCTCGATTATACGACTAGTATGTGATTTATATTTGTAATGTATAAGTATGTACTTGGTTTGGTTTCAAAGATGATAAAAGCACCGAATACAAGATATCTTGGAATCGACTCTCATTTTGGGTATTGTATAGTTGTCCCATTTTTTATGCGCGCACGGGAAATCATTATTTTGGCGAAGGTGTTGTCTTTTACTTTACGGAACCCGGATCTAATTTTTCCATTTTCGATGTGAAACCTCTAAGACCTTGGCATGAATGACATTTTCACATTTTTTTCTGGATGACGTTGACACGAGTACAAAGCGTGGGAGAGTAAGTTTTGCACTTATGCTGCAGCGAGAGTATTTCTTAATTTAAACACATTTGCATACATATTTGTAAACAGTAAAATAAATGCCAAAACTTCAAAAATAAATGCAAAACACCTAAAGCACATAACTTTCTCCTTTTCCATAAGAAAAAACTCAACTTCTCAAAACTTTTCATTCAGCACCAGTTTCCGGGCCGCTCTACTCCTATACTAAACAATTCACGAAATTTTCACGATCCAATGAACAAACCCAAGAATAATTCAACTTTCGACATTGTCCAACTGCTTGTCAAAATTTGCGGCGAATCGTCCCCAATTTCCTTTCCATTGTGATCATTGCGAGCGACTCTAATCCTGAATAATGGCTTTCTGAAGAAGAAAATGAAATCGAACAAAATAAAGATAAAAACGGTCGTTTCGTCTATTTCCCCACAACTTGTTGAGTATGTGAGATGAATAATAAATAGATAGGGAGGGTGAGATGCAACGTATTATCTTGTGGCGAGTGTCAATTTTCTACCTGGTAATAAGAAGGAGGATTATGCGAAGAATATATGCAAGACGGATCTTAGCTACATTCAGATTGTTGTATGTTGACACGGTAATGTATTTTAAGAGCGCGAAAGAACCATGACGATGCTATAGCTCGGCTGGGTTTCGGAATATTTCAGTCAATGGTCTTATAATCGAAATGTTAAAGGTAGCTATGGATACTACTTTCACAGACACAAATCTTGGAAGACAAGGCGTTCCTCGTAGGAAATTCGTTCAACATTTCCCCTCACAGAGGAGCCTGGATATCTGAAGTGACATCAGTTAGCGAACTTAACGATTTCCACCATGAATTATCCTTACGAAAGTTCTTTGAATCGCAGCCCAAAATTATGTGCAGTATGTTACAGTCCACAAATAACGATACCGAGCCATACAATTTTTCTCACCTACCTGCTACTGTTCGTTTTCACACATGTACTGTCTCTATTTACTGAGTAGATACTTCCGTAAACCAAGATGTCGAATTCGTTATTATCTTGACAGTTCGATCGCTCGACATCGAAAGCCTCACTACCGGCGGCTGATACTCCCGGCGAACGAAAGATTATAAACTGGGGTTAGAATGAGGTTAAAAGGTTTAATGCATAACACAACAGCAAGGATCATCAAAAAGAATAGAGCTAAATAGAAATCTTACGAATGTGTGATTGCTATCTGAAATTGAACCGATAAATCCTAGCATAAAGAGGCACCTTATGGAATTGGATTGCGATTTGCTGGTGCGTAATGGAAAAGTAGTTCATCGGAACAGCACAATAGAACGGTGAAGGGCTCCGACTTGTATTTGGAAATTGGCTTGTAAATACACATGATGTGTGATAAGTAATTATATTCTATCACTTTACCACCCTAGTGCAGATTGGAATTTTATCATGTAGTATCTATTTGGATGCAATATGAGGTAGTGAAGTTGTAGTGCTACCAATGAAATTGCCCTGTCATTTCAGATATTATCATAATATTCCAGGACCTTTGTTGACTGAAGCGTTAATATGGTCGTAATATGTAACAATATGGTTAAACTATCCACTATGGTCATAAATATGTACCAATACTAATAAATATAATCAAAAGCATGATAAAATTAGCTTTACCAAAAAGAATTTTGCAATACAAGCGTGATTATGAATTAGATTTCAAATTTCGATTTTTTTTCCAAATTTCGATTTGTGATAGTTTCTGATTACGAAATTCATAGGATGCAATAAAGTTCCCCAGATATAGTTGTTTGATTTTACAGAAGGCAGGCGAATTTTTTTTACAAATCATACAGGATGCGCCATCTTTTATGTCGGCATGCGACTATTTGGCCGTATTCCAAGCGACGTGGACAGTCTGTGGGCAATATTCTTTGTGTTAATTGTACTTTATACGGAAACAAAGCCAAATCATCTTTCAAAATGCGCCTCAAAGTGGTTCAACCGACGCCAAATTGCTGAGCGCGATGATGATTCGACACTTTTGGGTTCTGGGCAACGCTTTCTCTGACCGCTTTAACCAGTTCATTGGAACGTCTTGGTCGTTGATGAACGGCATGTTGACGATCTTACACTGACCCGTGCTCAACAAAATTCGACACCAAACGACGAATAATGTTGTCAGACGGTGCCTGTTGGCCACGATATTTCCGACGATATGCACGTTGAGTTAACACAACTGAAGGGGGCCCGGTAGCTCTGCTCGCTAAGGCGTCAGGCCGAAAAGTGGCGCGCTACGGGGCCTGCGGGTTCGAATCCCGCCAGTGCCATGGCTGTAAGTGTGAATGCGTGTGATTGTCTACCAGGGTGGCAAATGGGCCCAAACTGGTGGCCTAATGCTGGCCGCGTTCCCGGCAGCCCTCTTCACTAACCTAACCTAACCTAACACAACTGAACGGCTATTTTCAATGTACAGCGTCACTATTTCGGCGCGTTGCTTCAGTGCGAAGCGATTCATGGTTAAAACTGTACTGAATTGACGTTTCAAAAACACGTCTAATCAAGTCAATCAGTTGACAAATGCCAAAATTATTCCATGTTTACATACCGACATAAAAGATGGCGCATCCTGCAGTCTTCTAAAAAAATCGTTTTTCAGAAAAAAGGCAAATTATTAATAAACTTAACATAATAAACACAAATTGAAATTTTCAAATCTTTGCGTCCTGCCAAAACGAAACTCCAATTTCCGTTTACGCAAGTATTACTTTTGAGTAGAGAGTGGGTCTGATAACAGCTATTTTTGAAAATATAGGGAAACCTTTGGCTGTGACGCAGTCTTTCTGTTGGGTTTCTGAAATGATGGGTTCGTCGGTTAACATTCTCGACCCAACGCGCAGAGACCATAAGTAATTCGTTGGCAATGATTCTTCGAACACTGCCATACAAGATCCCTGTGACCTCAGCTACATGCCTGATGGTCACTTTTCGATCTACCAACACGTCATCTTCGACTTTTTTCACGTTATCTTCAGTGAGGGAAGTGAATAGACGTTCTTCGCGGTATTCATCTTCAGTGGATGTTCTTCCCAGCTTAAAATCCTTGGTCCGATGGAATCTGGAGGAGCAGAGTCCCCTAGTGTTTCCCCCAAGTCACTGTCTATGTCTTTGGTAGATATTTTTTTCAAACACAGATACTTAATGACAATTCTAATTTCGTTTTTCTCCATTTTGATGTTTTCTCTTCTACTATTCGCATTCAAATGAGTGTATCTCTTCGTTTCGGCGCTCACCAATGAGGAAGATCTATAAAAGGCAATGAACTCTCTAACTGCTCCACTCAGCAATGCCACTGCGAAATTCTGCAACCTAACTAGATATGTAGAGAAATTCAAGCCCCACACCACAGATGGAGTAGTGATATTGCAGTTTTTCGAATTGAATACAGGAGAGAGTTTAATCTTGCTGAAAGAGTCAACGATTGGTTAAAACACAAAGTTAAATGAAGGTTTTTCAAAAATGCCGTGCGTAAAACGAAAAGAGCTTCCGGGAAATCTTTGTGCGCAAATATACGTATAGAAGGTACGAATGAAATTAGTCACCTCTGGCAACTGTCCTGCATAAAAGTGTCTGGTGTAAATTTGACTCAAAGCAGCGTCATAAGTTTAGAATTTTCAGGGGAACTCACTTTCCTGGTAGTGAGAAAATATCTTCAGTATTACCGCTGAAACTATACAGGATTCATGTTATATGTAGCGTAAACATAAGACTAGCTTTTCATTCTTTTAAGCCATTCAAGGTCAGAGGCCCGTATGATATTATCCCGGTTATAAGCTAAAAGACTTTAAAGGCATTTCGCCTCGGCTGGAACTTATGTAATGCGTCCTTAACGCTTTCGGGCATTCCTAATAGTTGAATAAAAACGAAAGTTGTGTTCATCCTCAAGGCGGAGAAAGCATCACACGGCTAGCCTGAGGACTATATACCAATTGGTCTTAACTTCTTTCTATTAAAGATTTTAGAGAGGATTGTGGGGTATTGAATAACAAATGCCTTTAACGACGGGCAAATCTGTCGAAACAGCACTGCATATACCAATAGAGCCTGCTGAAAAATCATTTATTTGCAAGAAGTAAACGCTGACTGAATTTCTAACCATCGAGCTAGCATAGTGGAATCCAATCTGCTGTACAGAGTAGTAGTTTAAAGCAGTAAACCAACAAAAATGTGGAGAAAATATGTAGGCTGGCAGCCAACGAAGACACTCCTGGTGCGGTTTTATTAGCTTTCAACTGATCTGCTTGTCTCGCAGGATTGGTATTTCAGTTAAACTGACCAACAGTTTAACTTCCTGTGGGATTGGGAGACAATTCTCGAGACCTTTCGATAGTAATTGCACTAGGAAGCTTTTCGAACTAGAAAAGGATCTATTCACACTTGACTTCTTAGCTGGTAAATACTTACTTGGCAGTCATGCAGCAAGCCCCTTAAAACAACTTCTACCGAAGCTAAAGATGCGAAGAGGAAACAGTTCTTTATTTCCTTATTGTAAAAGGAAGCGGCCCTTGACTCAAACTTCTTTGCAAGCTTAAGAGCAAGCTTCGAATCTGAAGAGGATCACCCTGTTGATCAATGATTCGGGTTATCGATAAGGATTATCTTCTTCAAGTGTGCCTTCCTCGAATTCTTTCTGCAGAAGAGAAACGCGGAGCCTAACCGATTCTATAGTTAGAGTGATGAAAATTCGAAATAGATTTAAATATACTTATGTAGAATTCGTTTGATTGGTGCTGCAGACAAATGAAATTCAACTAGGAATTCAACTAGCATCTATTCAGTGCAGTGATTTGAATATTGTGGCCGCACTGAAAGAAAAACTCTTGGTTGGTTCAACTATTTTTAATAGTATTGCAACGATTCATTCAAAATCGTTAAACGAACTAAGGAAAATAGTTATTTTTACAATGTTAACATAGTTAATTTAACGATATAAAAGTAGTTGGCTCTGGTTATACAAAAAATATCGCAACGTTCATGAAATCAACTGTTTTAATTGTTTCATAACCACGAAAATTAGTTGATCAATAGAAAAATATTCATCAATTCACTCAAAACTTCAACGTTTCGAATTATCAACAGTTTTTATGGTACTTAAACTACTTTGCAATAGTTGATTTCAACAAACGTAATTCAGTGAGCAACGTCTTTGGAATTATTCTACGCAAAGTAGAATGGTTTCAGCATTTGGACGTTTTTCATGTTCCGAATGAAATTTTTTTTTGTTTATCAACCACGCGTCATGGTGCATAAAAGTAATCAACCATTTTCTTATGGTTGTTTTAACTATAGCCCTAGTTGATGCAAAAACAACTAAGGAAAACTGTTGATTTTCCATACTCCTCATACTCATACTCCTATTCTATCATAGAAGTTTCATATGCTACATGGCAAAATTGTGTTCGGTTTGCTGTTCGATATAATTCACATTCATGTTATGCATTCATGTTTATATTACGTTGGATGACGCTTTTTATGCAGTTGATGCTGTAAACACATAGCAGCGGCATTGCGGCAGCGGCGCCACAGGGGGAGGCGTGAATGCCGCGAATTTGGTAAATTACAATGCAGCGACAATGTCGCTGTCAATGCAACCAAGGCACCAACCAAATTCATTTTTTTTTCATTCATTCATTTTATCAACAATTTTCATAGTAAGCGAACCATTCGACAATAGTTAAATTCAACGAACATAATTCCACACTACATACTATAGTTATTTACTATATCGTACTATGTATATTGTTGGAATACCATTGTTTGTGGTTGCTTACTTTTTTTGCACCACGGACGTTGTTTATCAACCACGCGTCATGGTGCATAAAAGTAATCAACTATTTTTTTATGGTTGTTTTAACTATATCCCGTAGTTGACGCAAAAACAACTAAGGAAAATTGTTGATTTTACCAAGATTTTTCTTTCAGTGCGTAATAAATTTCAAGTGATGGACAAAAAATTCATGAATTGCGTAGGTAGGTCCTTCATAAGGGTAGCTTGATAAAACGTAATGACTTCAGACACTCATTTTAAATATAAATAGTTTTATTTCAATCGAGCCGTTAGTTTTTGAGGTATCGTCGACCAAGCAACGTAATTTGCAAGAAAGAGTAAAATATGGAGAAAATCGAGAACTGTGCTGTTATAAAGTTTCTCATCAAACAAGCAAACGCGGCTCAAATCATAATAGAAGAGATAGTTACGGGGACTCTTGCCCAGGTAAAACCGTGGTTCTTTTTAAACAAGGAAGGGACTCACTTCAAGGTCACCCACGACCAGGACGGCCAATCGAAATGACTACTCCAGATATTGTAAAAAAATCCGAAAAAGATGATTTTAGGAGATGCTAAACTAAAGAAGAAACAGCTCGCAGAAATAGTTGGGGTATCCGACACAACCATTTCAAGCACTCTTCACGATCATCTTAGCTTGATTAAGGTCAGCGCAAGGTTGGTGCTGAGAATCCTCACGGCGCCTCAAAAACAACAACGCGTGGAGTACTGTCGTGTGTTTTTGGATCTGAGTGTGATTCGAATCGTTGCTAGAAACGAGACTTGGATTCATCATCCTGAGCCTGAGTCCAAACAAGATCCTATGCAGTGCCACAAAAGAGGCATACCACTACCCAGAAAGTTCAAGTTATCACAGTTTGCTGGAAAGTCATGACAACCGTTTTTTGGAGCTCAAAGAGGACCGTGCTGATCAATTTTAAAACTAAGTGTGTCTCCACAACCGGAAAACACTCCGCTTTAGTTCTAGAGTGGTTGATTTTGTGTTGGCTGCGATATTTTAGATCACCCACCATGCAGCCCTGACTTGGCTCCCAGTCATTATGAACTTCCCTCGAAATTGAAAAAAAAAATTCCTGGGAAGTAGTTTTCGAACTTTAAAAAAGTGAAGGGTGCAGTTGCGGTTTACTTTTCCGACAAAAACAAATCATTTTTTAGAAGGTATAGAAGGTAGGTAGACGGTACATAAACTAATTGAAGGATCCGAAAAATGTATTAGAGCAGTACATTTTTAGCATTAAATTTCAATACATATAATTTTACGCTTCATTTAAGTTGCTTGCCAAACCCTCGTTTTTCAAAATACACGTTTTCAACCAGACATTCTAAACCCAAACAATCAAATCCTCTCAGATATAGCTCACGCCAAATAGCAAATACGCATCAGCTTGAAATTTAAGCCTATCATGTGGTAAATCAATGTAAAAGCACTTTCATAAAATCGGTAAACGATAAACATGATAAGTGCAGACGTCGTAGAATGGATGATGGAAATTGAATCATGCAATTTCCAACTAGACCAAATTAACTCAACCATTAACAATATGTGGTTCCATAAGACATAAAAGCTTGTACACATAAATGAAATGATTCTAGGACCCAGATTTCCCGTTCAATGTTTATGTTAAATCGAATCGATTTTGTTTGTTTAGCGAAAAAGTCTGATTTGAGGAAGAAGTATGATACTCATTTATTGATATAGACAAATTAATGGGAATCGTCCAATTTTCTGGGAGATATTAGGAAATTCTGAAAATGACTTGTGGGAAGCACTAACAGTGTATTTGATAAGCGAATAAAATGCTGAGAGATGTATTTTTTAATTTAATCGAAAGCGACTTCTCTAGCCACTGTTGGGTAGGAAAATGATACGCGAGTACAGTAGCATATGCAAAGATGGAGCTGAATTTCAAATGTTGGCAAGATGTTTTACGTGCTGTATCAATTTCATATCATAGTCCCCAACATTTCATCAAATACAATTGAACGTAGAGTCTTCTTAAGACATCTTCTGGAACTCCATGTGTCAGGAGTTATTGTAGCGCAGAAAACCACAATAGAATCAATTAACCGAATAGAAGTGGAAGAAAGGTATGGCATGTTGAAACTTCAGTTCATTTATCGTCTCGTCCAGCCAGCTGTCTGGTTGTTTCTACCATCTACCTAGTAAGTAATTAGTCTAATTGAGATTTAGTCTGAAATACACTACTTACATACATAAATCAAAGGACTACTAGCTGACTAGCTCAAACGTGTACCGCACCCGGCACTACCCAAGTGCAACGTTTAATTGCATTAGACGAATGGGTGTTAATTGTTGTATTCGCAAGCTTGAAATTCTCATTTTAATGGACAATTATTCGAAAATACTAGATTGCATGAAATAAATCTTTTCCCCTTTGTCATGAGCACGGAATCCGAAAAACAACGGATTTTTCCCATGCACTCATTCTGGCTCTGCTTTTCGTTAATTCTTGCCTCATTATTAAACGCTAAAAACATTTAACAAGTAGAATAATTTTTTTGACTTAATGGCTCATTCTTTTATTATTTCAGATATCATGAATTAACAAGAAATCGCTTTGCTGCAAGGTGTGTAATACGTCTGTTTTTACACATCCACATGTATTCGCTTGGTAGATTGGACGCAGTGCAAGTAAAAATGTAGCCCCAGTGGCCCCGTTTTATGTTGTGCAAAGAATACCATAACAGATCGCTATGGATAAATCAACATCGATATTTCAAAGTCGAAATCGGTAGCCAAGTTACACGAGTGGATTGTGTCTCAGTAGTGTTTACTTTAATTTTCTTGCTTACTGTTGAAATTTCACAGATTTTTCGATTGAACTGCAATATGACCGTTTTGATGCAGTTAACAATTAGGTTACTACGGATTGGCTGTTAATGAGCTGGTAATAAGATAAATAGATAAGCAGATGGACAAGCAGAACGATATTTGAATAATCTGTGTGTGTATGAGAAGTACTGTATTTACAATTAAATCACGGCGGAGTACTAAATTTTTCGTAGTTTTACAGTGCGAATATGATGATGGAAATCGACAGGCTTAGTATCTTTTCACTCGAATGGAATATGCTTATATGGTAATATCTTAAGTGTTCGACGTTAGTATATTGCCCGTTATCTTAAAAAACTGTTCCAGAACGGAATTCTAGCACAATTTTGCAACATTTTGCACTCCCCCTTTTCAATTCGAACAAAGTATTCAAGCGAACACTCAATCTAACGCAAGAGATAATTAATTATGCAAAACAAATCGATCAAGCCTTGCGTCACGTCGAAGTGTTTTACGTATATACTCCACACGCATGCTATTGAACTGAAGTATTTTTTACAACTTTTTTTTTTCTGGTGATGATGCCATCAGGTGTGGATGTTTGTATCGTTTATTAATATTGTCAAAGATCAACTCGCACGCGGAAGGGACAAAATGCAAAAATTGGCTCTCGATTCTTGGTTAGAATTGATTATTTTTTTTTTATGTATATTCCTGAATACTTACGTATATTTTTGCTGTTTAAATTGTATAAATCCAATATTTGATGATTTACACGAAATATAATAGATATCTGTTTTTCCAAAACTGTGTACGAGGTGCGACATTTTTAGTTGTACAGTAAAAATCAAAATTATCCCTGAGCTTTTTCAAATCTAATTGTTTCGTCATTCAAACATAATTCCAGAATTGTAATTCATATAAATTTCGGACTTTCCTATTTCTATACTTAACAAATGCCCCCGACCAGGGCAGTACTTGAAATTAACAGAAAAACCTTTTAACTAAACTATCAAAGTACCTACGTGACATTCAACATATCAAACTACCATTTAGATAATTCGTTCCTGATAAATTTTACCAAAACGGCGTCGTTTTTCCGCTGTACTGTAGTATACAAACATTCCTTTAATCATCTTTTTTTCATAGCAAAATACCTGGAAACGGTTGGCACTTGGCATTTCCGACATAAAAAAGTAATTCTCAATCAATAACAGAAGGGGACTGATGTGTGCTCCCATCCTATGAACGAAATACACACTATGTACACAATTGTAGAGTCGATCGAAAGTAAAGTAGATATTTTTTTGGCACAAAAAAACACATGATTATGTTTTATATTTTACCTTATCGAAGGAATGGCGTGTTTCATAATACCAAGTGGTTCTCACGTGTAAAAAGCAGAAAAGATTAATTAAAATTATATATTCCACATACACCTATCAATCAGTTCAACATATGTATGTATATATGAAGGTACAAAAGTTGCATCAAGCTGGAATATGACAAGGGGTCCGGCGATAGAAGCGATCCGACGTGATATCAATTTCATTGATAACTAAAAGTATGAATGAACTAAATTATAATATATGTATACGTGATTACAGGCCTAAGTCAGAGCTATTAATATATTTGCGGCATTGATGGCAGATTTCCTGAGTTATACGCGATACTTGGCGCCAATTCAGGCACATGTTGAGTTGAATATTTATTGCTTTGCAATAAAAAAAACCATATCAATCGATTCGCGAGGAGGTAGTAGAAATTAATTTTGTGAAACCATAAAAGCATATTGAGTCATATGTCAAGAATCATGAGACATCGTTTTGCTAGTTCTTGTCCAAAAAACTTACGTGCTTTTTATAATTTGGTACGTAGTCCATAGCCAGTAAATGGAGAAAGGTCAATTTACCTGGAAGAAATGGATAGATAGATATCAGTTTAATCCAATAAACACTAAATTATGTGGCAGGAAAATATTCAAAAAAATATTGATATTTTTGCACACCCGAGCATATCAAATATATTGAATACAACAACAATTTTGTTGTTGTATTGAATATAATCAACAAAAAAAAAACGCACCTAATATATTTGTTCTTCAAATGAAAGCCATAAAGACTATAAATGAAAATGTTTTTTTTGTGAAAAGATTTTAAGGCTCCTGATATTTTTTAAGGACTGAAGAGGCTTTAGTATAAAAGTATAAAAGCTTAATAGACTCGATGTAAATTTATTGTAGCTTTGATATGTTGCAAAAATTCGGCAAAAATATTATCGTATTTATAAATGAATAATTGGCACATGATGTCATTATTTTCTTGTGTGCATATTTCAGTTTGTCTTCGTTACTGTTCATGAAATTTTTATTTTGAATAGGCGTTTTTGAAAAAAAAGAGTAGTTTTGATAGATTATAAATGTTATTAAAGGTATGTTAAGTACATACATATTTATACTGTTTTGAACTTGTGGCTGATTAGTAGAGCAACAACTCCTAGTGTGTGGTCCCTGGTTCAAATCTAAACAAGATCAAATACTCAGCTGTGAATTAAACTAGTTGTGAGAAAGTTGGTACCTGATTCAAATCAGTGGCAAACTGAGTCTTGGAAATTATTATTCCAGTCTCGTATACAATAATTGTGAATCAGCCGAAAGAGGTTCAAGTGGGTAAACTTTAGTTAACGTTAGTTAGAATCAAATAAGTTTATTTGAAATCAAACGAATTGAAGCAATCACCATTTGGTGGTTTTCTCTGTACACCTGTAAAATCAGGCAACCACCACATTGTCTGCTGCGTTTATAAAAGTCAATAGATTCTGAGAGGATTCTAAGAAGTTTAGCTACAGAGGAACATTCAGACTGTCGACCCGTATTATATGTATATTAGATGAGGATTTATTAAATGAAACCGGTAATAGCTTCTTTATTACGAACAGGGGAAGCTTTGAAATTGATCAATAAGTTGATAGTGCCATTATTTTTTCAAAAATTATGACTTCAACGTCCTGATCATTTATGCTTAATATATGACAAATTCTGGATATTATATATAATGTGCGCATCAAAGGTTCACCTGTCAAGAGCATGAAGGTTTCTATGATTCAAAAAGCAATGGAACGTGAAAAGCCAATACACCATACTAATGTTATCAATTATAGTAAAAATCTAACGTTTGCTACCATTTAAAAATCCATTCTCTGATAAATTTTAACCCATGTGGCCCATGTTTAGAGGGCAAGCAATTATTTTTTTTTATTAATAAATTTTTATTAATTATGAAAGTAATTGTCATGACCCGTTACCATTCTGTGCAGAAAGTCACTCCACTTACCGTGGCGGAACTACTGATGGTGTTTATAAGCCAGTTTGATTCCGTTCTAATGACAGTGTCACCCGTACTCCTAGCTCTTCTCTGAATCCTGCTAATTCTCCTTGAGAGTTGTTTTATATATCCTCGTGGGAGTTCGTTAGGGTAGTTGCTTTTGATCGGAGTTTAGCCGTATTGTCCTCTTTTGCTAGCTTAATTTTGGCTGATAGTGTTTCCTTTACCACGTATAAGTCACCGGTAGTTTTGATGATCCTGGGAGAATGTAAGCAGATATCACCACGTATTCGAAGAATCCATGTGTTTTTGAACGTGATCGCTGCTATTTGCTAACGTATAAGAGTTTGGATGTGAAGTTGGTTTATGTCCCTTCTCATTAGGATTACATGCCAAAACCTCTCCCTGCCAATCTGTCGTTGCAAAATAGATGGTAGTTCTAGATGTGAAGCCGATCAGTAGGTTTAAGATATTTTTTTAGATAAATTAAATAATCATATAGGAATTCCAGGAGCTCTCCTGTCTTGCTGATATTCCTAGTAAGAATGGTCTTATGGCTTGGAAAAAACATTAGTGTTTTTGAGCTCTGGAGCTGGGAAATGAAGTGAAACCTGCACCATTTTGTAAAACTGTTCTTGCATGCTTCAGAACAGACGAACATGATAGGCTGTGGGATATCGGACAGAGGCGGCAGCGACACAGGGTTGTTAATTTTTTGGTTTCAAATGTTCTAGTATCGGGATGTCGGGGTTCGATTTTTCGCTAATCCTGTGAACGTTTTTCACATTTTTCCTCTTCGTTCGTCCTTAGCTAGCTTTGCGGCCTCATTTTTTAGTTTAAGGAAGAAGACTCCTATCAGATGGAAGCTCTGAGTCTGGAGATCATCCTTGATTTCCTCTAATGGAAGACCATAGGCTTTTCGAATTATAACGTTAAAGTTCTTTTGTTCCGGGAGTAAGTAGGTACGGTACAGTATTTTCTCGCTTGCGAGGAGCTTTGTTAATTTCCCGAAGCACAGTGGCGTAGCGGGGATCATCTGAGTACGTAAATAAACACTTTTTGCGGAATTATGGTTAATTTTTGGTTCCATAAAAGATGTAGCTATTTGTGCCTACTTTTGTGACTCACCTATGATGACTGGCATACTGTTATTTTTTTTTTAGTTCTGGACTGTTTTTGTTTTGTTTCCTGTCAGTTTCGTCTGGTTCGATATTTTCATTAGGACTGTAGGTATCTTCTGTGTCGTCAGTGTTTTTATTGCCTTAACTGATTTTGGAGGGGCAAATGCAGGATACTCATTTTCCGCTTACACTTCGGATGCCGTCGGAAAAACATATTGAAAATCAATTTTCACAGCTTCTGTGTGTTTAGATACTGATAACACTCCACTGGTGATACTACTGGTACCTGTTATCTTTGTCTTTTTTTGTCAGTTATCGTGGATGTTTTTAGGTTCCCGTCAGATTCTGTTCAAGTGTTAGGTTTTCTTTGTTGTAGTTCTTTTTTATCAGTTTCTTCAGCTGGTTTGCACAAACTGTTTACTAAAAACGATATAACGCTATTAAACAGTTTATTGTTTACATTTTTACTCCGCTTTTTCTTATATCGCTCCATGTCTATTAATCATTTCGCTCTCGAAAGCAATTTAGGTTTAGGTCAACCACCTCCAATTAGGTCAACCACCTCCAATCCTCAATATTAAATCCAGAACAGTTTGTGGAGCATTTCTTATCAATAAACACAATTGTGTTAAAAAATAAAAAAAATAATAATAGTAACGAATTGTGTGTAAAAATGTGCAGAGAGTTCTTTTTGGGTGAGCGTCAACTAATTGAATATTGGGCCAAGACTCTCGATGAGTTATCCTATTTGTTTTATGAGCTAGCTTCTGAGGATATATGCCCATTTTCGCCTCTTCTTCTTCCTTTACTTTCTTTTCTTCATCTTCCTCTTTCTCTTATTTCCTTCTTCTTTTCTATTCCTCTAATTCTTCTTCCTCTTCTTATTCCTCTTCTTTTTCTTTCTCTGCTGATTTCTCTTCCTCCTCTCCTCTTCTTATTTCTCTTCTTCTTCTTCCTCTGCTTATTCCTCTTCCTCCTCTACTCTTCTTCTGCCACTTTTTCTTCTTTTTCGACAGCTTTTTCGAAAAGTTCCTCAGAACTGACTTCTGAGATAACTTCGTCGTCCGTTATTTTAAAGCAAATTCTCGTTCTTTTGTTTTAAAAAATGTGAGTTTTTCTATTCAACTTATAACTAGAAAATAAGTTAAAAATACCTTTAAGTATTTTGAAAAATAAACAATCCCTCACCCGATGGAAAATAATTTCGTGCGTTAAGACACTTCATGTATTTTGTTTATTTTAAGCTAAATTACCACTTAAACCACTTAAATTTATCAGATTTTTTTTGTTCTTTAATGTTTTTTGCTCTTTAATGTCCAAGTTCACACTGTATTTTTTGCAACCGAAAATTTTTTTACAATCACCCTGAAATTGTTTATCTTGAATTTTTTACAGTCAGCCTGAAATCTAGTGTCCCTATAAAAGCTAAAGCCAAATATCGGCTCTGGTGTCGGCTGACTTTGGTCGGGCACTAGTAACAAGCACTTATTTCAGCGCACAGATAAATTTATATAATTAGTGAAACTTCTAATTGCTGGAATTATCTTTTACTGCGAGATCCTTATTTCGACTTCTTCTTTATCGGCATCAAATATATTGTAAATTTCTCGTACTGCCATTACAATTTCTTTTTAGTTCCTGGGCTGCTGGTCTTAAAATATCCCATTAAATCGTCTACCGTCATTCGTCTAGCATAAATTCATGCAATTTTCACGCTCACGGCCCATTTATATGAAAACTGCAAGCAAAGTTGAATTCGAAGAAATAATTTCACTTGCACTTCAGATATCAAACACGAAGAAGAAGGCGGCAGATTCTTTCAAAATATGCCGATTTCAGCTTTACCAGACGGTGTGGCGTAAGGATTTTCCCGGCTTGAAATTCACTATAGCTTTTTATACACCATTATAAAGAATTCCCAGGAGCAAACAGTGCTCCAACCTTCGGTCGACGGTTCAACTTCAAGCTCACTCAGCCAATTCAGCACAGTCGAGTTGATTCCCAATTGTAATTTTGTATTACAGCGTACACATTCTCGGGTGCATTTTTAATGCCCATAAAAATTCGCATAAATCGCATTATAGTGGAAAATTACGACAAAACGACATAATGACGCTAATAAAATGAATTTGACTTCCAAATTGCTCCACCTTCAAGGTGGCTCGTTTTCTCGCGCCGCCCTTGTCGGTTCGCTGCTCGTCGTGCGATGACTGTCGAGTCCTTCCTCCCAACATGGAGACATTCTGACAGCGTTTACAGAACTATATCTAGTCTATTAGAAAAGAATCTTCCCTTTGACGAATATAAAAATTGTTGTTAACGGTATGTGCTAAGTACTTCATATTTGTCTAGCGCATCACCTCTGCAATCTCTCCCCTTGATTTTTTCGCAACGAACGAAAGTCTTCTAATTTGCTCTACTTTGCTTACCGTCACCTTGCCGCGAGAAAAGAAAAATTAACCACTCATAAGAGAATCAAAATGATATAAAGTACGTCTCATAAAATTTGATGTGACAATATGGCGGTGGTTGATATACATGCATCTTAATGTGGCCCAATGTAGGTATTAGGAATGGTTTTTAGTCACGGTTACTTTCTTGGGAGGAGTAAATAAAAATCATTTGGAGTGAAAAATGGCTTTTATGTGTTGATAGACGGTAAAGAAGGGAACCTTTGAAGAGGAGGGAAAGAAAAAACATTTAAAGCGGCAAGGAAGATGTTGATGTCAGCTTTAGTCAATGTCATGGAAATTATCGGCTTGCTGTTTTATATTTTTATATTTTTACTTAAAGCCACAACAAAGAATATCTTTCGAGACATGCTTTAAATAGACATGCTTAGATAGTTTGTAGCATCAGCATATATGAGACCAGTTTTATCAGCCTAAAGGCATCATCTAAATGCACTCAAGGTGAAATCAGAGATTCAAATCAAAGGCTCGGAAACATATTAATCTAGCAATTTTATGAAATTTTCAGGCTCTGTGTTTCTGCAGCAATGTAGTTTTTCATATGCCCTCCTAATCTTTCGACAACTAATACTATGAGGTTTGAGAGCACTTTAGATTATTTATCATTCGAAGCATAGTAAGTATATTACTGGTTGAATCTTTACATACAGCACGATTCCAATAACACAATTTATTCAGATGCCGTTGACATTATGTTCGTCGAGGATGTGCTTTATCTTCTTTTCGACCATCTCTAGGAATTGAGAGAGTTTCGTAGCTGTCCTCGGTAACAAAGAATTCCCACTCGCAGAGAAATTAACAGTAAATTGCTGAGACAAAAGATAAGACAGATAATAGATATTACGATTTCCTTCCTTCACCAAACAAAGTTAAATGTACTCACCGAATCTGCTGATAGATTATTTAGAAACGCTTAAAGATCAAATCTTTGTGAGCTACTATGAAGCCACTTGTCTTGCTTTGTGGTTTTCAATAGCCACACCAAATGTTTATAGGATTGTATTCACTGCTCGATAAACTGGATACGGACAGCAGAGAGTAAATGACTGAGTTAAGTAACCGTGCTAGATTCGAAACATAAATATTACCATTGCACTTTGTTATGTAGTCCGGGGAAATCTAACATGTTGCTTCGGAAAAATTAGGGGAAAGCTGAATTTTGGTGTGAATCTTGGTACTGGCGTGTTGAACAAAATGTCAAAAGTCCCCATCGATCCGAGCGCTGCGTCACTTTTTATACGGGGTCAAAGGTCACCAAAAGTGACCTTTCCAAAATATCTCAGTAACGGTTACGTCTTCAGAAAAACAATGTATGACAAATTTGTAGCTTAAAAAATTCCCAACAAAAAAGATTAAATAACTTTTTCCTGTAACCATAACCGTTTTTGAGATATATTGGTCTAAACATTTGTAACTAACAGCATCCTCTTTCTTAGGGCATGTAAATATTATCCGATTTTGATTACGACTTGGCATGTTTGTGAGTTTGTTTTTCTATGTTTAAGAGGCGCATGAAAAAAACATGTAAATAAACTTAACAACCATGCTCCAGGGTAGATGGAAAAGCGTGCTCCGAAAAGTTTCCCCATCCCCCTTTGCCATGAAATGGTATCCTTGAGCATCCATCCCAAATCTTCAGAAATGGGCTCGTTGCCTACTCTTTGCACACTGTTCAACAAGATAGGATCACTTTTTATCTTGTAAATTGTCTATTATTGACATCGTGAGACTAGCCCTACACCCAAACCCTACCCCCACCCTACCCACCCCCGCAAACGAACCATTCCGAAATAGCCGGTTTTTTAGTTTTTTTTTCCATACCGTCTTATCCCATGAACGATCAGGGCAAGGTCAAGCAATTTCAGGTGCAAATTGGTTTCGAGACGTGTCATGTCCCTTTGGCGCTACGTAGTCATCACAGGATTGGTAAAAAACTGATTATTAGGGGATAGTCTGCAGCAGGTTGAGCCCCTATAATGTCAAGAATGAGCGTTTACAGAATTATGCCATGTTTTTATCTTGCTTTTTCATACTCCTAGCGCCATGATATGTTACAAAACCTATTTTCACTTGCAATGTTGTTGTCTTGTTCTGCTTTTTCGTGGAAAATCCCATACCAATGATGCAGCAATACAGTTTATTTCCGAAAAGAGAGTAGCGAGCAGACGTCCCTACAAGTTATATGGCAAAGGGGGGCGGGGGGTGGTGGTAACTTTTCGGAGCACCCTTTTCCACCTATCCTGGAGTATGGTCGATAAGTTTGTTTACTTGTTTTTTTCATGCGCCTCTTGAACATAAAAAAACAAACTCACAAACTTTCCAAGTCGTAATCAAAATCGGATAATATTTACATGCCCTGAGCAAGAGGATGCTGCTAGTATCAAATGTTTAGATCAAAATATCTCAAAAACAGTTATGATTACAGGAAAAAGTTATATAATCTTTTTTGTTGGAAATTTTTTAAGCTACAAATTCGTCATACATTGTTTTTCGAAAGAATTGACCGTTACTGAGATATTTAGGAAAGGTCACTTTTGGTGACCTTTGACCCCGTATAAAAAGTGACGCAGCACTCGGATCGATGGGGACTTTTGACATTTTGTTCAACACACCAGTACCAAGGTTCATACCAAAATTCAGCTTTCCCCTAATTTTTCCGAAGTTTCGCCTTTTTTATGTAGGATTTCACTGGGCTATATGGTGGATTTTGTCCTAATAGAAAGGAAACTCAACTTTGACACATATCGAAGTTGTAGGTAGATGTAAAAACAAATCTGTTTAGGTATTCGAATTTTCACTGACAAACCAAATTCTGTGATAAAATCAAAAATTTGCAAGATAATGTTTCCAGCTTGGAACATTCTTCAATTTTCCGTGCGAGAAGAAATCATGCTTGTTCATTCGAAATGGTTTTGTCAACTGCTTCTACGGCAAACCTGAAAGAAGACTCAATGAATCTCAAATGTGATGCTGCGAAACCTTACTCGCGCATTTCGCGAAAAACTTGTGATAACTATCGTCGTAGGCATGGAAGTGAAAACGAAGCCAAACACCAAAAGATTTGAAACAAAACCGATACAGCATCACCCTGCAAATTCGCCATGATGCCTGAATGAATAAAAACAAACAAACAAACGAGAAACATGAAAACCGAGATTATTGTTCATATGTGTCTAAGGTAAGGATGGTGGATGGGGGCGCCATTCAAATGACTCTATGGTTGCTCAACTCTTCCTCCACTTTTCCAACTCTTCCGCTTACAATTAGATGCCGACACGTGCTCACTTGAACGTCAAAAGTTCTATGTTTCCACGCATCCTTTGATCTTTCTTTCGGTTGCCACGAAACTTTCAAATAAAAACTACGATGGAACGTGGTGAGCCCATCGTGGTGAGCCCATCAAGAGAAAAAGGACAAATGTGAAGGAGTGGAACATAGCGCCCTTGTTTTCCGACTTAGGGTATTGGATTGCGTAATTTAAGGTTTAAATAGCTTGAATTTGGTATGTATATATATTTGTGCTAAACTCATGAGCTGACTTCCATTAAATTTAATATTTTAAATGAATAAAGAAGAGTCAATAGCAGCCAATCAGTGAGCTTTTCAAAGTACTTCAAATATCGGAAAATTCGGGCACACGTGCCATTTGGTAAGACCTGCACCACGCTTTTATTAAGAATTAATTCGAAAGTGATAAGATCGATGGTGAATTAAGAAAAAAAAGTTACTCCGAAGTTGAAGTTCTTCTATCAGGCAATAACTGATTATGGGCGATTCAAAACGTTCTAGACAGTATTCAACCTGACCAAATGTTCGATTCTTTGCGGGTGCCAGTCAAACAAATGAGAGTGGTTAGAGCAGAAAACTTATTTTAGAGAAAACAAGATATATAAATATTTGAGTTGAATTGTGTAGTTACTTTCAAATCGAACTTTGTTGCCAACAAACACTAAACTTTTTGGCTTGCAGAAATTGCAGAAAATTTTCTTTGGCTCAAAATATTTTACGAAATTTCACTAAAATTTTGAAAAAAAATTGGTAACATTTTAAAGAATGAAAATCAAATGTTTCACTGAAGAAAATTACACTGTGAACGATTCAAATAAGAACTTGGAAGTTTTTGTTGAGGCAGGTGCAACTTTATCAATGACAGTTCTCTACAAACACTATTGTTTCCTATAAATAATCTTTATAAATACATAAAATTACCAATAAACTATTAGTTTCTATTGGGTACATTCAAAACACGTCGTAATTCGTATATTTTCAAGAATGAAGGAGAGTGTTCGTCTTCTAGACCATAAATCTGCTGCGGCCGATTTACAAGTCTCTTGAGTTACCATAATACCCCATCCAAGTGACGAGGTCGATGTGGCAGCTTGGGTTTTCTGCCGTTTGTCTGCACTGAGAATGTGTTTTTTCTTATATTTTTAAATTATTGCAAATAAATCCTTCTTGAACCCGAAGTCAAACCCATGCCCCTACTCTTTAAGAACAGACGCTCTACCCACTAGGCTACACCAGCTCTCCAATCTGTTCTTATTTAGCGTCCTTTAATGACATATGCCGAGATTATGTTCATAGTAGTTGGGGCTATGTTACTTAAGCGTTAAGGCTATAGTTCATGGGAGTCGAAACTATGTTCATAACAAAAAAGTCCATAATGCATGGTCCTTTTATATAGTTTTTGGCTTCATTTTATAGCTCAGGGTACTAAGTATATACCATATGCGGTCATAAATGCTTGACTATGTTGCATAGGACTATGCGCTTTATGGGTTTTTTTTCAGAAGATTGCAAAGGCGTATAGCTCCGGAAAATAGTCCTGCTAGTGAACAAATATCGGTAACTTTTTACTAGGGTCATCATGACGATATTCAGGAGAATATGTTTAAATCGAGAACGGGGCACATTTATATGCGCTGGTATGTTTCTCATGAGCCATTACATTTTGCTTCTTTGGCAGCTGATGCAGACTTGGGCCTAGTCTGTTGCGTCCTTTTTAAGATGCGGTCGAATAATTTTAAATTCAGAAGATGTACGATTGTTTTCATACCTGGATAAGAAAGTCCATGCAATGCTGCGATTGCCTGACGTGAATTTAGAATATAGGACCTGTAATATTTTTAGCTGCAGAGAGGTAGTTTTCTGGAGGAGACTTTGCAGTTCTTGATCGCCAAGTTGTTCACGTTCGAGATCTTCTGTAATCATTGTGGTTAGCAAGAAAATTTCATTGCTTTTGAAAAATGCAACAGGCACAGATTTGGTCGGTCCGGAAATGTGTATTATTTAGGTGGTGAGTTTAGATATGACGTAGTTATCACGATGATGCTTCCTCGAATTTTTCAGAAAGCACACAAATCAAAAGTTTTTGATATGTTTTAATGGTGGGGTTCGAGAATATACCTGGAGCTTACTTTCTTCAGATATATATTTGGCCTCTGCTTTGCTTAACTTGCATTTGAAAACCAATTAGTTGCCATTCGTCGGCAGCATCTATTGCCAGTGTTAACGAAGCAAAAAAAACACGGCTAATAATGGCATATCAAGTCTTAAGCAGAGAATATTGTCTTCCCATAGATGTATTTCGGTGCATTGTAGATATACGCAATTGGTAACGGTCTGGAACTTCCTGCGAGTTTAGCATGCTTTAATCACCGCAGAATTCCCAGCCATAATTATTTTTTCTTACAAAATCCAAGAGTGATGCCAAGCGACTTAAGGAAGGACGACAAATTCCTTGCTGCGGCATTGGTTCGATTTATGAATTTGCGTTCCCTAATATTTATCCTGCCGACCGCAAATGTCTTTCCGCAACAGGTATGTAATTGGAATTGTTTTTGCGGGATGATTAAAATTGAACAACTTTTTATTAACATTAAAAATTTTAATCTACATTGAAAATTCTATTTTGACAAAGTGGTTTCGAAAGTATGCACTGCTTCTCATCAGACACCAGCACACAATGCATACTTGACTGGCGTGACCACTTGCAGGTGGAAATCATTACATTTTTGTATTTATGCTAGTTGTGACAAATTTTAACATCTCCGACTTACATCCATGGATATAATTTTACTTAGTAAAAGTAATTGAATATGTAATGATTGACTTGGTGTTTGAACTGGTATTAGTTAGACTCCTCGATGGGTTAGCGATATCATTGAATTTTTTCGCACCTAATTGTGTTTCAATAAGTATTTTTTATTGATGCCCCTCAGGTTTACTCAGGGGCGGATTTCACCATTTCGCCGCCCTAGGCCTCAGAAATATTGGCCATCCTTTTCGTGAATTATATTATATGTAACAATGCGCGATTTTTTTTCGATTCCCTAGAATACTTCGCTGTTTTTCGTTGCGCCCGAGCTCACAAAAACGGAATATCAGAGCAAAACCGGCACCGGTTCGTTCGTAAAAATTCCTTATAATTGCGCCCTTGCCACACAAATAATTATTAAAATACACACGTTAAAGAACCTAAAAGTACCTAAAAAAAACAGAATCCAAAAATACCAGTTTTTAACAGTCCAAAACCGTATACACCTTTACATCGCATATAATTCCAACGTCTTCGCTCATATTTTTATAAGTAAGTTTACTATTCCGTTCAAAGTTTGCTTCCGCACTTGACTGGAGATCAACTATGAACTCGACTACTGTAAATTAATGTTCGAAATGCTATTAGTTAAGGATGAACCCGAAATATTTTGACCTATGATGTTCTAGATTTCATTTAATAGAAATTTTTTTATAGAAATTAATTTCAGTAATGAAGTACAATTTAAAAAATACGTCATAAATAAAAAAATTCGCATGTAGTTGCACGCAAATATTTACCTCTGATAAGCTTTTCCTAAATTGAAGAGGTATTATTTGGGTTCTTTTTAGGATATTTTTGTCTTTTTAGGCTCCTTTTAGGTATTTTCAGATACTTTCTAGGTACTTTTTAGGTATTTTTGAGTTTCCTTGTTCCTTTACCGTGATTGAATTTCGATATTTATTATAAGTCAAACTTTTTAATGTCCGAAAAAAATCATCAGAAGTGAATTTTTGCGTTCATAGATTTTTTCGGAGAATTCGGTTGGCTTGAGGTGTTAGGCTCATTCAACTCAAATATATGTAGATATACGACAGATAAAAAACTGCCGCCCAAAAAAAAATTGAACCCAAAAAAAATTGACAATTTGCCGCCCCCGAAATTTGCCGCCCTAGGCCCGGGCCTACCGGGCCTAGTGGTAAATCCGCCCCTGGGTTTACTAAAATATATAAATGGTTAAAAAGCTCCGCGCCTATTGTGGAAATGTCTACATCCACAATGGTCAAAGGCCATATTAGAGTTTTCCTTATGATCAATTCTACTCCCAGGGTAATTTGTCCAAAAGACTTGATAACTTGATAATGTCGCTGTTTGCGGTAACTGAAGTGATACAGCTTTTGTTAAGTGGAGAATCTACGGTTGTAGACGAAAGTACTGATGTAGCTGAACCGGAATCGATTATAAATTTGATTTGTGCGATAACGTAACACAAATTTACCACCCAGGTGTGCAGTCCTAATCACAGCTATGCTACCGGTTTCTTTATAATGAGTACTTTTGTTCGACATGTCGTAGAACATCAAAACAATTTGTAGGAAATAAGCAAGGAGATGATGTATTTCACGGATATGTGTCACCTGTCTTCATTTTCCCCATAAATAGTCTTTATCAACATAAAAACTTAACCTAGCAATAAGCTCTTAGTTAGCTCAAATCACTTCGAAAACGCACGAGTTTTCGTCATAGTCATTCGGGAGTTAATAATCTGCCAAAAATAAGGCTGACGAAAAAATTTTAATTTATTTATATGATGCCGGATCAAAGTTTACATATGGCTTATTCAAAATAAGTTTCAATAAATTTGGAGTGGAAAATAACCATAAAAAATTAATTCAGAACATTTTGCTTGATACTAAGCAAACATTGACTGTTTCTTCATTTTTGCCTCTGTTCATGAAACCGACGAAAAGTCCACATGCCTCAACTATATTGCTCAGATATGAAATTATGTTTCTTCCTCGAAAACGAAAGTTATCCAAACAAAACCAAACACGACGTCTTCATGTCTCGTTTGCTTTTTCAACACACAAAAATCATGACTAATCTTAAATATCTAAGTTTACTTAAAAAAACATGAGTTTGTCGTCGACAGCTAAGTCCAATAACGCTGGTTTATAATTTATGTCATCTTCCTTCTCATGATCAATCGTTTGCTTTTCGGTAACACGAATGTTCATCAAAACCCATGAACGACCCAATTGAAATCCGACTTAACTAATACCAATAGGTAATCCGTGTGGGTCCATGTGAATATGATCACGGGTTTTGATCTTGGCCGACTACGATGACGACAACGTTTGTTCGCTTTGTGTACATTGATACTTCTCATGTAGATTAGGCAAAGGCGCTTACATCAGTAAAACGTATGTATCGCTCATACACTCATAGCTTACCAAAGTATCTCTGTGAAGTACTTTTGGTGAATTTTCTGAGATCTTTAACGCAGATCTAAGGCGCCAAGGTCACTCGCTCAGCCGCAACTCAGCACGTGCACCCAGGGTAATGAGCCGGTCGTACGCTAGCTCAGCTGAAGCAAGCAGATCCATTTTTGTTGTCTGTCGAAAATTTGGGATTTATCAAGCCAACGACCCAGTATGAAATACTTAGCTGTGGCAATGAAATAATCATTATTCACATTCAGAGGAATATTAGAACACAAGAACGGTATGTACAACACACCTCTATTTCGTTTCGTTATCGAAGTCAAGCTCCTGGATCTCTTTGAAAGATTTATCTTTTTCTCCATTAGTACTTCACCTGAAACATCCCAGCAATATAATTCACTTGTACATAGAAGGCGGAAACCGCGGCAGTGTGGCGAGCCATAAACGAACTTCTTACCATGGACACTTCCTTCCTTGTTGGCTTCGGTACATTGCGAAGATATTGCGCGCTCTCCGCCAAATATAAACAACCAGTTTTGGCGGTCTCAGTCCGCAGATAATCCCGTGCTATTTTTAAACTTCCAGAGCGAAAAGTGCTTAATAGAACCGATCTATCTAATGACTCTCCGCTCAAGATTGTTGAACCTGGTGTTGAGTCAGTGAGTGCCTATGTGGTCTTTCATTGGTAACGAAACAGTGTTATTGTTTGCCAAGCATGGTCACATTAATGATATCGAAAAGTGCTGATCTGTTGGATCAACAAACGCGATCTTTGTTCGAAATCGTGTGCTCTTCTAAAGCGGCTTTCTTCAGAAGAGCTAAATTTGGTCGAGTAATGATGGAATATGCATGCGAATAAATCGGAATCGTTCACAAGGTAAACATTAGCTATTGTGGAGGAACATATATGTATAATAAGGGTTATATGGGCTCGAATGAACACGAAACCGAGAGAATAGATATTAAAAGTTTTTGGAGTGAATGTGGCACGTGGAGTGTTCAATCTCTGATAGCTCCATGGCTAAGCAGTTCACACTAGTTTCAGTTCATTGTTGAGAGACAAAAATAGGTTTCGAACTAAATAACATAAAATTGCGTCCATAAACATTGGAAACAAAGCTCATGCATTTCGACAAACGTTTATTCTTTCGAGTCACAAGCCGGTTCCTTCAGACGTCGTTAGAATAATACAACCAAACACAAAAAAAACCAACTTTCCATAGAAACCACTTCACTAGGAAGTCTCAAGTGATAAAAACACCCGAGCGCAATTGCGACCATCCTTGGCCGTATATTGACTTCTTGGCCAAATTTAGACAAACCTCTCAGGCGAAGAATTGGCGAGAAAGCCAAATTCAAAGCTTCTACCTAATGAGATTACAAAAGCTCGGGTATAAGTTGGACTAAACTAAACTACTTGAACATATTGTTCAGACATCTATCTGATTCATTATAGGAATGCTTTGCAGGGTAAATGATAAATGATCTTGCGGTTAATCGATGTGGGAACAGGACATTGTTGTCTATAGATAGTGTATGCATGATGAAGAGGTTTTTAACATGAATTCTACGAATTGATTCCGAATCCAGTTTTGATGTTTCAGAAGGGTAACGGCCTCAAAAGAGTCGTGCTTGGCAAGCAATCCCAATATTGATTCACGGACAAGGTGAATTTTAAATATTTTTTAGACTCTGGATCGAAACCTGTATCTATTTTTGGTGGAAAAGCAATAAAAATTAAATTTCGTAAAAAAATTTTCTTGCACGAACCGTGCAATTGATGCGTTTACAAGCAATGTGTTTGTGATGAAGTTTGGGTGCCTGGATTTCGGGCAATAATTATTCGTAGCGATAAGCAGTGAATGGTGTTAGATAAGTATGGAGCTATTGTTTGAGTGCATTGATTAATTTGATAGTTCACTGATCCAAAAAACCAGAGCATCAAAACTTGAATATCTTACATTGCCTTCAATCAACATTCTTGTTAATAGTGATCATCGTTATGCACCAAAGGTGTTTTACATCAGAAACATTATTTGTTCAAAAACCAAAGAAATTGTCAATGCTGCACTGAAAAAAATCCACATAGCGCCCAGAGCCATGTAACATAGCGCATTATTTATGGCCCCATACGCCATGTACATAGTACTCTGAGCCATGCAATATGGCTCCCAGCGCCATAATGTCAGAATCTACATAGCGCGTGGTGCCATGTTACATGGCGCAGCATTTATGGTGCCACACGCCATGTACATAGTACACTGAGCCATGCAATATAGCTCCCAGCGCCATAATTACATGGCGCAGAAATTATGGCCCCACACGCCATATTACATGGTGCCATGAACCATGTAATATGGCTCATGGCACTACAATTATAACTCGCAGCCATGCTGTGTGAGGAGATGTATAAATGTCAGCAAGCTTCTTGAAGTTATTTATCCCTCGGGAATTTTCAGTTCAGAGCATCGAACTGAGAAGACTCGTGGCGTTTTGTTGGATGTGAACTGGATCATCTTCAGATGCACTGAAAAAACACATAGCGCCAGAAGTCATAATTTATAGACCTCTGGCGCCATGTATATAATCGATTTCACATAGTTCCACACGCCATAGTGCATTGGAGCAGACGCTATGCTTATAGCCCTCCACGCCATGTACTATAGTCCTCCACGCCATGTACTATAGTCCTCCACGCCATGTACTATAGTCCTCCACGCCATACAGTATAGTCCTCCACGCCATACAGTATAGTCCTGCACGCCATACAGTATAGTCCTGCACGCCATACAGTATAGTCCTGCACGCCATACAGTATAGTCCTGCACGCCATACAGTATAGTCCTCCACGCCATACAGTATAGTCCTCCACGCCATGTCATATAGTCTGCCACGCCATGTACATGGCGTGGAGGCCTATGTACTTTTCGCCATGTATTATGGCGTGTGGCGCCATATTTTATCACAATCCCTAAATCGACTATGTACATGGCGCCAGAACTCTATAAATTATGGCGTCTGGCGCCATGTGTTTTCTCAGTGTGAAAAGTATAAATATTCTGAGTGTTGCGTCTTGTGAACAGCTATAGATTTTTAAGAGGGGGTCGATAGATTGTTTCATAAAGCAGACCTAGATTTTTCTATACACCCATTTGGAGCCCACATCAGGCAGATTAACTCTGATGATTCTGCAAGCAATAAAATATTTTATCTTCACTTCCAAAGAAACCTTGAGGGCCCTTATCGAGACGTAGTGCAATCTGGGGTGAGTTCAATATGCATGCTATAGCTGCTCGAAAAGCATAGCAGAGTATCACTTTAGGGAGTGTCAAAATTCATAGTAGCTAGGTGGAGCAGCTATGGATATTGGACAGCCAAGAGCTGCTACGTAAGTCGGTTTTTACACAGCCCAACTCAATAACAAATTTCTTAAGTTTTTTTTAACTTTAATCTTTGTATTTACGTGGATCAGCTAAACATTTGCCTTGCACTTTGGAAATTGTATAAACTCTCCGAGTTTTTGACATTGAAGTTTTCCTAACACATTCAAAACGTTTCTTTTATTCCCAGCTGTTGACACCATATCTGTGAAAAAGAGCGAGAAAGAAACGTTGAAAATTTTATGGTATACGAATCAGCGTACCCAGCCTATTGCGCTTCACATCCGCCTTCTAAAAACTCAAGATGAGTTGCGCTGTGTAAAAGCCTACTCAAAACTAGAGTTGAGCTGAGGTGTTCAAATATCCGTACAGGCGGGCCTCAATTTACGTCGCCTCGATTTAAGTCGTTTCGATTTACGTTGTCTTACTTTTTGACTCCCAGCTTCGATTTAAGTCGGAAAAATTTCGATTTACGTCGACAAAATTTCGAAATCTCTTTTTTGCGCATGAGCACATCTGCGAATTTCTTTCGGTTTGGAAAACATTGTTGCCAGAGGTAGAAACAGATTTCGAAAATGTCGAGCTTGAGCAAATTCGGAAAGAAATTATGGGAATGGATGTCGAGAGTTATTTTTCCGGAAATGATACGGAAGAATTTTGAACTTGTAATAAACAACCCCTCAAATTCGGATAATATCAACATGCCGTTGAGATAGAGGATGCTGTTAGTAGCAAATGTTTAGATCAATATATCTCAAAAACGGTTATGGTTACAAGAAAAAGTTATAAAGTCTTTTTTGTTGAAAATTTTTTAAGCTACAAATTCATCATACATTGTTTTTCTGAAGATGTGACCGTTACTGAGATATTTAGAAAAAGTCACTTTTGGTGACATTTGACCCCGTATAAAAAGTAACGCAGCACTCGGATCGATGGGGACTTTTGACATTTTGTTCAACACGCCAGTACCAAGGTTCACACCAAAATTTAGCTTTCCCCTAATTTTTCCGAAGTTTCGCCTTTTTTATGTCTTGGACAGCCCGACTGTCAAATAGCAAGAATAAGAAAGGAGTTATTTCGTGACATTGGACAGCCAGAGCTGGTGAAATAGCAGCTAATAGCTGCTATAGCAAGAATATTGAACACACTCCTGATCTTTATTCGGCCTTTGACTGACGCAAAAAGATAAGACGCTAAATAAAATTATGCAAATATTGTCATATAAATCACCTTCTCCAGGAATCGGTCATATTTCACTTCCGCCGCATGTTTATACAAGAAACCTATGCCTTAAAGTATGTATGAATGTGTTTTAGTCGAAATCGATGTTTGTTGTTCTTGTTTAGGTACGAAATCTCAATGAAATTTAGATGATGATTTTCAAAATTCAGATTACTTGAAAAATCCGTAAGTCATCGTGTAGGCAAATGCAAAAATATTTTTGTTTGCTTTCCATTATGAATTGCGCACTAAATTGTCGAGAATAGAGGCTGAGATGGTTTTCATGTCTTCTGCTGCATAACAAAGCATGCAGCGAGAATAATTGCATTTCGTTAAATGTATGTGATTCGGCTAGGAAACAACGAGAAAAATTTAACGATTTCAAAACGTCAGTCTTCCAGATTTAGCCAACAATCAAATTTATAAGCGTTAACATGCTCTAGGTAAGTTTCACGCGCCTCCAATTCCATTTTTTCAACAAATAAATGTAAACATATACATTTCAAATGATCTTCACATGACTGAAGAGAATTTGAATAACAATTGAAAGCAATTACGAAGTATCCGAGTTTTACAGTTTGCATAAGCTCTGTCTGAGTAGATTATTTACACGAGCTATTGCGTGAATAAAGATATTTTTAGCTCGATCCGAGTCTATTTTTAGATAGTCATACATTTAGTTTCATTATGGAAATTTTGTCTCTTGCCCGAAAATACGCTGTGATAATCCAAATAATAAAAAAATTCGCAATACATAGGAAAGACGAAATCAAACCAGAATTGCGAAGCAAACTAATGGAAATGTCTGAATATCTTCAAGTCCTAATCTAGAGTTGATTTACATTCGTGATAAAATTTTTATTTGATCAAAGCGGCATTGACGCACATACATAAGTGCATGACAATTTAAAACAAGATGATGCAATTTCATTTTAATTCAAATGTTTTTAAAGGCCAATTTCGGTACTAATTAATTCAAATTTTGCATGTGTATACAAAATGGACACATGGACATTCATGGACAATGGACATTTTGAACTATTATATGTTATTATAATTGTTGTATAGAGTCAAATAGCAATTTATTTATTGCCATTTATATTTTACAATATATTTTTAAAATAGGATTAGAATTGGAGTAAACAATTTGTTTAGTTTAAGAAATTGTTCAGTTTATTTAAGACCTCATCCAGCTCGTCGCAAATGGATCAGCCCTGGGTGTGTAAAAACCTCCTAAGAATAAATAAATATGATATTTTCTATGGATTTTTCTAAATTAGTGTCCACCCACAAGGAAGGAAAATTCTATATAAAATAAAGGATATATATATTTAAAAAAACTCTAGCGCACCTGAACCGCTAGAAACACTAATGTCCGAAAAACAGTAAAAGAATCGTACAGGTTTTGAGTGCATATTCCACCACATGAGCTGCTTATTACGGCCAAACTGTTTCAAACGCCACGTTTTACTTTGGTCTCAAGAATGCATTATAACTCATATGATGGAAAGGTGAAAATCTGGCATGAATTTCAACGTTTACGAGAGCAAAACACTTGTTAATTATATTCGGTATCAGTTGCTTATTTCACAAAATTTTGAAAGCAGCATCTCATATAACATCAATGAAGAAAATGCTCAGTGCCTGCAGCACTGTAACTGAAGTTGGTGTTTGGGGCTGCGATCCGAAAAATTTGCAGAACTTTGGGAATTGAAACATTGGTTATTTATTTTCATTGTAAATGTTTCCGGTATGAATACTAACTGTAAGCATTTATTGATACAAAAGTAGCACAACCGACTCGTGCTGGCAACCTTCTGCCAGTATCAAAGCCAAGAATATATCACATTTGCTTCACGTTGTTATGTTACATTCGAAGTTATAGGAGTATAAAGAAATTTAGGGTTACCTGCAGCGAGTTTTTTCAAATAATCGAAAACTTAATATTTGCTCTTTATTGTCACTACAATATCATTACCATTTGAAAATTCTACGATAAAATCGCTTAATAAAGATATTGCAAACAAACACAAAACCAACAATAGCTGGCAATCCTATCGTGGCTTTTCAACCAAATTTGGCCTGAATAATGTTTATAATAGATTCCATTAATTGTATGAAATTCGTATTGATTTCATGACTGCACTGGAAGTTATAGGGCAATTTTTCAAAACCAAAGAAACAAAAATTACCATAGCTGGCAGCACCAATCGAATTTTTCAACCAAATTTCTACCAAACAGGGTTTAGAGTAAGGTTCAGCTACTGTGTCAATTTCATGAAAATCTGGTAACATTTCATAGGGCAAAAAGCAGTGTTTTTTCTTTGCAATTTTTCAAGATGGCACCACTGGCACAGAGTTGCCCACAATTCAAAATCGCTTCTACCGAACCTGGTCCTACTTAAGTCCAATGCATTCTGTAAATTTCAGTTGTATCTGATTATTGGTTCGTGAGTTCCCGTGAACAGAAGTTTTTAATGCTAAAAATATAGGTTAACTGGGAAAGGGTTACCGTTCTTGTCCGACATGAAATTTCCAAAGTTTTGCTTTGAACGTGTAGATAAAGCATAAGATTTGCATACAGATTGGTTTTATTGGAAGAAACGGTATTTTTTTAAGATATTCGATGGTTTGAATGTTTTCACTTTCAAATTTTTATTTTTTCAAATTTAAGACACCAAAATGATCATAGCTGGCAGCTCCAACCGAATTTTTCGACCGAATTTCTATCAAACGTGGCTTAAAGTAAGGTTCAGCGGCTGTGTGGATTTCGTTAAAATCGAACGACTGAATAAGAATTTATAGGGCTAAAAGCAGTTATCTTTTTTAGTGATTTTTCAAGATGGCACCACTGGCACAGAATCGCCCGCATTTCAAAATCACTTCTATCAGACCTGGTCCTATGTAAGACCAATACATTCTGTAAATTTCAATTAATTCTGCTTATTGGATCGTGAGTTTCCGTGTACAGAAGTTTTTGATGCTAAAAATATAGGTAAATTGGGCAAGGGTTACCAGGCGTGCGCATTATGCCATAACAAATTTTTTACTTTGGTTATGTAAACAAAGCATAAGATTTCCATATAAGTGGCTTTTTTTTGAAGAAGCGGCATTTTTTCAAGAGAGACGATATCTTGGAGGTTTTCACTTTCAGTGCCTGCCCTAGCTACAGGGTTGCCAGCACACTCATTAGCTACACAAATTCACAACTAAATAATACCAATATGTCCTAAAAATTTCGTAATAATTGAATAGCTCTGTCAAAAGTTATCGCAATTTAAAAATTTTCAAATTTTCCCGTTCTCTTTGTATGCACCTAGCGCACACATGGGGTTAAAAAATTCCAAAACATTATCCGATTCGCATTTAAAACATGTTCGAAATTTATTTCGTCAACTTTATTTTTGCAAAAATTATTTGTGTACGGAATAATAGGTATATTAAAAATATCACTAAAATGGCCGCCGGCGCCAAAGGGTTAAAGATTATTAACTTTTTGTGAGACCTGGCACTATTCTGCATATACATCAATGTATCCTGAAAGTTTCAGCACAATCGGATGGGGCGTTGCCGAGATTTTTGGCCGAATCGATTTTAATACTAATGTTCTTCGAACATTAGTAATAGCATGATTCGTCACAAATTGGTAGATTTATTTTTACAAAAACAAAAAAATCAAATTGATCAGAGCAAATGATTATTCAACGATATTGTCATATCGAGAAGGCCTTCGATGCTATATGGATGGCATGAAGGACTTTTGTACAAGATCATCCTACTTGGATTTTCGGAAAAAGCAATATGACTAGCCGTAATCTTCCTTAGCAGCAGGAATTTTTATGTCAGCGTCAAAGTTGCAAAGCGACTTCGAGTACCTGTAACACATCAGAGGTGCCACCAGGTTCTGTAACAGGACCTATATTACATACCATATTCATTGCTGACCTACCCATCCCCAGTCCGTAATCCTCAAGTTTAAGTCTTATATTCGAATCTAACTGACGAGAAAATTTTATGCGCAGCCATGAAAACTTACTGTTTTGGGATATTAGACAAAGCAGTAGCTTTAATGAACCATGTGTATATCCAGCAGAGATAGCAGAGCAACACTAGCTCATGGATATGCTATTCAGTTGTGTTGGGTACTCTACGAATCAGAGGTGATAAAGTAAGACCTAGCAAAAATTTAGGTCTAATTAGGCTCAGCTATTTTAAGATAGATACAAGCTCAATTTAGTTTAAAAAGTTAACCAGGCTTTTAAAATTTTACTGCTGTAAAAAAATAAACATCTTAATATGAAATAGAATTTTAAAATGCACGAAGTCTCAGCAGACCAATATAGTATAGCCACAAAAAAAATTGCTATTCTACATATGTATACCTCAAGTTCAGCAATTTATGTACAATTAAAAATTAACAAATTCATTCTATTTTCTATTTTTAAATATATTCTATTTTATATTCACTCGAAAACGTGAGTTTGTGATAAGCGAGTGAGTATTATAGTATAGTATGTATATATTACCAGCGTAAAAGCTAGTACAGTAAATTTATATTCACACTTCGTATAACAGTATCATTCACGAAAGTTGACAGGAACAGTTTATAGATGCTACAGTTTGCGTGCCACACAGCAACAATGTAGTTTTATGAGTCCCATAAACATTACGATTTGTTGTTAGCCTGTGTTAATTAATTTTCGTTACTTTCATAAGATAGATGATACTTTTAGTTGAAATTGACGAATAAACTCAAGTACACTACAAGAAATATCGCTTAAAGAAGTATTCAAAAAACAAAGAAAACTAAATTCATCTTCAGACCGAAATGCAATAAGCGCTGGACAAACAGCAATTTTATGTTGATTAGAAACCAGTCTTGGCTTAAAAATATAATAACAAATAAGATACTACGCAAACAAATTTCAATGCAGTATTCAGAGAATTGAATTCGATAGTTTCAAATTTTGCAATGACTAAATGATGCGAAAGCACAACATAAAATGTTCGGTGTTTCTTTGCAGCTCTTTAAATTTTAGTTTTTTTTATCTAAAAATATTAATATTAAAAAAAAAATTAAACAGCAAATTGACATAAAATCATAATCAACAGCTTGCTCAGCAGCTTTTCATTCTCAATTTAATTTTATAGAAAATACCGTAGAATTTACATGTGCATGCATCATGCACGTGTATCCATATCAAACATCAGTGACACCGAAAAAATTAAAAGTTATATCCCCAGTGAGCCACAAAACAATTAACCTGACAGAATGTAGATACCATAATACGACAATTCTGATTAAAGATTAAATCAGCTCACGTTGTTCATGAGTTGACGGAGGACGTAAGCAGGTGTTTCCAAAACTATTTCGAACTTTAATCAAAAATTCATGCGCACGTATTTTCCAGCAAATATCGGGGGGATTGAACAATATTTTCAGGCAGCTGGTTGGAAGTGCTTAAACCGTTTGAAGCCGGGAGTATTTCGCTCATCTTTGTCAAATAACTTTTGTTTTCAACGTAGGCACCGAGAATAATTCAACAATTTCGAATGCATTAGGCAACGTTATCGGTTTGATGGTTCGCTTTCGAAACCAGAAGAACAGCGTTAAAATGATTTGAACAAGTGGTATGCAGTTTTAGTCACTGGCCCTCAAAGAGTTAATTAGATCTAACTAATGACTTGTACTGTAGATAACCTTATTTTATAGCAAGCAGAAATTCGTGCGCTTATCAGACCTCAACTCAGCCTTGCCATACAAATAAATTAAATTAAACTACAGATATGTATGAATAGTAAACAACTGTAAACAACAACTAAAACAACTGCAAAATAGCAACATCAAAATAAGAAAGACATTACAAAAACGCTTGTAAACAAATAAACCCGGTTCCGCTATTTTATACAAGCGACACTATGTTTGTATAAGTAAAAAAATCAATATGAAGCAAAAATTTATTTTAATCTTTCATAGATATCTCCGGAAACCGAGAAATTCGTCAAACTAAGAAGTAACATTTGTTTTTGTCTCGTGCTGTGCGCATTTTTGCCGTCTAATAATCAAAAATTTTTAACTCAGTACCTTTTGAGTATTAAAAACACGCAATAAAAAGGCATGCCGCCGAATGAGTGGCAAATTTGCGATTTTTCTTTATCACTCTGTTTTGATTTCTAAAGAAAAATAAGAGAAAACAAGGAAAATAAATTGAAATAAAAGAAAATCGAGATGGGATGATTTCGTTCAAGTTTGTCGTATTGTTTTTTTTTTGATGATAATGATTGTTTTTAATGTGGTGTTTTTGCGAAGTACTCGTTTGGATTGCAATTCGCTGCTGTCAATTTGTTTACAATATTAATATTTACGCTTTCAGTGAATGATTAGTGATAGTAAAAGTGATTGACAGTGAAGCTTCAAGTTCACTTCTTCAGTTTTGATTCGCAGTAATCGCCGTTGATAGTAATTGAATTCCGACGTCGAATCAAATCAATCGGATCATTTGCTGTTATTGTTTTTTTTTTGTATTTTGGATGTTGAGTCCTAAATTTGATTTATTTTAAGCTCTTAAAACCATATTTTATGTTGACTAGTTGATAATCATATAATGAATTTATTATTAATAAACGATGAAAGATTCTAACGAAAATGGTGAATAATTAACTGCTGTTGCATGCTGGGTCACGATGATAGAATTACTATGACATGCTATTGGAAGAGGCTTTGAATGGGATTAGCAAAATTAGGAAATATATTGGAATCATGCGTGATTAATACAGTTTAAAGTTACCAGTTTCAATTGGACATATTTAGTCAATGTGGTAAATATGTAGATGCTTCGAAAAAAATTTCCTAGATTTTTGCGGCGGACCTGGAAAACCCCTGGTCTCGGGACAAATTCTTTTGGTCGGCATCCTTATGTCCATTTCATATTTATCATGAACAGGGCTACTATGAATGCTGACTTGGTTTTGAGTTCTTCGTATGTATGTTTACAAACATTGCCACGGTCACCTGAATCTATTAAATTGGTTCGGAGCAGGTTTGCGCGCTCATTGCTTTTACGATTCCGCAACCTTTATTATATCTATTCTTCTAATTTTTTAGTTCTTTAAATCACCGCATTTGAGGCACGAGTATTGAGTATTTCTTGATGAATGTTTATTTTTCGAACTTACTAAAGACTTTTTCTGGTCAAATCTTGGCTTCCAGATAACCATTTGTGAACCACGTCGTCTTAATCTATCATTTGAGATAATCTTCATTCCTTGTGTACTTTTTCGGTCTCTTCTGAATGCATAGTCTCTTCTGAATGCTTTAGCTTGTTCCTCACCAGCGCTTGTTTTTGAAGTCATTAATATGTTAAAGTACAGGTGGGTTTTTTTTACGTCTCAATCAATAGCAGATTGAGGTAGGTAGCATTCAAAACAACAACAATCCTGCCTCAGATGTTGTTGTTTTCAATGCTGCCTACCCTAAGCTGCTTTTGATCGAGACGCAAAAAAACGCAACTAATGTTATCGCAAATTCTCATTAATATATGTTTCCGGCTATTAATTTTAAAATTTCTCGAATTCATTCTTCTCTTTCTTATAAAATCTCTTCTTCTTTGTGATTGCGTTCCAATTCTACCTTCTTGAAGCTCTAATATGATTGTTTTTTTTCCATAGACAAGCAAAAAAAAATCTTCAAAACATACCTGGGCCCCCAAACCGCGGGTTATGTAATATTTTTCCTTAAGAAAAACATGTTGCTTTTCTGTAGGGGGACAACAGGACACGAAGATCCTAACCGGAATTCGCTTTCGCATTGCTTCAGCGTTGTCGTGCTGGCGAACCTGTCGATGCCCACGGACTTCAAAAACTAGGCAGCTTATGGGTCGACAACAACCCTTCTTTCGCTTTGTGGCCAGTACTTTCTTAACGTCAGGAACTGGCACAGATAAAAATCTATCGATGGCGACTGTTAACTGATGGGCCCAATAGACTTTTAAGTTTAGCCGTTCAGAGCCCTTTGTTATTAGCATTCCAGTCAAGCTATTGAATCTAGTGAATTTTCATCTGTGCGCACTAGAGACTACATTCTTTCCAACTTAGAGCGACTTATATACGCTTCCATGCGTCAGTAGGTCTGTCGGGACCACTCTTAAAATCACAAATAAAGCATCTTCAGATCCTGTGTGGTATCTACAGGCGACTCGAGGGGCAGTTACCTAAATAACGAGTCAAAATTGAGTGCACTAATTAACAATAATACAAATCTTTTTTGTTTGTAGTGCAACATAAATGTACTTAATATTTTGTTTGTTTGCTTTTGGCTTTAAAAACTGATTCTACCCCTAGAGGCATTGATTCGACAAAATTTATTATAAAGGTATCGGGAATTTTGAGCCCTTGTTCTGCTAGGGCATCGTTTAGAATTAATATCCGTTTAACAAATCTTTCTGTTCAAATGGCATTTTGCCCATCTCTAGTGTAGCCTACTGAGTTGAGTGGTGGCCCCGCGATTTACCTTCGGGTAATCGTTCACGGGAGAGATTGCCCCATTTTTTTTTTGTATCTGGGTGGTCGTAGCGGTGTACACGGTTACGCATCTATGTATGTTACCCCGTAAAATCACTTTTAATCAGTTTTTCTCAGCAATGGTTGAAAATAAACAGTATTTGTTTATTAACTTGATTTTTATTTTCAATAAAATACATTTTACTTGAAAGCATATGGCTAGTAGGTTCATCCTTCATATATCTATTCCTTTTTAATTTACAAGGAAATATTCAATTTGCGGATGTACACCCACTTTTGACTCTAAGTGAACATACAATGTATGTGCCTATGCATTAAAACTATAGTTCTCCAGTATGAATTGCTCTTAGGCAAAATTCATTTAATCGACTGATGCCTACACATGAGAAGCATAAAATAGTTTTTATTTTCGATTAAATCTCAAGGCGTTTCGTTTCACGTCAATTTTTTTGTTATTTCAATAGAACCACAACTTTGCTTACTTTCACAATCTTAAACGGCCCACAGACACGGAGATCTAGTCGTCGACTGGATCTCAATTGATTTGCCACAGACACAGAGACTTGAATTGCAATCTCATTCGAACGTTGTTTTCGTGGAGGCAACACACGCTTTGGAATGGGTGTTTTCAGGTCATTTTCGTTGTAAGAAAACGGAGGACATTTATGTACATTGTAAGCATTGTTAGCAAATGATGTTTTACGTAAAGTAATTTCGAACAGGTACATATACTCGGATATATGAGGTATTTGTACTTTCTGCTTCAGGCATCTGTAACCTAGTCATAGATCCCCCTAAATGATTTTTAATTGGCGGTCATCATAACCAGGCATTGATTGTTCGTATTAGGGGTGTCGGAACTGATTTTTGAAGAAAATTATAAATTTGTATGTATCATGAGCTGGCAGCAATTGTGCCTTAATAGGGTTTAAAATTATGTTTCACATAAAGTTATTTCGAACAGGTATGTACGGGTATCTAGGTATTCGTACTTTCTGGTTCAGCCATATGTAGCCCTCTAAATACTTTTTTATTGAATTTTAATTGGCGGTCATCATAGGCAAGCAGCACTGAAAATGAACTAAATATCCGTTGCTGCCAAAGAAAAGATATTATTGTTCCACATCTATTCTTTTCGTTCATAAATATTTCCTGAAATAATAAAACATTAACGGGATCATGAGGTATGCTAACTGACTCTTGTTGAGCGTACTCATACACAATTCAGTCCGTTAAACCAATGATTTCGATTTATGTTACCATTACGTTACACTAAATTCAAATGAGATCTCCATTCTAGTCTCAAAATCACCACAGACACAGCAACGTGTTCGTCGACCAGTAGCTCCGCCCACCAAATATCAAAAAATTTTGATATTTACTGCAACCGTTGCAGAGACTAAAAATGCAACCTGAGACTAGCCCACAGACAGAGATTTTCGTTGCAGATATCGCATATTGCAGATCTAGTTGTCGACGAGATCTCTCGTCTGTGGGCCTAGTTACAATAAGAATCGTAGCATCCCATAAGCACTGTGAAGAATTCATATGATGACTTGACTGTTTACTAAATATAAACACATTCTCGAGTAAAAACGTACATTGTAATTACAAAGCCTATCTCCGTTGTTTCGTCTTATAGTTTTCCGAACTATGTACCGGGGTATCGCACGCGCAATATACTGACAGTATTGGAACTTTCATGTAACTCGAAATAGTACACTGCCCTACTAAGCATAAACGTACTATCTACATTTTAGTACTTTCGAGATATTCAATGATTTATTACTATTACTATTATTTTATTACTATTATTTATTACTATTATTTGTACTCGAGATATATGAAGAGTACATTTTTGAATATTGATTTTAGTATCATTCCACAAATCTTTCAAATTTTGTAGAATGATGGAATAGAGTATGTAGTTTTCGAATCTGTTGTTAACTCAAAAATGAGAAAAATGAAGATAGAACGTTTACGCTTAGTAGGGCAGTACAGATTTCGAAACGCAATATTCTGAATAATATGCGTAAATAAATGCATGATAACAATTTAACTCACATTACAAGACATAATGGTTGCATGAGTGTCGAAATCTTATCAGCAAGGATACCCGAAATCGATGAGGACATTACTGTTTATTATGCCAATTATGTATGGGTAAAAAAAATACGAAAATTAACTTTTGTAAATTAATACGGAGACAATAAAACATAGCCCTTGACAATTGTTCGTAAACACTTGCATTGTATACACATACATATTAATATCCGTCGGATGCAGCACACGCTTCCATAAAAGTTGCTGAAACATTAGAATATACGCAAAGCAAGTTTTTAATCGCTGTCAATTTGAAGGAGTATGCTACACGCGCCTTAATGATTTCGAAAGCACGCTGATAATAATTTTACATTAAACTAACGCAAGAATGCATTATTGTAACAATTTACAGTGCGCGCTTTGAAGTTTCAACGCGCATATTGCGGTGGCACGTTTTCGCATATCAGTTGAGGTTGAGCCTAGGGATTCCAATCCCGAACCATATTTTCAATCCCGGGATTACGGGATTAAAAAATCTCAATCCCGGGATCCCGGGATCCCGGGATTTGAAATTCATAATACAACACAACAAAATAAGTCAAGTTTCTAGTAAACAGATTATATTATTTGCCATCATTTCAAAACTACAACAATAAGTAAGCTCAAAACTGTATAAAAAATTGCATTATTACTTTTTTATATTATTGATGCAAATAAAAACAATAATTTTAATTATCCAAAACGTTGACAGTATGAAGACAGATATTAAAAATTACATCTATGACAAATTACAACCAAAAATCACGACCAAAAACCACAACAACAAAACACAACTCTTAGAATTGAGATACACAATAAAGTAACATATAAAAAATTCGACCAAAGTTCATTGGGTTTTTCGGAAGTAACATTGAAGCAATAGCAAAGCATCTAAAGTATCGTCTCCAAGCCTGCTTCTAAATTTATTCCCGATGTTGGACACCGCGGAAACGGTCGAGAAATATTGGTACGCCTGCTCCAAACTATGCAAGCTATGCAAACTATGCACTTTCGAAAAGATTAATTTCTTTTGCAATGGTTTTAATTAGATTAGTTTCTTGCGGCATTTCATGATTGATTATTTTCATACTTTTGCAGCTATTCTTGTAGCGTTAATTGACGACTACCTTGTTCTGATTCAATATGGGTATCTACTGGGTTCTCTTCATTTCTTTGGCTATCAAGCATAGGGTTCAGCATCTAGATCATTGAAGTATGTTTTTTTAATATTTGCGTTGCTTAGTTTCAAAAATAGAGATTTTATTTCACTTGGTAAATTTTTGCTGGTACAATGTGGATTCTGGAGATAGCTTAGCATACCAGATAGCTCGGTACACTGACGCTCTTTTATTCGGTCCAATATTGCAATTTTCATAGCATTCAGAAGAATAGACCGTTTTTCTCCTAACAGCCTAAATACAAATCTTGATGAAGTATTAGCAGCGCATAAATTTGCAAGTCTGCGACTAAAGGCCGTCACAGCCAATTTGACAGGGAGTAAAACTTCAATAATTTTCTGAATCGAATCAAACTCTGTTGCTTCTAATTGCTCTGAATATTGCAGGCCTATTAATGTATACTATTTTTCAAAATGGGAAACTATTCGAGCATTGTCAAGAGACTATTTCATCTTGTTTTACAGTCCATTTAAAGGAGACAGTTAAATGCCTTGCTCAGATCCGACATAGTTTTAAAGATCGTTATTATTTTTCGTTGGAGCTTTTTTAAAATATAAAACTACCTAACAAACTTTCTTTATGCATGCGCTGATGTCCTTCGTCTGATCTAGCGTGTCTTGCAGGCGACCGGTTTCAACGTAGTTAGCTGATTCAGGACCATCCAAATCTTCGTGGTCGTCGTTCAGACTATCGGAAAATCACTTTAATCTGGAATGGACCTCATATTATAGCGAACATCGCAAACTGCCAAGTGGATGCTATGCGCCAAACAAATATGTTGCTCTGTACCAACTAGTCTGCCTACTTTTCGCATTTCGTTTGACCCATCAGTTACGATGGTAACAATGTTTTTTCCTAGAGAAACATTAAACTCATATCTAGGTAGTTTCCAGCTGTCATTGATATTCTTACTCCCACCAAGCTCCAGTAAGAATTTACTAAGTAGATGTTTATATTTATATAGCGCCTATTTGCAGTCAAGGTCCATTCATCAAACATCAAACTGAACCGTTCACCTGAGATACTAGCCTGTTATATCTTATTTTTTATTTTCTTTATCCTGCTTGCATAGCCAACAACCTTTTTTTGATTGTTGTTAAGGATTTTGGTAAATCTGTGTATGCATTCGCTAGTATTAATTTCCTCAAATCATTCGATGTAACGAATGCACTAAATGCGAAACAGTCCACACTTATTTATTAACAAACCCCTTTGTATTCTCTTGTTAACTGTTACATCGGTTTATTTTGCTCTATTCTTTACGCATTTTGATGTGAGCTAATTGTTTTCTCATAAATATGGATTCTATTTGCACTTTTCGAGTTTTGCTGTAACTTGATTGCCGATAATGCTTGACTCCCGGCCCCGAAATCCCATCCAATTTCTGATCCCGAAAATCCCGGGATTAGAACTCATCAATCCCGGGATTTTCGGGACCAGAAATTGACCGGGATCCCGGGATCCCGGGATTGGATTCGCTAGTTGAGCCACACATTATGCACATGCTTTAGCAGAGGGTAAGTGCATGTACGGTGTGCAAAGTGTAAGGTCGTCATGAGCTTGTAAACACTGTTTACTCACGCTCTACGAAAGAAAATAAACAGTCAACTGCGTGCTACATGAGTACACTCATCCGAATCGCCACTAGCCTATTTTTATCCTTGACCCTGAGCTGGTTATTGTCCTCTCTAGACGACGTGGCCTAGCTTTCTTATGCTGACCACTTGCGTTTGAACTAGTGCTGCCCAGTTTTGCTTCGCATCGTAAAAACTGAATGTATGAATCTATCGATCGATAGTTTGCACGAAACGAAATTTCAATACGTACTGCGTCACATCAGCCAGCACCTGCGAAGGTATTTCACAAATTGCTGAAATCGCAATTCAAATTTTAGCTACAATGTATAGATTATTTATCAGTTGAGCTGGCGCAAGTGTGTAATCGCCGCTACATGCTATTCGACAAAGTGGCTGAAGATTTCACGATTAACGCTATTGTTGTCATTTCTATTAGTTTAAGCTTTTTGCTTTCATTTTGGGGGTGATACGGTAGGCGAAAAGTCTGATCGTAATCTTGACAAGGCGCCTAACGTACATTTATCGCTACTTCTTTCGTCCCGATAGTCCCACAAATTCAATGCCACGCGACGAGCAAAGAGCGACGACATGAAAATCTAATTACGCCATATTTTCATTGCACGGTCTTATTACTTATTTCTAAGAAAATGGCAAGGATGGCGTTTTTACGGGGGAGGCAAGAGCCGAGAGTTTTTCAAACAATGACCCAGAACAAGCGTGATGTGAGCCACCCGGAACTTCAATAATGACGATGAAGCAATGACAATGTCAAATATGATGTAACTACACACACAATATGAATATTGGTTTGAAATTCGAATACATGATGTTATTTCGTGTAATTGAACGATTTTGAAGATTGATTACTCGCGTTAATATTAATGATTCTTATTTTCAGATTGATTTAGAAGTGTATACAGTCTGTCAAGAATGAGTTTACACATAGGGAAAAAAATTAATTTTTGATCTTTCTAATTATAAAAGACTACTTTTTATCTATGAAAATGAATTTTTTTTCTTAGTTATAGTTATTTACATTATTTTCAACCGATATATACAAAAAAAAGTACAATTTCAATGCAAAAAAAGAACAAAAATAGCAACGAAAACAATTATTACAATTCTTGAAGTGTCAAGAAACTCTTTACACAACTGTTTTTGTTTGCATTACTGCAACGATGTGGTAAATTTACCGTTATTTTTGGTCTGTATTGTAAAGTTCTATGAATTTGATCTTTAGTGTGTGATTAATTTTTGGCTAGTATGCATAAATAAATGAGATATTGTGTTTTAAAATGCCAGGCAAAAGATTATCCTTTGAGTTGGTTTAGATGATATACTATAATCACCAATTAGGTAAAAGTGCACAGGAACTGTGGGAAATGTTTTGTGTAGCACGAGAGGCAGTCTATAACGTTATAAATCGTGCTGAAAAAGAGGATAGATTGGAGCCAAAGTGTAGAGGTGGCCCAAAACCAAAAATATCTAAACGTACTAGGTGGGGTGAAAAGTAAGCTCCTTGGGAATGAAAAAATGTTTTTTTTAAATTTTTTTTTAAATTTTATTCAACGTAGTCCCCTTTTAGGTCGATACACTTATTCCAGCGATTTTCCAACTTTTTGATCCCGTCCGAAAAGTAATTTTCCGGGAGGCCTGCAAAATACTCCTCCGCGGCGTCGATGATCTCCTCGCGCGAGCTGAATTTTTTATTGATGAGCCATCTTTTGAGGTTATGGAACAGATAATAGTCCGAGGGAGCCAAGTCAGGCGAATAAGGTGGATGGGGAAGCAATTCGAGCCCTAAATCGTTGATTTTAGCCATTGTTGCGATGCTCTTGTGTGACGGCGCGTTGTCTTGTAAAAGCAAAATTTTTTTTCGCTTCATGTGAGGCCGTTTCGCATTGATTTCAGCTTTCAATCGCTCCAATAATGCGCAGTAATACTCGCTGTTGATTGTTTTTCCTTTTTCGAGGTAGTCCACGAAGAGTATGCCATGACAATCCCAGAAAACCGACGCCATGACCTTTCCGACCCATTGAGCCTCCCTTGGCCGCTTCGGAGCACTCGTGCCGGCTTCAGTCCATAGCCGGGCACTCATTCTGTTCTCTGGCGTGAAATAGTGGATCCAGTCACCAATCGACGCCAAAAGTCCACCCGATTTCGCCTCAGCATGGCCAAACACGCTTCCGAAGTGCGCTCGCGTTCGTGTTTTTGGTCCGGAGTCAGCATGCGCGGCACCCAGCGGCAGGATAATTTTTTCATCTGCAGAATCTCGCCCAAAATATGGCGTGTGCGCTCAGTACTAATCCCTGTGGCATCTGCTAGCTCACGCACTTTCACTTTCCGGTCGGCCAACACCATTTCATGTATTTTTTTGGAATTTTCCTCTGTAACCGCTTCGGAGGGCCTGCCACTGCGGACTTCATCGGCAGTGGAGTTTCGGCCACCACGAAATTCTCGAAACCAATATTTCACGAAGTAGTCTGAAGGAGCACTAGCCCCATAATATTTGTTCAACTTTTCTTTTGTTTCCTTCGCCGTTTTGCCTCTCAAAAAATAATGTTTTATGAGAGAACGAAAATCACTTTTATCCATACTCAACATGATGCCAAACACGTCAACAAAAATCGGCTGTCAAAACAAAACAAATGACTGTGTCGCTCTGAAATTTGACATGTCCGCCTAAATATAAATGGACTATAAGGCACAATAATCTTTTTGGCGATTGCAGCGCATTCTGGTGGTCAAGGAGCTTACTTTTCACCCCACCTAGTATAGAGCGCCTTATGATAAGGAAACTTGATAAAAACCCCTGGATTTCAACCAGAACACTTGCTAGGGAACTCAAGGAAGAGTGTGATGTTGCTGTTTCCCATGAAACAGTACGACAGGCCATCCTACGAAATAAGTTCTCATCAAGAGCTGCACGAAAGAAACCACTGCTTTCTGCACTAAACAACGAAAAGCGTTTTACCTTCGCTATGATGCACCTTTCTCAACCCATTGACTTTTGGGACGACGTCATATTCTGCGATGAGACGAAAATTATGTTGTACTGCAATGATGGACCGACTAGAGTGTGGCGCAAGCCTTTAACATCGTTGGAAAATCGAAATATAATTCCGACTGTGAAATTTGGTAAGCTATCCGTTATGATTTGGGGGTGCTTCTCAAGCAGAGGAGTAGGAGACTTGGCATTCAACGAGTCAACCATGGACGCCCAACAATATTTGCATATCCTTAAAACATATTTGGCAAGCAGTGCGCAGGAATTCGGGTTTATGCATAACAACAAATCAAATTTTAAGTTTTACCAGGACAACGATCCCAAACATAAGGCGCACATGGTGCGAATGTGGCTCTTATACAACTGCGCAAAAATTGATGGATACGCCAGCCCAGAGTCCTGACTTAAATCCCATCAAGAATTTATGGGTCTACTTAAAAAAACAATTCGCAAGAAGGCAACCCAAAAAACGAACTGCCTTAAAAACTGCGATTCTCAAAGAATGGCAAAAATACCAACCACGTATGACCTGCAAAAGTTGATTCATTCAATGAAAAATCGGTTGCAATGCGTGGTGGATGCCAAAGGTGGCCATACCAAATATTAAATATACCAAATAATATTAAATATCCTGAAAATATGTAAATATTGAATAAAATAGTAATTTGTGTAAAGAGTTTCTTGACACTTTAAGAATTGCAATAATTGTTTTCGTTTGTCTTTCGTTCTTTTTTTGCATTGAAGTTGTACTTTCTTTTGTATATATCGGTTGAAAAATAATGTAAATAACTATAATTAAGAAAACAAATTCATTTACATAAATAAAAAGTAGTATTTTATTATTAGAAAGATCAAAAAATGAATTTTTCTCATTTGTGTAAACTCATTCTTGACAGACTGTATGTATATATGTATGTAGTATATACAAGTAAATGAATGGGAAGAAAAGTCTAACTTGGATTATTTTTCAACACCTACAACCATATCCAACCGAAGAAGACATTAAATTTTAAATAGATACGGCTTTTTTCGAAATTCATATCACATTAGAAATAGCGCTCTTGTCTTGAAATTTGGAATACACAACTGAAAAAAATACGTACCAAAATCGCAAATTATGAATGAAATTATGCTTCATTTTACATTAGGAATCAGGAATTGCTAAGGGATATCTTCTTCCTATATAGGCGAAAACGTGTATTGATGTTTCAGTTTATGCTCCACTAATATCGAAATTCAATATCTAGTTGGCTTGAATATAGAAAATTAATCAGTTTTCATTGGTTCCCTTAGCAGCTTATTGTAGCCAATTTCCAAGGTACTCTCAGCTTAATGAGTCGAACGATTCAAATCAATTTTGGGTCGAATGACGAGCTCATAAAATCAGCATTTTATCTCGATTCTCCCTTATAGTCTAGTCTAGGTGATATATAGCAATAATTTGGGAGTTTATATTATCTTTTCAGGCACTCAGAAAAATTTCACCACTAAACACTTTTTTAGAATCACTTTAAATCAAAAGTTGAAATCACTTTGAAATAAAAAGCGAATCTTATTTGAATTCCACTTTATTATAAAAATATTCTTTTCAAATCAAAATTTTTCATCATTGAATTAAAAAGAAAACGTATATGGCGCCAAATCATATTTGAACATTTTTGATTCAAAAAATTTCAAATATGATTTGGCTCCATATACGTTTCTTTTTAATTCAATGATGGAAAATTTTGATTTGAAAATAAAATTTTTATAATAAAGTGGAATTCAAATAAGATTCGCTTTTTATTTCAAAGTGATTTCAACTTTTGATTTAAATTTGATTCTATTAAATGACATTTTTCTGAGTGGGGGTAAGTTCTAATGAAAAAGAATAATTCAGCATGATTTTCAAAAATTTTATAATAGTTTTGCAGGATTTTCATTGTATTGGTCTTTTGTATTTCAGATCTCATAATATCCGCGTGTCCGAGGGCGGTTAGCCCTTAGCTTTGCTCTCCCAGGTCTGCGAATACTCTGCGGTAACTTAGTACTTTTCTCACCCATTTCGCAATCATTTTAGGAGCTCTCACCTAGGGAGTACATGGTGCCGCGAACCGTGTCTTGCATTGTCAAATTATCCCTGCAATGTTCATGAAGGCGCATAGTGCGATTTGGTTATCATCGAATACCTTTTCTATTATTTGTACTAGCTAATGTGTGGCTGGTAAAGTTGATTTGTCCTTTTGCTATGATTCACCAAAAGATCACTTGATCAGCTGCTGCAGCTGAAATATGAGGGGTCTGTGTCAAATTGGCTTGGATGATTTTCGACCTCTTTGGGACGAACCCCATCCGTACCAGTGTCCACGATTCTGGTATTTAGTAAAGTTTCTAACTTGCTCTAAAAATATGCACCAAGAAAAATTTTACATTCTTTGCGGCTTTTTGTAGCAAAGTAGAAAATGTTCTGTCCAACAGTTTCTGGCGATATAAAGGGTTTGACGGAGCTATTTGCACATTCAACTGTCTTGTACGAGATGATTTGTTTAATCAGTGGTAAGTGACCTCACTTACCACTGATTAATCCGCTCAGAGCGTTCGTCTCCTTCCTTCACTCTTACACCCAGTGAGGCATGGTTTAAGCAGTAATTTCAGTCTCCCCGAAGTAGTCGTCATCTCTTCATTCGGAAATCGAAATAGTTCTATAAACCTTTGGTGGTATTTGAACTGAGCTTTTGGCATACTGCCAGTATCTGGGATGCTCTTGAGACTCTCATTAAAGGCATTTCTAGGTCTTTTATTTGAATTCCTTTGACTCTTTGTTTTACTCCAATAATTTTTTTGTAGGCCTCGCAATTCGACTTGAAATATTTTCTTGCGGCTTTCTTGAGTTTTTCTAACTGCTACTCCACCGTGGAACACTCGTTTCTGAAATACTGTTGTTTCAGACTAGTTTTCACGTTGGATTCACTAACATTTATATCACATGTACACGCCATGAGCCTGCTTTAAGGCAATTTCAATATTCTTCACAGCCCAAGCACTTCACTTGCCTGTACTTGATCCTTTCCGCGATATCTTTTCCTTGTTCAAAAATTATATGTCTATGTTTAGAGAATGCGGCCCCACTAACGTGAGGTCTAGTACATTTTGCCTTCTAGGTGTCCGAAACGATCGCGGTTTTTAATCTATTTGCCCTATCGGCCGATAAGGAGGAATTATGTGAGTGGTTCACCTCTAGGGTCGACGTTATTGCTCTTTCGTACTGAGTTGTGTGTATTGACAGCACAGCCAATTACTCTATTCAAAACTCTCTTACAACTCTCTTCAAATGTGTCTTACAAGTCCCTTGATTTTGTTACTGGGAAACTGGTCCTCATACAGTTAGCAGGCTGAGTCCTGGTTAGGTGCTATGAATAGCATATGACTAACTATGACTCGGACGTGACGTAGATGTCCTAATTTTGGCGTTCTATAAACGCATGGATTCTATCCGCTACCGCAGGACTACTGCCCTGGAGATGTAATGGGTGGGAATCAGAGATCCTCTGCGGCGAAAAGTTTGCTCTTTTCCACAGGTTTATCTTTAGGACATCCACCCTTATGCATTCAGCCGAATTCAGCCTGATCGCTGATGAGTTAGCCTTGGCCATATATCGGACTTGAACTGCGACAACAGGCCTACGAAACGTTGAAGTGGGATTACTTTATTTTTTTCGGTATAGTTTGAATTAAGGTGATTTTCATCAGATGTTGCGACATACGTTCAAAGCTATTTCGATTGTCGAATCCGAATTTTTTCTCCATTTTTACGATTGGTTACAAGTTCCTTCCGCTAAAAAATATACATAACCACACAGAGATTTTGTAGTATTCATAAGTATCCGTAGTATTCATAAGAAAAGTCCTTTAAGCTTGTTTGAGTTTGTTTCAGCAGACCGACCTTAAAAGATATGAAAATAAAACAACGACGTCATATAATCAGCAGCAAGTCAGGAACCTCATAAAGCTGCAACGGAGCTCAAGGAAAAAATCAGTTGAAATTAACATTCATGAAAAGGTCGCGAAATGCCAGTGAAAAAAGTCTTTGTTTGATGTTACAATTTCGATATTCTTTACAATTTCGATATACAGTGGCTCACAGCTTATTTGATACAGTGACTATTTAAGAATGCTAATCACTGTAACTTTGAAATAAGGAACCTTATCCAAAAAATTTAAACGTAGGTGACTAGATGCATGTTCAATGAATACAATGCAAACAAAAAAATTTTCGTGAATATTCCTCGGCGTCCCAAAAAAGAGAAATACCACAGGCGCAGAAGAATCGTAGCTCACAGCTAATTTGATACAGACACTTCAATACGAATAAACTTCTATTTGTCGCGCCGTTAATTAGTGTTGTTTTTGTTTGTTGAATTTTTGATTATGCTTAAACATTGATTTAGGTAATTTTAGCAAGATGTTGCAAGCTGAAGTGCCAAAATTGAGTAGTTGTTGTAAAATGAGTCGTCGCACCACAATCGAACAGCGCGAATTGGTATTAAACCTTTTTAAAAAAGGACAAAGTGTTGGAAAAATTGCTGAAAGTGTGAATTCGAATGCCTCTACAGTGAAGCACATAATTGAGCGCTTTGTACATGAAAATCGGGTAGAAAATAAGGTCAGAAATGCGCCAAACAAAATTTTCACCGTATCGGACGAACGATACATTGCATGAAAAGTGAAAGCAAACCCGAAGATTTCCGCTCCAAAATTGGTTACTGAGGTTCATCGTGAATGACGGAAGTCATGTAGTGCTGAATCCGTCCGACGAGTGGTTCGCAACCATGATTTCAACGGGCGAGTAATTCGTAGGAAGCCATTCATTTCCAAAAAAATACAATAAGCCGATTTTCCTTTGCGAAAGAGCAAGTGGGAAAGCCATCCGCGTTCTGGAATACGGTTATTTTTGCGGACGAGTCCAAGTTTAACATTTTTGGCTCCGACGGAATGTCATATGTCTGGCGCAAAGTAAACACTGAGCTAAACAAGGAGATCCTCAAAGCTACTGTGAAGCATGATGGTGGCAATGTTATGGTTTGGGCTGGCATGTCTGCAGCCGGAGTAGGAAATTTAGAGTTTATTGTGGAAACAATGGACCAAACAAAGTACCTTGATGTACTCAAAAACAATTTGCTGCAAAGTGCCGAAAAACTGGGTGTTCGCAACTAATTTCGATTCTACTAAGACAACGACGGGAATTGTGCAGTCCTGGCTAACTTGGAACTGCTCTCCGCCAACACAGTGACCAGATATGAACGTCATTGAGAATAACAACATTAGAAAACACAAGATTTCTAATAAACAAGACCTGAAGAAAGCACTGCTAGAGGAATGGCAAAAAATTACTCCTGACATCACAAAAAAACTCGTTGACTCAATGCCGAATAGGCTTCAGGGTCTTCTTAAGGCTAAGGGCTATCATACAAAGTATTAAAATTAACTGGAAACCTTATAATTCACAACAATTTTAATGTTTAATCAAACTGTATCAAATAAGCTGTGATATGAAATTTGTTATAGCTTTTGGTTTTTTGTTTTTTTTAAGATGTAAAACAGCAACTTTGTAAGAAATATAAACTTGTCTAATAAACAACAAACGTTTTTCTTCAAAATGGAATTCATATTTTGTTGATATTGTTATTTTGTTCTGAGATATTGCAACTTAAATTTTTAAAGAAGCACTGTATCATCATAAGCAATTTTAGTTCGTTTGACGTCATCCTTTTTCTCTATCATGTAGAAATGTCAACAAAAGCCAGTTAGCTAATACAAAGAAGACAAAGGGAGCGTAAGAAGTGGTTGGTAAGACGGGCACGATATAATGTACTTCCAAAGCTGTCCAGTGCGATATTTTGAACTACAGATATCAGTGATTTGCAGTTTATAACTGGTAAAATTACTCGCGGCAACTTGTCTTGGGACCTTTTAGCCACAGGAATTTGAAAAGAATACAAAAATACCATTTATGTTTTTTGATTGAAATAGTAAGTCTTCGTCTTTATATAACGAATTTGTAACATCTGAGGCCGTATCGAAGACAGGACGGAGCAGTTTTCAAAAAATCTTGTAGAATGTCTGGTATCATAACAGAAGAAATCCCAAACGGTGAGTATTCACGGCCAACGTTTTGCTAAGAAATTATTTCCTACCTTCAGCTCCGGATAATACAAGTCAGAGTGAACTTTTTTCGATTGTTACTATGATTGGAAATAGTGTTTTACATTTCTATCGGTGAGTCGCTTAAACCAAACAATACAAATCTAACAGCCTTGTGTCGCTGCTAGAAGGGAAGTCTCAATGCAAGAATGTACACATGAAATGGTAACGTGTTTTTTTCCCTTTTTAATATCAAATGAGATCTCTGGAAAGTGATATTATACAAGAGAGTGGACAAAATGAAACATACTTCCACAATCATTTGTCAGCACAGTTTTTATGGTCTGTGTGCTTGGTAGTAAAAATGATATAAAACATGTGTCCAAATAATCGGTCAATAAACTTTTAGGGAACTGTTGTCTACTGACGAGACAAACGAATATATTTACTTTAAATATAAAACGACTGCAATAAATAGTCCACGGGCAAGAGTTCCTAGTTTATTACGTGCAGTTTATTACATACGTACGTCATCGTGGGTCCATAAAAATTCGTGACACCTATGGCGATCCTATTAAACAAACACATGGCTTTCTATATATCCCTCTGAAAATATAACAACTTTGACCTCCAGTTGGTTTATAGTTATACCTACTATCTAACTTAATAAATTGGCAATAGGTACATCAAAACAATAGTTAATAATACATAACGGCGTTAGCGCAAATCATGTTGTTGATAAACACATGTGTGTCAATGCCGCGGCACATAAAGTCACATAAGTACGTGCGACGGGAAACTATCATCGTAAAAATTGCACTCAAGCAATTCTCCAATATCCAGTGCAATATCATCGAGGTGCACACACCGAAACTATTAAATCGAAAATGCACTTGTGGAAAGACTGATCATATAATGCCCATGGTATCGAAGATTATGATTGAATGGAAGCAACTAGGTTACTACACAGAGGAGCGGTTTGTAGTGTTTACAAGTGTTCTCGATTGAATTGAGCTAATAAACTTTTACGCGCAATCGTAGAGAAAAATAAATGCTCATGTAAGCGTTTGTATGTGGAAATTTCATAAGCAAGGCAGTAAATTTTTCAATTTACTTTTGTATGCATTTATCATTACTGGAGTCTAGGAATAACATGAGAACTGAATAGGAAGTCTGTTCATTTTCTCGATGTTGACAATTCATTGAAAACAATTGCCCTTGGTGCAATGTATTTGTTTGGGTCAGCTACATTCGTGCTAGCTTCGGTTGAAAAGGAGTTTTTTTTTCAATCTCTTTCTGAAATTTTAGTTTTCAATTAATTTTTAGTATTAATGTCATATTAGCGACATTTTAATAATATATAGCGCCATTAACAGACTGAGGTAATGTTCTCGCACTGTAGTAAAACATATCACCATCCTTGACTAAATTGTAAATCATACCTAAATACGTAATATATGATTACTTCGGCTGACATCGAATATGATGATTATCAAATCGATGATCATCATCGACTAGAAACAAATCGCTTGCATCATCATTGTTTTGGTTGGACTCGGAGCAATTGACATCTTTACCACGGTTCAATGAGAATTGAGGCTAATCATTCCAATAGCTGCTTGTTACTACTCTATGCTCTCATACATGATGTCTAAGTAAGGCCTTGTCGTCACGAGTGCATGACTAATATAAATTGACTATGGGACTATTTGAAAATTCTTTGAATTCTTCAAAGTTCGTCGTCTGTGAAATTCAATTGGATTATGATAATTACAGTGTACATTCAGTAGCAAAACCATATAAAAATAGCTTGTGTGAGTAGTGTGCAGAAAATAGTGGTGCATAATGTTTGGTTTGAGGAATTTCAAGGTCTTCTGGTCAGCTAGGTTTTGTCGGCCAACTTGTGTTGATTAGTGCAATGTTCGCATAGCGATGTCGTGACACAAGCTATTACTCCCCAGGGACCATCCTTATAATTAACTTGATAAAGTATTATTCGCAACAAAGTGAAAGATTGACGAATTGGGGATACATGCTTTTCAAGACTAACATTATCTACGATGTTAGGCACGATACAAATGATTTTGAATGTTCGGTAGCTTTGCATAGAGGTTGCTGCATGAGCAACATAGCTCTGCTACCTACAAGTAGATATGTTGAAACATGGAACAGATACGTGCATGAGTTATTTTGGTTTTCGTGTGGCTTAGGCCTTGAAGACTGTCTCAAACTTTAAGAAATTGCTGTTGATATCCTTCAACACGCCCCATACATAAGAAAGGAAGCATGTGCAGCAACTATAGAGGTATAACATTGTTCAGTACCTCCTATAAGATACTCTCCTCTATCCTGCAAGAACGGAAAGCCCCATACGCTAAAGCTATCATTGGACAATATCAATGTGGCTTCATCCCAGGCCAAGGAAGAATTGATCAGATCTTTACTCTCAGGCGGGCGATGGAAAAATATCTGGAATTCAACACTACACTGTACCATCTGTTTATAGACTTTAAGGTCCCCTATGATAACATAGCTAGGGTAGAACTGTAAAGCCATGAGAGAATTTGGCACCCCAAGCAAACTGACACGACTGTGTAGGTTGACCATGACCAATATAACAAGTCAAGTTAAAATAGCCCGATTGCTATGTAGATCGTTGAACATCTTCAATGGGCTCCGACAAGGGGATGGTCTGGCTTGCCTGCTCTTCAATCTGGCGTTGGAGAATGCAAACTGAGGCTCTGGCACATCAACGAGAGGAACAAGTTCTGCCAGATACTGGCTTAAGCAGATGATATAGACATAACTGGAAGATCAGAACTAGCTGTACGAAAATCCTTCGTCTGGATCGAGCAGCAACGCACATAACTGAAGGAAAGACTAAGTGCATGGTGGCAGCACCTGTAGGAAGAACACCTAGAGTTGGTCAAATCTTTAAGGTAGTGAGCATGAATTTGCACTAGTGCCATCTTCCAACTACCTTGGCTCAATCGTAGCAGCCGATAACAATATGGAGGAAGAAATACGCGGGCGACTGCTCAAATCCATCAAAGCCTACTACAATCTGTCAAAGCTCTTCAAATCCCGAAATCTCACCCGAACATCAAAGCTTCTGCTGTACAAGACCATGGTCATGCCAGTACTCACATCTGGATCCGAGACTTGGGTGTTCAGCAAAAGGCACTCTGAACTCTTAGCCGTGTTCGAGAGGACAGTCTTGAGGATAATCGTTGGCCCCATATGTGAAGAAGGGTGATTCTGGAGGCACTACAACCATGTACGCTATCTACCTAAAAGCAGGGTATGGACAAGACGGAGCGACGAGTCGAGCAACGCGCTGAAACGGTTCATATATTTCCATGTCAAAGCAGCGACCAAAGCAGTGACCAAGGCATAAATGTGATAGTAGCGACGAGTTCGATTCAGACCGATTTCTTTGCTCGACGCTCTCTTCGCTCCGTTGTGTCCGTATCCTTAGAATTGGAGCAATCGCTGAAGGTATTAACACATGGAAACGAATGACCAAAAGTTGAACACAGATTGGAAGCATTAATAGTTATAAAAACCAGATTTGTGTTTTTTTGCTTCTGCAGGATGCTCTGTAGCTACGTCAAGAACGCAAATAAAAAAATGTTCAGCCATTTTTATTACAAAATGCGAACAATTGATTTATTTGATGCTTTGTTAATATAGTCAAATCAAAATATTAAAAATTAATTATCAAGCAACCTATATTTTTAGCACCCGAAATCTGTATTCGCGAGAGCTTTCAGCACGATAATCAGATCCAATTTGAATTCGCAGGATGAATTGGTCTTCTGCAGGACCAAGTATAATATAAGTTTACCGGATATATTAGGAGGAAAAATCGCTCAGAAAAATAAAACAAATTGTCCCAGATATCGAATTATACTAAAATCCACAAAGTAGATGTACACAAAGGCCAAATTTGGCTAAACCGAATTTGGTAGCATTTTTGATTTGTTCATTCATATACGGTCAAACAGCTGTTACTTTATCTTATTTCTGAAACCAATGCCTCACACCCAGTGGAGTTTTTACTTTGCTTTGTGCTATTTCGAGATGAGCGTATGGATGCATTACGTGAATTAAGGGAAGACTCCAGTTGAAAATTTAAAATTCCGCTAAAAATCATGACTGATTCCAGTGCCGGTGCATTTGATCCGATATCCGCTATACTCGTAGGTGTGACAATTACGATTTCCTGAATCACGAATTGTTCGTTTTGCGTGGGCGCAAAGCACTTGATGTCAATGAAACTACCTTCCTTACCCGAATGCAATCATCAAACCACATAGTTTCATATTTCTAACAAACTTCTAACTAATTGGCCCACACCATTTGCCATCAAACACTGCATCCATACACAGATGTATAGAAATACATTTGTGATCAGATCATCACATCAATTGCGTCATGCCTGGAACATGGGCTGTGGCGCTTTGCTTCATTTTACAACAAAGCTGATGATATTGTAAATAAAAATAGTACATGCTAGCAGCATGATAGAAAAAACTCTACTCCAGGAAAAATAATGAATGAACTACCAGAAAATACGAATGATGACAGACCGTCAGCGTTGTAATTGCTTGGCATAAGAGTAAAACTGTTAAGGGGACTCTTACGAGACAACATTGATGGCATCATGTAAGATTCACGAGTTGAATGAATAATAATAAATTATCAAGGGAGCAGATCATTTGGAATAGTTCATCTTACAGTACTTGCCTAGCAGTGTTTTTTGAGATGATCAGCAGTGTTTTTTGAGATCAACTGCTAATTTCTATTGTTCTATTCCTTCAAATATTTCCATCAAAGAATATTGTCGTATTTACAAATGTGGCTTGATTTATTTTCGAAAATAGAAGTTTAACTTAACATGTCCCCTTAAATTTCCTATTGATTACATCATTGATTAATTTTATTATCTTTCGTTTTCATTCTATTTCTAGAACTTTGATTAAGAAACTCAATAGTCGTTGGTGTATGGACAATTATAGTGGATTATTGAGTTGTGCCCACATACATTGAGTCAATGCTCATTCATGAATGCTCGTCATGTTTAACGACTCTCAAACAGAAACTATGTACATATTTGACTTTGCTTGAATCACGTTGAGTATGTTTTCTCGATTAGAAAATGTGAAAAGAAAAAGGTAGAATATACTTCTCTTTTGATAAACCCTTCTGAACATTACGTAATGACACTCTTTAACGATTTGTTAATTGAAACTTTCGCAAGAGTGTTTAACTTGAATATGTATAGACTTGCATAAATATAAATCTAATGCAATAGATATGTATCATACATTATTGAAATTCATCATCGTTCGCTATTACACTTTATGTTTTTGCTATTGCTCGTTGCATCAATTGCAAAAATGATGATGCAGTTATTTTTTTTTTATATTGATTTTCCATGACAAATAAATAAGTAATGTTTTAGAGTTGTTCTTTGAATATTTGACATTGAAAATTTGCTTTGGTTTTTATTTCATACACCACAAAATATTATGTGCATCGTAACGCTTCTTGAGAACGTTCGGCGATTGATCTATAATTAAATTTAAAAAAACTTATTTTACACTGAAAACTGCGTCAATATTGGCTTGACATGCAGCATATGATCTGTCGTAAATAGCAGTCTACTACATACATATATCTTATACATCATATATCTGATATATCATATATCTGATTTAGAGAACGAAAATATCGAAAACATCACTATGGGAACATGGTTTCATACCCATATCAAATTCTAGATCTCGTATATACCACCAGCATTTTCACAAGGGAATACAGGCAGTTTCTTCATTGCGATTCGATGCACCATTCGGCTACCAACATTACATTGCATTTGAATGTGATTCCGATTCTAAAAGTTCACTAAATTTCAATTTAAATTAGTTAATAAGAATGTTAAGAATTTAACTTCATTTATTGCTCTTTAGTTGTTTCGCACAACGCATACCAGGCTGGATCTTCATGAATTCGCTAATCAGTTTATTGACTGGGTCAAATCTTATGTCTCAAATCGTAGCATTCTATCCACTGACATAATTGCCATATCAGGTGTTCCACAAGGCAGCCACCTTGGTCCCATTCTTTTCGCTATTCATATCAATGACCTGGTCACTTTTGCTCCAGGATCCTCCATTTTACTCTACGCTGACGACGCAAACATTTTCAATACAATATCATCACTTGATGATTGTATGATCCTGCAAAGCAATATGTGAAATTTTGCTAATTGGTGCGCTCTAAACCGACTTTCACTAAATGTTGACAAATGCTCAGTTATCTCTTTCTCCAACAAATCACGTCCCATTGATTTCAACTAATCTTTAAATGACACTCTTTCAACTCGTTCCAATAAATTTCGTAACTTAGGAATACTATTAAACTCTGCTTTTAATTTTAATGACCACATTGACTCAATAATAATAAAAGCCAACTGTGCACTTGGTTTCTTAAAAGACGATCTAAAGAATTCAATGACATTCGAATGACCAAAATCATGTTTTGCTCTCTGGTTCGCGATATCTTAGAGTATGGGTACTTGATGTGGTCTCCATATTATAAGGAGGACATAGATCACATTGAGTCTGTCCAAAACAGATTTTTAATTTTTATTCTAGATCTTTCCGCTGGTCTGATTCTTTTCGCTTACCTCCTTATGAAAACCGTTTGCAATTATTGACCATGGATACTCTTGAAACTCGACGTCAAAAGTTCAAAGCTCTATTCGCTGTGAAGTTACTCACTGGAAACGTTAACTCTGAGTTTTTGTTATTTCGTGTTTGTCACGGTGAACGTAGACATGCCTTATGTGCCTTATCCATCTTGTTTCATAAAACCAATTATGGATTGAATGAATCAACCTGTGCAATAGCCCGAAGCTTTAACTCAGCGTATCAAGTCTTCGATTTTAATCATACTGTCGAAATGTTCAAGTGTTGGTTTATCCGCCCGATTAAATGTTTTTATTAATTTCATTAATGTATTTTCTGTAGTAATCATTTCGTTGGAGAAAGTGTAAAAAAATATAAATACAAAATCTTCATATGATAATGAATTTGCACTGGCTAAGTAGTAAGTACGTCATTAATAGATCTATGAAAAAAATACAAATTAGTTTAGAAGAATGAATTGAAGATTTTTTATTTTATTTTAACTGTACATTCTTAGCCTAGCTTAAGTTTAATCAGCAATTAAAACTTAAAATCTAGCGGCCATACTATTTTGGCCTGCTGGCTCTTATCGTTTTAATATATATTTTTAGTTTTCATTGACAGTTCTTATCTTGCACACTAATAATACTACTACCCAAAACCTGTACAAGTACTGGGGCTACTTAAAAACCACCTTAGACTACAATTATAACCTAACCTAAACCTAATTATAATTAGCTTAATCTAATTAGACCTAAATCTTAGTCTAGGTCTTACATCTAGCCCCTTCTATTCGACGGAAGGCCTATACAATCTAATAGCGCATCCATGAGCTGCATTTGGGGCGATATTTTTGCGGGGCGCATAAATGGCTCATTGGAGCCATCTGTACGCCCAAATGACCGGATTATTCCATTCTCATGTCTGTCCGTCCATAAGGTTAGAAGATACATTTTTTAATTGTTATATTTGCAAACACACCAGTTAGAAAGCAAATATTTGAATTTGCGAAATCAATTCACGATTCCGTAATCGCCAGTTTTAGCTGTCAGTGAATCTCTTATCAATACATGACCCAGTTTCCTGATGCAAACATGTTTGTTTTCTTGTTTGTTCAACCTTTCACTTCCTAACTGATTGCATCGTGCAATTTTTCATAAAGCTGCATACCTAGTTTAGATCGTGCATCATTTACATTAAACCATAAACACCTTAAATTCCACTCTCCATTCAATACTCTTGGAATAAAACAAACAAAACACATCTAATCGGCATCATCAATTTTTTTTTCTTTCGAAATTCCATTCCGAAAATACACAAAACTTTTAGATTTTTGCAATACTCCATTATATGGCTTTACCGGTTTGCCTCTGTTTTGTTTTGCAAAAGTCCACCAAAAGTGTTACACTGCCGGTAACACACTTCATTCAAGTATGATGACATAAATTTGGAAGCGATTGTAAACAAATAATCGAATAGCCGAAAATGCAAAATATTTTCCGTGCTCTTTTGGCAGAAATTCCAATTGAATTGGCTTGGCCTCAAAATATCATCGTTGGTCGCTTGCTCACTGAACTGATTGGTTGAGCTGCGATTCGAATGGCAGTGGCGGCGGCGACGGTCATGTTAAATGACTTGTATAATTTCTCTAAAGCTACTAAATCACCTTCACTTTTGCAATCACAACTATAAAAATTCTTTTTGGTTGCCGCTGTTGTTGTTGTTGTAGCTGATGTTTGGTAAAAAAAATACCGTCGAAGAAATCTGATTTCCCAAAGAAGCTAACAAGCGGGCAATTTAACGGTTACCGTTGGTCGCGCTGAATAGTTGCATAAATTTCGCTAAGTCAGGAAACAGGGCAACACTATTTAGAGTCCTCTAAAGCTACCGGCAACGCTATTCTGGCATTTAAGTAGCTGGATTATCATTATCATTTCACTTAAGATGGGAAGATGGATTTGAATATATCTGTCAAACTAGCGGCGGCCTTGTGTTACTGGCTTTTTACTAATATGCCATTCGACCGCTCCTTAAGAAGACACGAAATCATTATCTGCTTCAAAGTCGTTTCTCGACGTATATTTGCAAGAGGATTAATTCGTATTTTTTTCTTAATTCACCCGCTTTCCCCTCATCTGGCTTCTAATATGGCTTGAAATTAATTTTTTTTGATATCTACAAAAACACTAGCAAAACTAGGAGCAAACCAGAGATTCATCACCACTTGTTCATCTTCATCATATTGATATATGTATATTTATAAGCATGCATGCGTGATGCTACTGATGTTTCGCATTTACATAAACCAATTTTTACCGGATTCATCGAAATGCGGAACCAGCTTACAAATGCGCAATTACTCTGCCGAAAACCTGAAGTCTTTAAGTGTTTCCATTTACAAATTAATCACCGAATTGAGATTGATGATTCAGTCAGCGAATCGACGACCGCAACCGCAACTGATCTTCCCCAAGCCGATTAAAGTTGTCCAAATGTTTACTACGCTGTATCTTTTCTGGCAACGCGTCTTAACTGGTACGCGATTAGTTGCTGCGGTGAGCGGCGGAATTGAAAGACGAATTCCAGAAATGCCTGCAGCAAAGTTAAAGGTCGTTTTATAGTCCTGTTTACCAAACGGTTTAGCATATGATTTTATTGAAAATCGTTCGTGATGTATGATCGAATCGGACTGGGCCATACTATCTAATTTTTACGATGGCTCCAGCGATTCGTTGACTTTCGAAAGTCAGATCAGCGGGCATTTCAGGTCTTATTGAAACCATCACATTTAACATTTTCATTTGCGCGATGTTATCAAATAACTTAAGACGAACGATGATTATTGTACATTCTTATGGTTTTTTCTGTTCCGAAACGAAAATAGCGATTTTGGGCCGATAATAATCGCCCAAATTGCTACATGCGATGCTGTGTTTAGTCCGAGATTACTGTTAGTTAAATGCACATAAATATTTTGGTAATGTTATTGCATCTGTTTTTGGTTTGTGTTTATGTGCGAAAAATCAGATAAACACTTGCTATCGAAATTATTCGCTATTGTTATGAATTTCGAAACAGATCATTCAAGCTCATGTAATGGAATTTGATACATGAGAAAACTTTCACAAAGGGAAAGTTCCGTGTTGACCGCATTGCAGGCAAAAAACTTTAAGATGAAATAAGTTATACATAATTAGATGAGTGGTAAGAATATATGTTATAACAGATGAGATACATTGGTCATCGTATCTCATCTGTTTATTACAGCTGTATCTTAATTTGATATATTTCGGTTTATAGTTGCTTGCTGTCTGCTCTAGATCAATAGATGTTATAATTTGAGCTTACAATATAGGCTATAACTAGGGAATAGGTATGGTGGCGAATTGTTAATTTTTTTAATTCTTGATCGAATTTCAGTACTAAAGCTATATTTTTGGCAAAAAAAAAACGTAGCCAGCTGCCGATCAGTGTAACTTTGCATGCGATTTGAATTAATAAACTGATTCAGAAAGAGCTAACAGATCAGCATCAAGGATGGTTAGGAATTTTCTAATTTTGATGTGACTTACATATAATGTAGGAAGTATATATATGATATACAAGTTTTTTATTGTATTTTTTTATTTATTTATTTATTTATCTACCAAACAAGGCAACATAACAACAAGAAAACATAGTACAAATCTTAAATACAATTAATCATAAATATATAATACAAATTGGTTAAGCGATGGAAGTTAAGCGGGTTCGGATGTGGAAAGGGCTTTGGACAAGTTATTTTTGAAGTTTGATTTAGTAATCCCCGAAGAGTAGTGGCTGCTTATAGAATTGAATATCCTACAGCACCTATTAATGGGCTCATTATATGCATAGGTAGTGTGATGACTGAATTCATTGAGCAGATTTGCATATCTGGTGCGTCTTGGTCGGTTATTGAAAGTAATTTTACTAGAGAGATCTTCAATGATTACCGCACCACTAATAATATCAAATGTAAGGCAAGCGCTGAGCAGAGTTCTTCTAGAAGAAAGAGACATTAAATTTAGAAGACTCAGTCTGAATTTGTAAGATGGCAGATTTTGAAAATCTCGTGGGTCATAGAGATTTCTCAAAGCGAAAAGTACAAATTGTTTCTGAACAGACTCAACTCTATCGCTATGTAGCTCGAAAGCAGGGTTCCATATAATGCAAGCATATTCTAATAAAGGACGCACTAGGGTGGTATATAATGATTTGGTAACCCATATATTTTTAAACTCTTTAGCGCGTCTCTTTATGAATCCAAGCTGTTTATTAGCTCTGGCAAGGATTTTGTCATAGTGCAAATTGAAGCGCATCTTGTTATCCAATACTACGCCAAGGTCTATAATATGATCGACCCTATTCAATTTGAAGTCGTTAAGGTAGTAGGAATACATCGTGGTTGCATGCCTACGAGAAAAACTTATCACATGGCACTTATTGATGTTAAGATTGAGATTATTCACATCGCACCACTGTTCGAGGGATTGAAGCTTTGATTGGAGAAAGGTTGCATCAGACTGCGAGTTTATGATGTGATAGATTTTTAAGTCGTCTGCATAGAAGAGATGCGGTATACCAAGCAGTATCTCAGACACATCAGAAATGAAGATGTTAAAAAGCAGGGGGCCTAAATGACTGCCTTGTGGTACTCCAGAAGATGCCAAAACTTTTTTGGACAAGTTGCCTTGAAATTTTACGAATTGGGTTCGATCGCAGAGGTAAGACTGGAGCCAGTTAAGAAGAGAACCGGAAATACCAAAGTTGCGAAGTTTTTGAACCAAAGTTTGATGGTCAACTCGGTCGAAAGCCTTACTAAAGTCCGTATAGACCGCGTCAATTTGGTTCCCTTTTTCCATTTCACAGAGCACAGTAGAAACTAGTATCATGAGGTTGGTGGAAGTCGATCTACCCCTACGAAATCCATGTTGTTCCTCATTAAGAAGGGGGTCGATAATGCGAGTAAGATTATCACAAACTAACTTCTCGAAGAGTTTGGGGATAACAGATAGCAATCCCTCGATAGTTATCGACTGAACGTTTATCACCACTTTTGAAAATAGGTGTGAGGTATGAGGATTTCCAGAAAGACGGGAAGACACCAAGAGACAGGGATTCATTGAAAACCATGTGCAAAGGGGTGATTAATTGGTCTGCACATTGGAACACGAAGAAAGGAGATACTAGGTCCGGGCCAGGTCCTTTGCCAATCTTTAGTTGCAGAATAGCATTAGTAATAGCCTGCCGTGTAAGGACAAACCCTTCGATAAGAGATCTGGCAGCGTGTCTAGTAGTGAAAGTAGGGATCTTCGGAGAGCAGTAAGTGTTTTGAAAATGGTCGGCGAATAAGCTACAAATGACTTGTGGACAAGACGAAACCGTGTTACCACGAAACATAGAACAAGGATAGCCAGTGGTTTTACGTTTTAAATTGACGAAACCAAAGAACTTTTTCGGGTCAGTGAGTATTTTTTCCCCCATTGAATTAACATAGAGCTCAAACGCCTCGCGAGATTTGATGGAAAATTCTTTGCATAGCTCATCATATAATCTTATTTGATCCTCCTGGAGAGAGCCTCCATTTTTGATTGCTTTATATAATTTGTTTCTATGGTTTCTGAGCCGCCTTAAATCATTGTCAAGCCAAGGTTCGGAGAGTTTTTTCTTCTTCTTCAGCTTTGGTACAAATTTGTGGATGGCGTTAAAGATTATTTTGTAAAAAGAAGACAACATTTCGTCTAAATCTGATGCCGATAGAGCACTTGTCCAGTCAATTGTGTCCAAATAGTTTTTAATGCTTAAGTAGTCAAAATTTAGAAAATCAAATACAATTTCATTATTGTATGACTGGGTGAAAGAAATATCTGTAGTGGATAGCTCAATTGTAAAAGCGGAGTGATGCAGGGTGTTAGAGAAAAGATTCTCGGCGTCAATAGTTGGACTAACCACCACTTCGTCATAAAAATCTGAGAAGATAAGGTCTAACCAATTGCCATTTTGGTTAGGGATAGGGATAATTTGTTGTAAATCATTGCCATAAAACGTACTTATGAGGTTAAAGTCAATTGAATCGCTAAGGTTAATTGGAAGAAGGCGGTTATCATTTTCGTCAGGAATAAAACTGATTTTCGGACGATTAAAATCACCAAAAACAATTATTTTGTCTTCTTCGTGCAAGGAAGCTGTTACGGCAGATATCACGTCGCATACGTCATTGTAAGTAGTTTCATCGGAGTGAGGGGGGACATTAAAGATACCAATGTAGAGGTAATGCTTATCGAATAAAACTCTGACGAATTTATGTTCGAAAGATTTATGAGAACTGGTCGCAACGAGTTCGCTGGGGAGGGTATTGTGAATTGCAATAAGAACACCACCACCTCTTGAAACGCCTGTAAAAAGGTAGTCGCGATCAGCTCTATCTATATCGAAAATATTCAAAAGCAACCGAAATTCTGAGGAATCGTCCACTTGGATGATGCTTGTTCGTTCTTTTTACAAATATCGCACGAATGCCTTTAGTTTGCATCTGGGACATTGAATTAATTTACTTTTCGTCACAGAAAAAAAATTGAGTAACCAAAATATGAACGCGTTAGCGAAATCAAACTTGCCATATTTAATGCGATATCGGAACCAAAATTTAAAAGTTTTCAGTCCAATTCACGGAAGATCAAATAAAGCTGCTTAAACATGGTCTGAATTTTGCTGTCAAGGAAAGAAAACTTTCCTTGACAGCAAAATTCAGAAGTATACATCGAAGCAGCGATGAAAAACCTTCCCGAAGAGGACATAGAGTTCTTTAAAAGTTGGCTACCAGCCTTTTATACGAAAGCTTACAGTCTAAAAAGTGGGTCTATAATTAATACTTTAATAATAGGAAATATATTCATTTTTTCGTTTAAAATAACGAATCACATTTTTTTTTACACATTCGATGTGCATTTTTTTGCTTTTACGTCATATCAGCTGAATAAAACACAGATTTTTGTAAATTTAAGCAAAAAGAGTGTAAATTTACTAGTTTGCTATTCAAAGCCATAAAATTGCATCATTTTTTAGTGTAAAATTACACGATTTGGTCGTAAAAAATCTTCTTTTTACGGCTTTTTGTAAATTTACATCTTTAATAGTAGGAAACCAGTTTCCTACTATTATAAGGGTAAAATTCAACCAAAATTTTTTTGAGTGTATAGAGAAAACGCCGTGGCCATAATGGACAAGGTTGAATATAACTGATTAATCATGAATATAACCGATTAATCATGCAACAACGGGGAATACCATAAGCTACAGAAAGATCCTTTATAAGACTCTATCAAACGAGTGGAAAGAATCTTGAGAGAATGCAAAGGGTTTATTGAAAGGTCAACAAGCTACAGGTCTCAAACCCAGAGTTGCTGATAAAGAATTAAGTGCCTTCCGAAGATACAGAAAGAAGGAAGTGAACGAAGAAAAATTGTCACCGCTACAAACACTCTGACAGGGAGATCGCAATATGGGTTGTAGACGAGAAGACTAGTGATTGGATAGTACCTTAGATTAGTGATAGGACAGTTAAAAACCGAGACGAAGTGATAGAGCAGCTTCGAAGAATGGTAGCAATAGAGGAAGATATGTTCCGAAGAGTTCTGGTAAAACAAGCACTCGCGTCTTGGAGGACTGGCTATTAGAGAGGCATAGCTCATCGGAGAGGAGAAAGAGGGTTAAAGACTGTTTGAAACTTGTTTGCATGAGTAAAAGCTACTTCACTTTCAAAGGGAAGTTCTTTAAAGCTGTTTAAGGTGTCGCCATGGGAAGTCCTTTATCGTCACTTCTGAGTGAGATATTTATGGATAGACTGGAAAATAAACTTCATGAAGAAGGTTCGCTTCTCCGTGTATGGATGAGACATGTAGACGATATCCTGGCTACCGTAAAAAAAATATGCTTTGGCAGAAACTTTGGAGAATGAATCAATGGAAGTCGAAAACAACGAGAGAATACTATTTTTGGATTTGATAATATCAGGAAAGAAGGTCTTCTTGGGTTTCATATCTATCGAAAGTTCACACACGCAAAGAACAACACCATCCACAACTGACCATTTTTATTCCCATAAAATGGCACCCTATAATTCGATGAATCACTGGCTAATTACAGTGTCCATGGATCCGAAAAGTTTTAGCTCAGCAGTCAAAAATATTTAAAATACCGCGAGAAAAAATTGATGCGAAGAGAAAATATTTGGAAATATTGTCAAAAAGAAGACGGACAAAATACAGCGTGATCTGTTAACGGCGTTCTTTACACAGGAAAACCAGCAAGCAGCCATAAGAACTTCAATTAATTTTTTTGTCAAATTTTTCGAAAAAAAAGCAGAGGAAATGTGAAAATTTCGCTTCATATTAAATGTGCTTGAAATGTTTACTAAATTGAATTTTTTGTTTTCACGACCGGATCATCAAACCAGATATGTAAGATTTGACAATATTATGACACCATTTTTCAGGGCAAAAAACGACAAAACTTTTGGTAGCGATAACTGCTACTGAGGCCAAATCGGCAGAAAGACTAAGAGTGTTATCGCCCGCAAAAATTGTAATGCTTAGGAAATTGGAACGTTTGCTGCTTGTCTATATTAATATTATGGTAGCATCTTTTAGCTTAATTTTTGGTTCTGACAGTCCTTTGCGATCTGCTACAGGTTGAGATACCTTACTCCGCAAATTTCTTTTTAATCTGGTGATTGGATCGGAAATTGAATGAAAAGATGCGGAGTGTAGTCGCCCAAAAATGTTTCAATATTTAGGAAACACGAACCTTTGTTGCTTATCACATGACAATTTTTTACTAGTATTTTTTTTGGAATGAAAATAAAATAAATATCCCTAGCTCAAAGCCCTTTGCTAGTAGCGCAACCCGAAATTTGTCAAACTTGTTTCATGATTAGATAAACTCAATTAAATAGCTGCAACAGAAGTTACAAAGGTAGAAAAATCTTCAGAGTTGTCGCCCGCTAAAACCAGAATTTGCAAAATTTAAAGATAGTTTAAATTGAGACACATTCGAAGATTTATTTCAAGCATCTTTTCGTGCAAAAATTATAAAAAATCACCGTAGCTTTCAACCTAATCCCAATTTATCAAGTAAAAGTCTGTCAAACTTGGTTTTTTAAAGATCATATACACAGTATGAATTTCTTTAAAAGTTGATGGAGTAAAAGAAAGAAAAAACGAAAATAGTATTATTTTGTGTTCACTATGCATGAACAATTCGCTGATTTGGCACGACGAAAATGCGTACTCGCACTGAGCCACAATTATGACCGAATTAAAGGCCATAATTACTGGATTTGGCCTCGGGTGACTTTTGGCTTGTTTTCGAAACTGAAATTCACCCTCCGTAGAATTCGTTTTGAAAGAAATTCATAGAACGAACTTAAGGAGATGTCTATGAAAAATATTTTGAGGACTGAAACATACACTAGTATCTGCAACAAATGGGAAATACTTTGAAGGGGACAAAATAAATTATGATGATTGATTAACTATTTTGCATTTTATTCACAATTTCCGGGAAAATTTCTTTTTATCACGGTGTATATGAATGAATTTATTCGGGCTGAGTTATACTATTTTTTCGAAAATCAGGACAACGAAAAATCACGACAACGGACAAAATCAGCTCTTGAAGTTGCACAATTGAAATTTTCTGGCACTTTGTAGAGTTTACTGCTCAAGTTTCAAAGGTCTAAAAATGACAACGTCCACGAGTTGCATGCTGAGAGCTGTGCTTGGAGGTTAAGCGTGTAATACGATATCGTTATCATAAAAGAATTCACTAAGATATATTGTTGAATGCGATTTACGAGCCATCGATTAATAATACAAGTTTTGGAATATTATGCGCTTAGATCTAGGTATTTACACCGTTCGCTACATATTAAAAAATAAAATTCACTTTTCACAAACACTAAGAAGAAGCATATTTCTCTTGGAGAGCTTTTGAAAGGAAACAGAGCCATTGGCGTCAGCGGCAAAATTTAAAAAAGTGGCAAAAACCAGGAGAACATGTATATATTCTTTCTCACTCCCACGCTTTCTTTCATAAATCTTTATTCTTCCAGTCCTTTGGTCCAATCGCCTTTTCAGATTTAAGATGTATTCTTAAACTAGTATTACCTCCATTTAATATTCGACTAGACTCTGGGAGTATATGATCGCCATATCTGAAATTTAGTATTTTTCCAATTTTTTAAATCATTTTCGGGTATATTTCTCATTCCTTGAACATTAGTTTCAGTTTTTTATTAAAAACTTGTATCAATTGCGCCAGAGTTTTAATTGTTTTTTGGCTTTTAATGGTTTTTTTAAATGTAATTGTTAGAAAAACATAGCAACGCTTTCGCGGGAAGACACACTTGGCCAACGAGAGTTATCTCTTCATCTGCAGTTAAAACGGTGCCTGGTTTCATTGTGGCTACATCTTCATCAATACGACAGCCTATAATACAATCTTTTGTTTATTACATTCGTTCAAAATTACATATATTGGCATATTTTATTGGTATTTCCAATATATAAGTAAATTTTAATATATCAACAATAGAAATCAATAAAATAGCGCGCAGAACTCATACTTACAGTCATATAATTTTCTCATTAACAATATTAATACGACGTATTTTTAAGAAAAAAACCGCCATTCATAGTCCGATTATAATTCAAATACGTATCAATTTTCAAAAGCTCAACGCAGCAATTATAACTAACCAGCAATGACCTCAATCGTGGTGACTGAAATTGCTTTATGCACATTTTGCACTCAATGAATAGAATAGTACAACGTTTTACGAAGTTACTACGTTCCATGCAAAACTACAAATATGTACCTATATTTATTATACAACTAACTTTTTCACAATCATTACTATAGCAATAAGCGACGATACCACAACTATGTATGTTTTATATTATCACGGAAAAAAATGAGCTTGAAATGCGATTAGAATTCAACTAAGGCATATCAGTAGAAAATCATTTTGCGGTTGGATCCCGTATCGTGTGATAATCGTACTAATTATTAACTATAGATACTTGTAAATGATAGTTTTACTATGGGGTTGTGATATATTTTTATACTTTGTTTGAGTCTGTAAGTAGAGTGTAGAAGTCACGTATATTAAAAAAAAACATAGTGCAAAAAATGTCTGTTGCATTAAATATAGACCACATACGGATTTGTAGAAAGTATTTTAATTAGTGAGAAGTTCATAATGAAAGATACTTTGATAAAAATTTTCAAAGAACCTCGGATCGAGGTAAGGTAAAAGTCGATTTAGCTATCGATCTTTTGAAATTTGAAAATATAGAAAATAGTCCTAAAAGGCAGTTTTGTCTCAAACAAAATGGTGTCATATTAAGTACAAATATGAAAATAAGAATCGGGTTTTTCAAGTTCAATGTCAGAAGCATGCATAAGTTCAATAGCATTATTCACATTAGAAATCCACACTTAGCGCTGGTTCTCCACTACTTTTGGGAAATCCCAGATCGCAATGACAACATATTTTTCAACGCATATTTTATATTCCATTTGTGCATGCACAATGGAGTCTCTTGAAATGAAAGACTATCGTTTATAGGGCCTCTTATCAGCAAAAACACATATTTCCAAGTGGTTTCAGAGTTTTTTCCCTCCAAAATTACTTGGTTTTTTCTTGCTGGTTTTTCCCTCCTATAAATTAAATGGAAGTTATTCACATCAAAATATTTACAGTTTATGAGGTTTAAGTTGTAATTTCCCTGAAAATTGTCTAGTGGTAGTTTTATCGTATGTCGGATTTCGAGATATTCTAATCGTTCCTAATGCTATTATTTGGAAATGCCGAAAAGTTATCAGCTAGAGACTTTGTTATGGTATTGTTTATTCGGTAATCGTTTGCTTCTATATAGTCACGTAGTTGATGGTTAAATAAAACTTGAAAATAATAGTTGCTACATACTTGTAATGGTTGAAGTAATAGTTTGCTATGTCGATACGCTCGGATACTTGGTACCTACATACCTGAAAATAAAGAAATTGACTTTAAAATATTTCCCTAAGAATAATTATGAAATGAAATAGTTTATCATGGTGAGTATTTATAAGATTCAACGAATATATTGTGTTGTAACAATTGTTACAGAGCTGTATTTTTTTTTTTAAATGAATCTGAAACTTAGACAATCTGATCACTAAGAAGTAGTCAATGGTCATGGGCTAAGTTATACACAAGTACTTTCAATAAGAGAAATTTTAATGATGATTATTCGGATCATTCGCGATAATTAAAAGAAAAAAAACATAAACATGTAAGTAGTAGCAAGCTAAAATAATAAAGTCAATCAAGTTTTTGCCACCATCTCTGCAGTAATTTAAGTTAGAAAAGTTTTAAGTTGATCGTATTTATGTTTATTTACATTATCTACCAGCTAATAGCTACATGTGAAAATGAACGGATCACTTTATTTTTCATACAATAACCTACTTTAATAAAGCTTTCAGTAAAAAATTCCCTCTATGAATCATACTTTTCGTTATAAAAAAAATATCCTGAAGCTTCAGCCTGCGAGTAAAAACAAAAGAAATTCTTATCATTGATTAAATCAAATCTGCTTGTGAAAAAATGATTCGGAACAGTCAGTGGTCTACTTCCGATCAACCATTTACAGAATACACAGTTGCTAGTGCTCAGCTGACTGGAAATAGCAAGTAAATCGCATGAAGATAGCTTCATTTAAATTATCATACAAGTACCGGTTGTGGTCGGTTTATGAATACGATGACAACATTACGGCACGCTATGTTAATTGGCACTTCCTGCTTTCCGACGACCTCCACTTACGGAAGACGGTTACACTTGACTTCATCCGTTGCAATTCATTTATTATTGTACGATAGGCCGTGGAGAAGTTGTGGGTGTATGAGCCGATTTTCATTGAGATAATCTCTATATATCATTAATCTATCTACACGCTGAGAAATGACCGAAATCAATATATTAACATCTTAATATTGTTAAAGTAACAGCATTGTCCCTAATACATAATTTTAACAGCTCAATATTTTATGTTAGTAAGTTACAATATTATATTTGCAGTTTAACATTATATATTCAGCTGTTAACTTTTTATGTTAGGAAGATCTGTAAATATAAATGTTTTAGCATCTTAACATGAATATATTACTATGCCAATATAAATGTATTAACCAAGGGTGGTGAAATTGTTGGTCATACAACAAAGTGCATTGCTTGTATTGTTAGTTAGGATGTCAATATTATATACGGCAATAGCACACTGGAATAACCTAATCTTGTGCGATCATCGAAGTTAAGCAGTGTTGGGCGCGGTTAGTACTTAGATGGGGGACCTCTTGGGACTATGGAAAAATCGTATCGACGGCGTGTTAATATTAATCATTGGTATACCAATATACTATTGTAAGACGTTAATATAACTTATTGCCATGTTACTATAATATATTGGCATGTTAATATTAATTATTGGTATACCAATATACTATTGTAAGATGCTAATATAACTTATTGCCATTTTACTATTTAATATTGGCCTACTAATATAATATTGTAACAGACAAATTCACCATACGCATGTCAACATATAAAATTTTAAGAATGGTATGTGCTGGCAATATAATGTTATTGCTAGGTCAATATAATAATGTTAAGAAATGTTTTTAATATAAATATATTAGCTGCAAAATATATTAAGGGTAGAACAATGATTTTTCAGCGTGTAAGGAGTCGGTTACAGTGAGCAGAATAGCGCGGATGAGTTGGTGATTATGTAGTTTTGGATTTACTTTAGTCTGTTCTACAAATAACTGATAGAGTTTGAATTTATTATATTTTATATTTTGAACTGTACATTTTTAATCAAACTTAAGGTAGCAACTAGGGGTATTACTTTGTATTTTGGCCAGCTGGTTCTTATTATTCTCGCTTGATATTTTACTTAGTTTACTTAAAAGTGATAGATTGAATTGTAATTTACGTTTTGACTAGATGTAGAAAAATTACTCAGTGATTGAATGAACCCTACTCTAAGCTTTTATGGAGATCAAGTTAAAATTCAAATAGGGTTATTATATTAGGTGAGTTTTTGGCACATCCGAGCAGATACAATTTTGTTAAGTACATTCAATACAACAAAAAAATGTTTGTTGTATTCAAAATACTTAACGAAATTTGATCTGCTCGGTTGTGCAAAAAAACGCACCTATTTACATTAATCCTGCTTTGAATGGATGACTAATAATTTGTTTCATGAATATTATAACTTTGAATTTTTTTTACATGGTTCAATCTGCATTTTTATTTGTGTCTATTTATATCATGTTGTGGTTTATTTATATCATGTTGCGGAGTTTCCATTGCTTTTTATTTTGTCAACCGACCTGCATACTTTTATTTTTTGACATTTTGATTTATTCATTTTCTTTTACTTTTCACTCTACTATTGCATGATTTTACTTTTGATCTCTGTGTTTTTTTCTACCAAGTCATTATAAATATTTTTAATTAGATTTTAAGCTGTTCTTGCTGCAGGCAATTGAAAAATCTGGTTCTATCTTGCACAATTCACAACGAATTTCTGATTCCAAGCTCTTCTGAGATATCATAGTACGATATTTTGATTTACGGCGTACAAGACTTGAAAATGTACATTCACATACATATGTAGAACTAAACATGCATACATATTTTGGCACCACATCATTCAAAACTAAAAATGAATTTTCTGAAATTAACCGTTTCTACATTTCAATGTTCGTTAAATTTTTCAAATGACTTTCTTGCGCAATTAACCCAATATCAAATTCAAGGTGTGACTTTTTAACTACAAAAATTTCCGAAAATTCTGTAACTTTTGCTGAATCGAAATCGAATGGACAATTGAGTAGTTTGAATGAAAGATCATGGTTTTTGAAATCAGAAAAACGCGTTTCAAATTTATCAATAAAAATATCAAGATATTTAACGAACGAATTTTATCGTTGTTTTTATCTTCGATAAAGCAAATATCAAAATGTTCATTCAAAATAGGAAAAAGTAGGAAATTAAAAAATTAAAATATAATAAGTAAACAACGAAAAAATAATAGAATGAATTTCTTCGGTTATTTATATGTGTGTATGAAGCATGAATTTTTTCGATACTATTAAACTTCAATTCTTAATTCAATCAACGATTTCAAGTTCAACTTTTTCGCATTTATCTATTCATATTTGATTTTTTGAAGTTGTTAAAGTCGAAAAAAAATCAACGGTGAATCGTTCGAAGAGCCACTCGAAGTCGTTCAGAGAGTCACATGTGGCTCTATGGCTCCCGGGTTGGAGACCCCTGCGCTTGAGCCTCTCGCACTATCAAGCTGTTTTCAGAACAGGTTTCAATAAATTAAGAAAACAGCTCAATAATGTTGATTGGAAAATGACTGAATTTTGAGAGCGCGGGTTTGAAAGTTTCCAGAAAAAAGAGTTACTAAGACTATTTATTTTATGATGATTATTTTAAGTACAACGCTACGATAAAGTACAACTCTAAATTCTTAGTTTTACACTGAATTTTTAAGATGCGTTTTATAGTATGCCAAACTTAAATTTGACCACAAAACTTCTTTTGCAAAATAGGCTCTTTTTCCTCAAATGTTCGACTTAATTAACCATGATGCAATGGAACTAAAAAAATCAATTTTTTATTCCCCAAATGTGGCAGGTCTAATGGCAGGTCTTATGACATTTTCTTGAAGAAATCATGGTCTCAAAAAAGATGAGAGCATGCATAATTTGCAGGTGTGTAAATTTCGAGACAAGTATTTTATTGTTTTCGGTTGATATAGTCATTAATACCGTTCATAATGACATTTATTCGCAAAATTTGTGGGTTTTCTAGGATAGCAAAATAAAATACTTTCATAATCAAATCATTGGCCACTGTTAGCATGACTTTTTCCTCTCATTCAGTCAGAAAAGTTGATTCCACGCTAAAAGAACTGTTCGTTCTTTTTGTATCAGCCAAAATAAGCGGCGAAGTCCGGTCAATACATCGAGCAAATGGGGTAGGAAAACTTTATCAGCGTCAGTATAGTTTTAACAACTGTTCTCGGTATAGACAACTGTTTCACCATGTTTCAGTAGTTCATAATATACAGCTCTGCCACTATCCCGCCAATTACACAGAAAAGTCTACTTTTCACGTATAGTGCGCACTCGTTGTGCTGCTGAAGACTAGGCCTAAGTATGAGTTTTTAATCATCTGTAGCAGCTCACTTTTCATGACCTGTCTATCACATATCTATGCCCCGAATGAAGACAACATCATAATAATCAAAGGCTTGCAGCATTAAAAATGTCCAGTTTCACCTCACCATCGCCCAGCTCTATATTGTCAGAACTTTTGGCATTCTAGCATAGTTCTGATAAACTGAATAAGGCTTCAAAACGACCTTCCATTAATATGAAGACTGAGAAATGTTTGGTAATGAAAACTATTGATTAAAAAAATCAATTGCTTTGCATTTCAAAGAGTTTCTAATTCTTTTTCTCGAAAAATTGGTCCACCAAATCTATAGAACCAAGATTAATCGAGCCCATAATACGAAAAATAAAATCTTATTCGCACTATCTAAAAATGGAATTCAAGAACCATATAAACGCTTCAGTGTCTGGTATATCTTATAAGACTATGACGAAATTTATAAAGGAATTTGAAAAAGCTGTACCGAAAATGCTTTTAAAGTAGACTAACTTACAATTGGCGAGCTATTCGTGTTCCAGAAGAAGATGAAGAATGGCTTTGAATTAAATATTGGCGTGTATAGTATGTTCGTGCGACATATATGAATGAAGCCATTTCAATGATACTCCTACCACACCGGTTGACTTGAAAACTTTATTACTGTAATGGGCCGATCTAACCATCTTTAGGATCCAAGTGAAGTTAGCCCTGAGAGGGGAACATTTAAAGATAGAGAGAGATCAATTGGAAATAAAGCCAATTCACAAGGGCATCACTGATTGGTTTGTATTTAGATGTACGAGAAAATTAATCAAAGTGGGTGTTTGGAAGATTGCTTTGTGCACTTCATCGTTTACTTATTATTATTTTGAGGACAAAATTCAAGAGAAGATGAGACTGGATGATTCACAAAGGCAACACGGGCTGTTTAGATCTAGACCTGGGACTAAGCCAATGGGTTCAGTCACTTGAAAATGGTGCCTTTAGGATTTCAACGCTTGAAAGGACGAAGATACCCAAACGTTAACTTTAAGGTATAAAATATTAAACTATTGTTGCGCTAAAGGTCGATATAACTCATTTTTATTCCAGTATCTATCTTAAAAAAATAATAGTTTATTTTTACATCAGCTATAGTTCAACGATTTTTCTTATGAAACTGGTCAGACCAGCACCCTCAGCTTCCTAAACCATTTTACAAATTTACATTCTATGCAAATAAGAATTTAACCATCGTTTTTACTTAATTTAAAACATATTGTTAATGCCCTCCATTGAGCACAAAATGTGTAAGTCTTTGAATCGTCAGTTTTCTGACTCATACGAATATAGTGATGCCAGTCAAGCGATGCTAGCTGGTACAGAAAAGCACCGCAAGGTTTGAACCACACCAGCCAGCCATACTTAGTCGGAAACGATAGCAGCAAGTCCTCAGGCGACAGTTGTAAACCGAAGCCAAGCTGGTCGGCCCACTGTTTCTTTACAACCAGAACAGTTTTTAGCTTCCATTCACCAGATGACTAAGAGCTAAGCGGGCGTCACTTGAAGTCATTCAACAGCTGGCTTATTCCACGTTTGTATTACGTTACATTCGTGCAGCTTAATCGGATACCGCCTGTTTTGGAAGATGTCGTTTGGTAGTACAAACTCGATACTGAGCTCATTTTACTTTGCAGGGCAGCCTGGGCATACAATGGAACAGCTGCACTCTGCAAATCTAATCAAGCTGTAAGCTTCACACTAAGCAGAGATGTAAATAGAACACTCTGAATTGAAATAAATCGTTGAGCACGCCAACAGACAGCAGTTACGGTCGGAGGCGACCTCCATCCGCCATCTATCTGGAGAATGAATATCTGCAGATGCGAGTGCAACTGCGCTGACTAGTCACTAGCAATGCATCTAATGATTGGCGAGCTGACGTAATACGAGCTGTTCGTTGCGAACAGATTGCACTTAGCCAAAATGGGATGTGTACAACTTTTAAAGACCTTGCCAGGGGCTTGGCTCGTACGAAATGATGAATGGATCTGGTGAATCGTTATGGTCTCGAGCAATAGCTTTGACAGCATCGCGACGAGCGATTGACATATTATTTTATTATATAATTGACAGCAACTGTGGTATATGTGGCTGGTTCACATGAAGCGGATAGACAAGGTCGTCATGCGAGCATAATTACAGCAGTCAAACTTGATGCAAAATTACTTTTTTCCAACAACAAGACCAATAAGCATGCAAAATATACTGTAAAAACTTAACTTTCCGCCTATCACAATTGCCGAGAGCAATTTATTTCGGTTATTTAATTTCTCTTTTTGGCTTCGGGTAGCTTGCGGTGAGCTTCATGTCTTCCGATTACCACATCTTCCACCTCGACATCACGTAAACATTGTATTTTTAGCAACATTACCCGTCTTTCGGCCACTTTTAGGCTAATGAAACCTAAAAATACTCGTGAGTTTCTATTCTGGCTGCACTGTGTAATTGGAGTAGTGTTACATTCTTTGGCGAGGCGTATTTCTTATGTTTATTTACATTCCGCAAATGAGCCGCCAAACAAAATGAGCGCAAAAAATACACACGGATCGCAAATTACAAACGTTTTAGGATGATTTCACACCCACATCGTATTTCGGCTTTGACTGCGAATAGTATTTCAAAGAGCAGTGTTTCTTTAATTTGCTGGATGATTCCATAATCGCTAGCATCGTTTCTGAGTGTTTTAAGTCATGTTTAATTTGAGTTTCATGACTTTTTTCTTCAAACACTTTTCATGTTTCCTTCTCAAAACAACCATACCATCAACGACATCAGTTTGTTGTTATTTTACATTATGCTGTGCAGCGCAATAAGCTCGCCAAGGTCGTTGTCAAAATTGGATGCTAGCGGCGTGGTGAGCTGACGACCTTCCAACAAAAAAAAATTTGAACTTCACAAGTAAACACAGCTGATTCTGAGTGACTGGTAAGGCTGGTTTTCAAGGTTGTTGCCAGTTTTTTACGAAGCTAGGCGTTAGCTAAACAATCAAAATTGCAATGTGCAAAAAGACATATGAATTCCGTTTAGCGCTTCTAACTAGATGCGGCGCAAGATTTAAAGTTGGTATTCGCATGGTTTGTTTTTCACAGGTAAATGACATACATGCATATATACTCATGCATATATCTACATGCATAGCAAAACCGAATTCCTGGGAAGCAATTAGTGGTTTAAAGTTTACTCGACAGGCCGATTATCAACTTGATGAGAGCAAAACGAAGCTAAGGACAAATCTCGGTATGAATTATTTGACTTAAAAAACCGTCATTTGATTTCTTGGCATAGGAGTGATTTCTTGTAGACGACCTTCCAAACCTGTTAGATTTCAACGTAAACAAAATATCCAAACAGATGAGAACAAAGAATCAGAAACATGAACCACAATGCAGGAACATATGTATGTATGTACCTACATATATCTGGCGACAATTTAGTTTCATACAACTTTTTGCGATTTATCTTTTACGGCATTGACTTTTTGTGGGTGCGGAGTTAAATTCTTTGTTTTTTTTTCGCTGGCAATTTATTAAAACATCACAGGTATAATATCTTTGAATTAACTTCTATAATAGCTATTTGTAGCGTTTTCATTTGATTTTAATGCGCCTTATCATGCGATCGGTTCAAGAAATATTTGTATCTAGAAATCAAAGGTAATTACTGATTATTGAAGAAAATTAGTATTAAACTCGTTTTACCGAAAATTTATCGCATATATATATATATATATATATATATATATATATATATATATATATATATATATATATATATATATATATATATCAGCAATATGATTAAGGGAGATAATCTCTGGAGTGGCCGATCCAAGTAGGTCCATGATTTGCTAGATTTAAGATATCTTTAACCCTTTGGCGGCGGCGATTATTTTAGTGAATTTCCAGGTACCCTTATATTTCTATGCAGAGTACGTTTTTGCTAAAAGTAAATATTGCATATGAAAACTTATTATGTTTCATGCTTGCTCATAGTAAAGAAATGGAAAAGTTTGAGCCTTGTGTGGGCGCTTAGTGCCTAAAAGTAGGCAATGATGTTTTTTCAAATCTCGATTTGTCATAACTTCTAACAAAAATAATGGATCGTCGTGCAATTTGCAGAGCTTATTGGTGTTAGCCAAAACTATACACACATAGACTTTCAAGACTGTGTGGGCAACCCTATAGTCACGACAGGCTCCTGAAATAAATCCTTCAAATCATCAACCCTCTTGAAATTTTTTTGATTTAAAAAAAAATTCATATATTTGATAAATTTTGACTTTTGTCCACGTTAAATTAAAATTTTCAAAATGCCGCGTTGCACAAGAACGGCAGCCCATCATCCAATTACTTCTATTTTCAGCACTCAAAACTTCTGTTCACGAGAACTGACAACCGGATAATGCGATCAATATGAAATTTCCAGCACATGTTGGTATTAGCAAGTACCAGGTCTGATAGAAGTGATTTTGAAATATGGGCAACACTGTGGCAGTGATGCCATCTTGAAAAATTACCGAGTACAAAAACTGGTTTTGACCTATAGTTTCCGCTTTAACCAACAGATTTGAACGAAATTCACCCAGTAGCTCAACCTTACTCAAAGACAGATTTGATAAAAATTCGGTTGAAAAATTAGCATAGGGCTTCCAGCTATGGCAATTTTTGTCTCCTAAATATTGTAACTTTGCTCGGGAAAATAAAGGTTTTTTTCCCTATAACTTCCAATGCAGTAACGAAATCAAAACGAAATTCATGTGATAAGTGGATTATTATATTTATATTTCTAATTCTGATGGAATTTTGTTGAAAAATCTTGAATGGCTGCCAGCTATGGTGAATTTTGTAATTTATTGACTTTTCTTAATGGAGCGATGTTGTCATTGAATTTCCATATGGAAATTATAATGCAATGATAATTAACAACAAATATTTAGATTTCAAAAATTTGAAAAGTTTTGAGAGTGGGAACCCTAAAATTCTATTCACTTCTTTAACTTCCAGCGCAGTCATTCAATCGAAACGAAATGCACGGGGTGGGTTTAACTCAACGTGCTAACACATGATTGCCAGCACCAGACAATTTCGCAAATATTGCACCAACAGATGTTTCCATTTTGTATTCATAAGCAAATAAGCAACCGATGTTTAAATTTTCCGAGTTTTGGAAATTTTTCGGCTGGCAGCCCCAGATATAGTTTAATCGATGAAACTTTCGATGATATCCTTGGATGGAAATGAAATTCAAAGGATAGGTTGACAAATGTTGTCAGCACTGAACATTTTCGTCATTTATATATTTTATAGGAGATGCTGTCAAAAAAATGATATTTGTTACTTTGAGTCAGAAATGGTTGATATGATACTACATAGAAGTGTATTACGTCTTTACACATTATCAAGTCCCTCAAAGGTAATCAGTATCCTAGCGGTTCTGATGCGCTAGACTTTTTTAAACAATAAAATGAATGCAATTAAAGCGCACATGTGGGTGGTGCAACTACAATTACGATGAAATCTTAGAAAAATTTGGGTAAAACTGGACTTGATGCCCCACACAGCTGTTACATGAATTTCGCCGATAGATGTCGGGCTAATATGTTTGTGTTTTTGTGGTTGTGCGTTTGCTTTTGGGGCTTCTTTTCTTTTTTTGTTTTTCTTAATTGTTTTATCTTCTTTTTTATTTTTTTGTATAATTTTGTCTATTTTTCCTCAATTTTTCACCCCTTCTACCACTTTTCGCCCTCTGGTGGTTGGATTTCCCGGGTATGGGGTATCAAGTCCAGTTTACCCAAAATTTGAAACACATTATCTGATGGAAGAATGCCAAGGAGTGTGGTTACGTTTAACGTCGTCGAGGTTTTAAGCAATGTCTGGCATTCAGGATCAGTATACATTTGGGACGTACAGATTTCAATTACGCATTCCACTCTCCTAATTGGTTGGATCCTATTTACAGAGCAGATTTTTTCGTGTAAGAATACAAAACCACTTTTCCTATAGAAGCTTGTGTTTTGAAAGGATCATTTTTATCACAATGTATTTACCATTAATACACAGAAGATATCTCGATACTGCTTATTGCCAAAATATCCTTATTAGCGGATGACACTTGAATCTTTCGTACGTCTAGCTTTAAACACGAAAACGTACAAACATGCTTCAAACACGAAAACGTACAAACAAAAAAAGGACTACCTCGAACATGGCTTTGAGAATGGTATGTTCGGAAAGTGGACATACAAGACCTTAGAATAAAAGTCGTAGACAAATTTATGCTCGACAAGGATTTTAGACTCTTAAAATATAGTCGAATCTTCATATTCTGATATTCCCGAAAGACCACTAGAACCAAAACCATCTTCGCTTTCGATTGGCTACTCCGGAATGGGACAAATGTTGACAGTAAAAATCAAACAGCAAAATTTACTAATTTTTAAGCAACTTGACGCAACTTTAATTCATTTGGTTAAAAAAAATTCTACCAAGCAATTTGCGCAATTGATGATAATTTCTCATCCCCAAGGAAGTTTTTTAAGACAAAAAAGCTGGTAATAGGTCCGAACTAAGAGGTGATTCCATTAAAACTTCCTGAGAGAAATCCAGGAGTTTCTGTCGAGTCACTAAAGACTTATGTGGCTTGTCCTGATGGAGCACAACTTCCTTTCTATCCGCCAATTTTGACCACTTATGGTCGATTGCCATTTGCCAATGGTGCAATTGTTCACAGTAGAGGTCCAAAATTCGGCTATAGAAATCAGATAATAGCAGATGATTTTTTCCTGGCCGTTAATTCTGGATTTGACACCGTTTGAGCCGTTTTGCCGCGCCTCGACCGCGATCATTTTCCCACAATACTGTCGTATGTAACTCAACACCGGTCACCAACCATGCTCGATATTTGGTCCCTTTTTGACCGCACTTCGGAGATGAAAATTAGGTCCATTATGTTTTTTGCGTTGATACAAGTGGTACTCAAATATCGAGCTGTTTTTTAATTTAATTTTATTGAAACGCATTAATACTGTACATTCGATCTTTAGCTCTTACGAGGCGTAATCTAGAATTAATGATAGTCGGTTATTTCCAGTTCGCATATAATTAAAAAAAAATACTACATCATACACCCATTAAGTCAGCATTAAAAGACATATAAATAGGCCACGATTCCCGGAAGGTACATTCATTTGAATACGAACCGTCGAAGAGAGAACATCAAAATGGGGAAAAACGAAATTAGAGCCTTCATTAAGTACCTGGGTTTGAAAAAAGTCCAGCAAAGACATAGACAGCGATTTGGTGGAAACACTAGGAGACTCTACTTCTCCAACGGTGGAATACGTTGCACGCTGGACCAAGAACACCGTAAAGGACGTTCATCCACGTCCCTCACTGAAGACAACGTGACAAAAGTCGAATATGTCGTGTTGGCAGATCGAAGAGTAACCATCAAGCATGCAGCTGAAGTCACAGGGATCTCGTATGGCAGTGTTCAAAGAATCGATTCTAACAAATTACATATGAAGAAGGTCTCTGCGCGTTGGGTGCAGAGAATGTTAACCGAAAAGCGAAAGAAGAAACGAGTCGACATTTGGAAGATGAATCTCGAAAAGTTTCAGGTAAATGAAGAGAATTTGTTGTCATGTTTCGTGACCATGGACAAGACCTGGATTTACCATTTTGATCCAGAAACCAAACAGCAATCGGTGACCTGGAAGAAAAATTCAAAGTGTCGAGTTCGACAGGGAAGGTTATGGCATCGGTTTTTTGGGACGCTGAAGTAATTATTATGGTGGAATATTTGGAAAAGGGAGCCATTACATGAGGCTATTACTATGCAGAAAAGAAAATTGCGGGAAGCTATTGAAGAAATAAGATGCGGCAAACTGCGAGCCGGAGTGCTGATTCATAAAGACAACGCACCGTTTCACAATGCTGTAGTTGGGATGGCTGCAATTCAAGAAACAGGACTCGAATTGCTTGAACATCCTCCCTATTTGTTGGATCTAGCTCTCAGTGCCCTCTACCTCTTTCTTCGGCTCAAGGAACACCTTCGGGGCAAGAAATTTGAAGATGATAGCGAAGTGATGGCCGCTATTGAGGAGAGTAAAGACAAATAATTATTTTCAAAGGGTATCCTGGGATTGGAAAAAAGATGGACTAAATGTATTAACTTGCTAGGAGACTATGTTGAAAAATAAATATTTTTTGTTTAATTTATCACCTTGGATCACCAATTCATTATCGTTACTTTTGGATCGACACTCACAGATGATCATACGACTGCTAACATGTCGGTTTACTTCCATCATTTCAATGATATTATTTTATTACTGGAATGGAATTGACGAAATCGAAATTTCACGCGCTTGACTGTAACAGTACATTTTCGGAACTATAAACACTTTGCATAATTCAAACCGCCTGGGTTGCTTTTTCGTCTTTATCGAAGAAAAATTTAAAAATATCGTCTATCTTTAACGCGCTAAAGCTTGCAACAGAATCTATTAATGATAATATTGTCAAAGAAGTTTTTTTAAAATCGAATGTCACTTCTGCAAGTAGTATAAGTATGAACATTTGCGATCAACGCATTACAAGATACACACCACTAGATACGGCTTTAGTGGTGCATATCTCGTAATGCATCTCATAATACATCTCAGTGGGAAAATGATAAATTTTCCCTCCATATTATATGTACTCTGGAATATATTATTTATGAAAATATTGTTTGATCCAGTTAATCAATATCGAATGCGGAATATTTAAAATTCAAATCCGCACATTAAAAAACTACGATTCATATTAATGCTCGGCCGTTCTGCTCTAGTAACAAATAAAGCGTTTCTATGAACATCAAAAAATCTATTGTATCGAAGTATATTTTCGCATTCCTCCCACTTAAAGTAGGGATGCAGCCAACGTTGCAAACCCTTGGTTTTCCCTGGAAACATACGCAGTGAACTTAATAGTCGTGAAGTGTATTTTATTTAGTTTCTGCGTCTTATCCTTCGGAGCAAATTTGTCTTAGAGTCAATTCGTAAAAAAAAATGAAAGCACACTACTGACGCCCAACAGGAAGATACTGCTTTTGATAATTTAGTATGCTACTTAATCTAGCGAACTGGAGTGCAGACATTTAACTTGGAAAATTTAGAATATTCCTTCAATTATTCACAAGAACTCAAGCAATTTCGAAACTGAAGTGAATCACGGCGAACTTCTTGAAAATTGCGTGAATTTTTCATTTGTTTTATAAAAGAATGCAGATAAGAGCTTCAGCTTGTAAGTCAATATTAAATAAAGAACGTAACATTTTTAGTTGCGGGTCATCTGAAAATGTATGTATCAATAAGATGCACCGAAAGCTCTTCATATTTTTTATTTGACTGTGATATATGCTTCAACTTATATCGGACCACATGGAATAGGACATTTTGAAATATAAAGTGCAATGCATAAAATATAAACGTAAATCAACTTAAAAGACATTACTTTATGGTTCAGTTTTTCTTCAAAAAATTATTCAAACATGCTATGACTAATTTTGCTGCCCTTCCACCAAGCTCGATTCAGTCAAATTGCAATTACCCTCAGTTAATTATTCACGCTAAATATCCGGCTCCACTCAACGCCACCATTTTCGAAAATGCCATGATCGTCCTGACATTTGATTTTCCCCAACGTAAACTAATTGGTGAACTTTTTACAATATTAGTCACATAGCTCGTCTTACTAGTTTGATTGGAACCATAACTCCAAACAAATTTTCACTCTAGTGCAAACATATTGTGCGCCTTAATTAAATTGATGTCTAGTTTGTCCTCGTCCACCACTAGACTCGGGTTTTACAATGTTCACGAGACTGTTCGATTGCATAATGTGCATACTCATTTTGGGACAATACTCAAGTTTCCTTCGTGTTCACAGTGACCGTTGTCCACCGAACTACATAGCATACACTTTCGAGTGGACTTTGCACGCGTTTGTTTCCCATGTCCTATTTCGTTTCTCGGACCGTATACTAATATTAGCCAGGTATGACAGCCAAGCCTAGTATGTAACCCAGCGAAGTTACATGCCATAAGGCGGCGGAACAATCCAGGTCAAATGACATGGTCGCGAGGGAGCATGCAGGTGGGGTGGTGGAGCATGTGTATGACTGAAACTAGGTTTCCAGGTTGTCGCCAACTATGCTGTACGTTTCACGTTGCTTCCAGTAGTCTACTGCAAAATAGCTAGTGAATTTACTCAAAGCCTAAATATTGGTCACACTGTAATATGATGCATTGAAAAAACATTTTATATGCTGATAGCCGGAATTATGGCCACGAATTGTCGTCTTGTGCTTAAAAGATGAGCACGTGGACAAAATTGTCACTATTTTTTTCCTAAAGTAAATAAGCATTTAATATTTGGTGCGTAGAAAATGTTGATTGAAAAAAAATTTTAGTGGACACCATAAATTAAACAATGTCGATAATGCTGTGCTAATGACAATTCATTAACAATTAGGCCCTTTCTTAACTTTTCTTCGAGGGTAGTTTTGTTAGACTCTGGAAACAGTTGTCAAAAAAACATTTTTTTTCTATGATGAGACCAAAGCTCAAGAGACAACCCTATTATGCTGTAGCACATTTCTAACGGACGCCAAGTTAAGGTAAGGGTTGGATAAAGGGTTGAGCTTGAAAGAGATGGCGATGCACGCTTCGCTTAAACACTTCAGGCTTGTAGTCGGAGCGGAGAACATTAGAAAGTAGGCTGTTCCCCATCTGTATTGATTCATATAAGAAAGAACTTGTGGAATTTAACGGTTCAACTGGGACTGACCTGAAGAGAATGACTGCGAATAAGCTCGCCGTTTTATTAGTTTTGAATAAGTAAAATCACCTTCACAGACACTTCAGTTAATAAGATGCTGGAAATTTTGTGAAGAATTCTACTGAATCTTGCAAGCAATATTATTAGCTCTGCGAATAATACAAAGAAATAAGTAGAAGGAATATCTGACTAGCGAAGTATTTAATTTATGGGATGACGAAATATAAATTTTAGTTCATAATGCATTTGAAATCTAAAAAGTGAAAACTCAGATTCTGAACAAGTTTTCCATTTCCTATCCATAATAATAATTCTCCCCCTCTAAAATATATTTTCTAAGCTTCTACATAATTTCAAATCCAGTGTTAATTTACATATTAGCTTTAGGCAATTAATAATCCATCTTCTAACTTGAAATTAAAATTCCTAAGCATAAAACTCGTTGATGACTATTATCGTCGGCATGTGCAGTAAATAGTCAAGTAACATTTTGTGATTTTTGCATGCCGACAAACTAGAAATGGCGACATACCAGAAAACATATATACTTATTTTCAGCAAGATGCTATTATTAGAGTCTTATATTTTGCATTAGTTTGTGGTGTTTGCATTTTATAATTGAAACATGCCAGCACATCAGCAACAATGTTGCAGTCATATTAATAGTTAGTCGTGTTTCTTCTTGGGAGGCTTGCTCGGATACTGAAAGAAAGTCAGTTTTGACATTTATGCGCGGCTGTCGTCTGACTCTTGAGCTATTAAAATACTAATTTATTTGCCTGCAAATGAAGTACGTCGAATAATTTACTGATGTCTAATAGTTATGCATTTCATATGCAAGAATTTTTGTTTGATTTGTTTTCTGTTTTCGAAAATTACTGGCACAAGGTAATTTTACATTAGATGTGCGGATACAATTATGACTTCTATGGTTTATCACTTGACTCACAGTAAGACGTGTTAGAATGGAAGTGGAACATTATGTTGTTGATTGTAAAAATATTAAATGGTATCGTCCAAAGTCATGGAAATTATTTAGTTGAAATCAAACACAAATATTGTCTACAAAATACGTCTCAAAACGTTTAGATTGCCAAGTGCAAAATGATTTGCTTTCAGATGCAAGTTGAAAAATTGGATTGAAAATGAAGAATACATTCTGAGCTGCACATAATATCTACGGTCCCAAAAAGACTATCATAGCTTGAAGTAAGGTACTTGCCTTTAGTCCTTAAAAACTCTGCCATGTATACGTATCATTGTAGTTAAGCTATTTCTCATCAAGTAAATCAAATCCTATCATACATTCCTATGTGTTGGCGCTACTATCAGAGTTTTAAGGCCCAAAGGTAAGTGTCTTACTTCAAGTTATGATAGGGGGGCGGGACCGTCGACATGAACCATTTATATGATCATATTGTGGATACGCGAACATTAGCATACCGTGTGAAATACTATTCACAACTCCCAATAAACACCACTACTACACACACTCTAAAAAGTGGGTCTATAATTAATACTTTGATAATAGGAAATATATTCATTTTTTCGTTTAAAATAACGAATCACAAATTTTTTTACACATTCGATGTGCATTTTTTTGTTTTTACGTCATATCAGCTGAATAATACACAGCTTTTTGTAATTTGAAGCAAAAAGAGCGTAAATTTACTAGTTTGCTATTCACCTTTGCGCCAAAGCCATAAAATTACATCATTTTTTAGGGTAAAATTACACGATTTGGTCGTAAAAAAAAATACTATTTTTACGTACTTTTGTAAATTTACATATTTAATAGTAGGAAACCAGTTTTCTACTATTATAAGGGTAAAATTCAACCAAAATTTTTTTGAGTGCACCTACGGAAACCATAAGCAAGCTAAAAGAAAACTGTAAAAAAAATAGTCAGCGAATAATATATTTTGAAAATAGTCTGTCAATTAAATTGGTAATTTATATAAGGAATCTTTTTATTTAAATGAAAAGGTTCTCTCAGTAACATTGCTAATCCCGACTAAGGAGATCGCAAAAAGCGAAGCAACGGCATATTCAGACATATTTTGCCTAATCTACAGGCAGCATCAGCGATTTACTGTACCAAAACAATCGAATGAAGCAGCAATCGAGCCATATGGCTGATGAATGACTTTTGTAGCTCAGACCAAGAAATAGATATCTCTAGTTCCGCGTTTTTTCGTACTTTATCATCCTCCAAACTCGTCTTTTGATTCCCATCCTCAGCACTAATATAATAAGTATGATTTAGAAGAAAACATTCATCCATTGAATGCATCCACCGAATCCATTGCTTCTGAAGCCTTCGCAGCCACAGTTGCAACTTATAGTTCGATTGAGTTTGTTGCGAACAAAAGGTAACACTGAACAAAAGTAAGAAGTATACGTTTCAAAGAGTAAGAACGTCGACCTTTGTATCGAGCGATTCGATACTATCGAAAACGTTAATTGAACAGTTTCCAATGCAAGGAGACCAAGGACCTTGCCGACATGCAAAAGATACTGAACATCAAATCCCAGTTATTTTGGGCACCCTTTTAATTCGTCCAATTGAAGAGCCAGCTCGCTTATGATTTTTGATCCGTCACAGAGGACAATTATTTGGTCTCTTGGCCGAAATTAAGAACAACATTAGATGTGATTGCGAGTTCTGACCTAGGAATATCGTACAAAGCCTTCCAGAGACCTCTTAAATCGCGGTGATTAGCGAGTGTTCCGGCCGCAGTGAAACGTCTCTTGGAGAACAGCCTGGTTGAACGGTAACGGTAGTTTCTTAGGCAGATGAAGCAGTTGGGAGGTTCTCCAGTTGGTGAGGACCTGTTGAGAACCCTGTAATTACCTTGGCTTTCGGACAAACTTGCGAAAACGACTGATAAAATCACCCAAGTTTTCACTCGGCCACAACAGCACGAGGTCAGTGTTTCTGAAGCATAGCCTGAAGTGGTGGTCCTTAGTACACAGATAGAGGTATTCTAATGCAACAATACCATTGTTTTCGATCTCTCTATACTCATTTTAGTTGTAGACTTTCTCTGCTACTATGGGATAGTCGTTGACAGATCAAATGCTATCCCGGCGGATCCCATTTTTGCTAAAGGCAGTTGGTACACATCATATAATCTTCCGGAGCTGAGCATTTTGATTGCGTTATCATCATGCATCCGTGCAATCACGTTCAACATAGGGGTCTCAGCCTTGCGAACACAAGGTTGAGAGCCACCTTATCACCACTAGCTCTCGAATCGTGTCGAAACTGCACTGCCTAGGTCCTAATAAGCTCGAGACTGCTGAAAGGAAATTCGATTCCCTGTTACAGTGGCGCATATGACGCCTCCGGAGCAGTAGCTGCTCGTCTCCTTCACATAGCCCATAACAAAAATGGGAAAGTTCAGCTTTGGTAGCTTCGACTTCCAAAGATAAATACACCGTCCTCCTAGAACATATATTCAATCGGTTTGCGGACCATGGTTTCACTTTTAACTTGAAGAAATATCACTTCCTTCGAATTCTTTAATTGCTCCAACCCGATGTGAGTTAAGGCAATTCTAGAGCTTACCTCCTCAAGATGGTAAAAAGCATAAGGGTGTTTTTTGAAGATGATCAATCTCTTCTGTCACTTCGTTCCTTAAACAGCAACACCTCTTTGTGCACATGTAGTTATGTAGTTATGTTTCAATGTAGCAACACCTCTTTGTGCACATATCAACCAAATTTTTGTGGCCTTCGATGAACAAGGACATACCACTTGGGTCCCAGAATGTATTTTTTGTCAAAAATACAAGATAGCCACGTGAGTGTTCGTTACGTCTAATCATTCCTATGAAAATTGATAAGGACAAAAATTTCTACAAAAATGTCTACATAATTTAAGTGATGGTAAATTAATTAGCAGTTGGATCATTTCATGAATCATTGTCACCAGTCTGCGTGCGAATATTTATAGTAAACCTACAAATTGACTAAAACCCACAGACTAGTTGTTACCTTGTCACTTGCTAATCCGGATATCCATTAATTACGAACACCCAAACTCTGCTGCACCCACGTCATCGAGTCATCAGCCCACAGCCAATGAACTAGCTGGCTCCATCGCATGCAATTTATAAAGTGCCATTCCCTACATTTAATTTGCAGAGGAACAAAAGCGAAAAAAATGCATATCGCAATATTACTCGTACTAACATAGCCCTCTAAGCGGAACTGTTATAATTGAAAGTACTTTGTCATTGCCGGGGAAAATTGTAAAATGCACGTGGGAACAAACGAAAGAGCTCGTCTTCAGGGCCCACAGTCAAACGATAGACTTTTGCGGCTTAATTGCATTAACTCCCACACGCAGAGCCATGCCAGGCACCCAGTCCCAGAGATTCATGCCGTGCATCAGCAATAGCAATGATGACCTGACCTGAATATAGCTCCATTCCAAATATCCACTAGCAGCAATAGAAACAGGGGCGGATGATGCCAAAGCTCCATTCTCAGATACATTTAGGAGCCATCGATACTACATAGACTGGAGATTCCGTGCGAACATCGACTTCATGTGGCGCTGGTCCTCGATGCTTGGTTTTTTTCTTGTGGATTTTTGCGAAATCGAAAGTGCCCGTTTGCAAAAGCGTGCATGTACTTAGCACCATTGACAGCCGGACCAATTAAAACGACAAATATATTACGAAAAGACACGCATTTCAGACTTTGGTTATTCAGATTTGAATAGATTTGGAGGCGGACAAGCTTTGAGTGGATGTTATTCATTTTTTTGTGCACTTGCCGGTAGTTCGCTTCATGGAGGGATTGACGGACGGACGGATGGACATGAAAGGAGAAAGTTATGCGCGTGGATTTGATTAAGACGCACGGATTGAATGAAGACAGGTTTGAATTGAAATTACGTTGACCTATTTCAGTCAAGGTGCGTGTGATGGTGCATTTTTTTCCTGAGTAAATGGTACGGATACGAATGAGAGCTTATTCAAAATCGAGAACGACAAACTGTATTCGTATTTTCGGCACTGCGTTTTTTACACAAATTCGTTCATTATGTTTTGATTTGTCAATGTAAATCTTTAATGCGATTGAACAGTTTCATGTTCAACGGAAATTTGGTAAGTGTTCTTTTAACTTACATTTTTTGTGTGAAATACTAATAAGCCCAGGGAAATTTAGCATGGTCCTTCGGAAAAATTAGGGGAAAGCTGAATTTCGGTGTGAACCTTAATACTGGCGTGCTGAACAAAATGGGATCTTTTCGGGGCACACTTTCCCACCTATCCTGGAGTGTGGGAGATAAGTTTGTTTACATGTTTTTTATGGGGCTCTTAAACATAGAAAAACAAACTAATAAATATTCCAAGTCGTAGTCAATACATTGTTTTTCTGAAAACGGGACCGTTACTGAGATGTTTAGGAAAGGTCACTTCTGGTGATCTTTGACCCCGTATAAAAGATAACGCAGCACTCGAATCTATGGGGATTTTTCACATTTTGTTCAGCACGCCAGTATCAAGGTCACACCAAAATTCAGCTTTCTCCTAATTTTTCCGAAGTTTCGCCTTTTTTATGTCGAATTTCACTGGTCTATAATGCACAGTTTGCATAGTACAATAAAACACACACCAATGTTGCAAATTGTCTTTTGATCACCTAATTACTTTTCAACTGAAACATCTTGTACTACCTGTAGTATTTTTGCACAATGAAAAAATAAGAAATGAAATACTACACTTTACGACAAAATCCGTTTTGTATCTATTCCATATGCAGGAAATAATTTATGAATTCAAAAAAATCCAAAAATTCTCGAAAAAAATCAGATTTTTAGTGGCTTTTAAAAATAAATTCAAGGAGGACTATGGAGCAAGGTGCTTCAAATAGCATTTGAAGCACCTTGCTCCAAATGTAGCAAAAAATAACAAGCCAACTATTTTTATAAAGAACAATTGACGCCAACAGAGTAGCGCAGCTTAAACGGAGAAACCAAGTTGAATTAAATGTAATTAGACTCACGTTTGCTACTATTCCGCTTTTTTCACCTTAATTCCTTACAAGTCCTTTCAGGTGGTTGGCAGAAAAAAATCCAGGCAAATTTTCCACCGTAGCCAAAGCCCCAATGAAAAAGCCCTGTTCAGGGAAACACTTCATCAAAGCTACTCTTAATTGCAAAGCCAGGTCCTTGTGTTGGGAAAATTCTAATTATCGCATGAAAATACTTCAATAAAATTACAATATGTGAAGAGCAGGAATTGTACTTTATTCGGCATATGCAGAATACGAAAGCACTAACAAAAAAAACTTGCTTGTATGCAATTACGGCCATAAAACGGATGTTGGCGTGAATTTTATTTGAAAATTGCTAAAATTTTGTGTCTGCTAAATGTCGAGTGAATGAAATATCTGCACTTTCATATGTTATATGTATGTTTCCCCTAGATGGATTTGGCAGGCCGTCAGCCATACGAGTACGTAGCAGTCGGGGGTTGTTCTAGTCTGACACATCACCTTACGGTGCTATGCCCATTTACAGGGAGAAATAGTACAGTTTTCGCAATGTAAATCGTGACCTCACCTTGGGAGTCGCGGTTACTGGCGCCTCAAATAGTTCTCAAATGGCGTAATTACCCTTTCCGACAATACCGTAGAAAGAGTTGTTGGTTCAATGCTTCGTTGGAATTGTTGGCTCTTATACCGCCTCACATAAATGATGTGTGGACTGCAAAAACGAACTTTATATGGTGTTTGGCGGGAAACGGAATGAATGTAGCTAGAAGTTGATACGTAATGAAAAGACGACCGTACGGGAATAATGCGGTATAGTATTAAATTATAACCAGGCAGGTATTGCAATATGGACACATGTTTATAGGCAAAAGACGGGGCAGATGCATGTACGAATTTCGAAGCATCAAATTAAAGACTTAAATTAATTTGAAATGAACAGATATAAAACTTTTTATAGTTTTGCATGCTTAGCTTTATTTGGAATAATTGATGCTATTATCTGATATACATACATATGTTTGTGGAAAAATTAAAGATTCGCAAAACCTAACCATTTCACTGTTCCAATGCTTCCTGTGCATGAATCACAATTGGCGATAGACGGTATCGACTGTTGAAATTATCAGTGTTTAAAATTCTGAAAATCGGCAAACGATGTTGACTTTCTAAATATTTTACCGACAATTTCCCATGGCTTTTTCGCACAGTGTGGATGACATTCCAGCGATTTCACGTTCAGTATTAAATCTGAGCATCTCGAAAGTTTGCGGATGGTTGGCATAGACCAATGACTTGACGTAGCCCCAAAATAAAGAAAACTAATGGGGACAAGTCACTCGAGGGAGGCGGCCAGTTGACAGGACCGTTTCTTAAAATGATTCGATTCTCAAATTTCGACTTCAATAAGTCGGCCAACTGTGTGACATGTGGCGCCATCTTGTTGAAACCACATGCCAACCAGGCTATTTTCCTATAATTTTCGTAAAAATAACCGATTAACATGGCACGGTAGCAGACCGTGACTGGACAGCCAAGATCGTTAAAAAAAATACGGACCAATGCATCAGCATGAAAACCGTCCCAAACAGTCAATGCGCATGTAATTGCGGCTTCGAGATGCTCACTTGGCCAACTTTGGAAATTTTCGTTATTGACGAATCCGGTAAGCCAAAAATGTGCTTCTTCGTTGCATGAGATTTGGATAAAATTCGAACGCGAATTTCGATATTAAATTTACACTATTTTTAAACATTGCTGAAGCGTATAATCTATTCATGATTAAAAATGGCAATCCTTCAACTGTTCAAAAGTAAAATAAATTGACAAAAATGTCATTGCATGACAAGGAAATTTCAGCAGATAATTGGGGCAGCCCCAATAGACAACACTGTATATATAATAAATATAATAAATATATAATACATAAAGTTAAGAATAAAGTTGAAACTACTTTCGCTAGTTCGCTAGAGTCTTTCCCAAGAAGACCCCTTCTTTTCAAATTTCGCTTGGGTGGCTGGGCTCTCTACGTTCAGGTAAAGACCTCCGGCCACCTTTTTTTTAGTCGGTTTCATATATTGGTTTAAGGTCCCATAAAATCTGAGGCCGGAAGCTTTCATCATACAAACAAATCCACCTCTAGACAGGGAGTGTTTTTCATAATTGTTTTTTGTGTTGCAAACAGCAACAGAGGACTCTAAAAGATATCAGGAGACTCAAAAAATAAATCAGGGGACTGTAGAAAATATAAGAGTCCAGAAAAAATCATGGAGGTCAAGAAAAAATATGGATACTATAGACAAAAATCCGGGAATCTGAGGAAAAAATCATGGGAGGTTAGGAATATTTCAGGAGGAGAAGAAAAAATCTCGAGAGTCTAGGGCATAGGGCAAAAATCGTTGGGCTTAATAAACAAAATAAGGGAAGTCAAGAAACATTTAGGGGGCTGTAGGAAAAAATCCTGGGAGTGGGAGATATTATCATGGAAGCTAAGAGAAGTTCAAAAGACTCTAGAAAAAATCCTAGAAGTCCAGCTTCCATGCTTTAGAAACCGCGTTTTTTGCGTCTCGGCTGAGTTTGCTAGCCAGTTCATACCTGATAACTTTTTGGTCTTTTACAGACGAAGCACCTTGACATTCTGTTTGGTTTTGTATTACGGCTAGAGTGTCATGACGGATGAAAGTAAGTAGCATCTCTCTTTCCTTCTAATAAATCCTCCCCCATTTTCAAAATCCATCCCAGCAGGGTGAAAGTAGCACACCGCACTCTTAACGCAACGGCTGCTGGTTTGCTATTTTGCTACTTTCACCCTGCTGGAGTGGATTTTGGAAATTGGTGAGAATTCACTAGAAGGAAAGAGAGAGGCTACTTGCTATTCATCCGTCATGAATTGAACACACTTTAGCCGTAATACAAAACCAAACAGAATGTCAAGGTGCTTCGTCCGTAAAAGACCAAAAAGTTATCAAGCATGAAGCACCTTCACATTCTGTTTGGTGGAGGAGTGCGGAGTGCTCTACTAATGCGAATAAGGGTCTCACGGTCACTTTATCCAGAGGACATCTAATACTATTTTTGCCTCGTTTAGAGGCGATCATCACACCCGTGTCAGGCATCGTGATTATACTATTGTTCAGTTGAGATGCCCTCAAATCCGCTGTTTGTACACCGCTACATAATCTTCACCACCTCCAATTCACAGGACCTCAAATGGTTCGTAACGGGTATTCGTAATGACTATAAGTCACTAAACTAGTCATTAAATTAATAGTTTACAAAACCCAGTTTCAATAAATTTGAATTAGTTGGAAAGTTAGAAGCTATAAACTGTTGTATGATGTTGTATTATGTTGATCTATTTGGAGTTCACAGTTTACTGCTGTGAGCAAGCCTGGCAAAGAATACCAATGTCTTGATGTCACATGGCTGAATGAGGAATCCTTAAAGAATGCATATACGTTACCTCTTATAGAACGAATATAAGCTCTTCTACAGGCTACTAAATCCATAACTAGCCTGGACCTAAAAGTATCTGTTTTGCGGATACCTTTCGATGCGGAATCGCAAGCTGCAATAAAAAAGTACATCGCGATGATCTACTTGTTACTAGCTCATCTGTTGAAGAACATTTGAATTTATTTTAATAGGTGGCACAGCCGCTTCACGCAGCTTAACTGACCATAAATGTAGAAAAGAACAAGTTCGTTCAATGGGAGGTAAATACCTTGGCTATGGATTGCATAAAGGTCGAAACAGAGAACGCCTGAAAAAAGAATTCATGGAATAAAGATCCGATAGTTGATATCTAATTTTGCGGCAGTAATATTAGCTCTAACGGACCTGCTAAAGGCTAAACTTTTTTTCCATTGGAAAGACAACGCTTACAATGCTTTTTTGAGAGACTTCTACAATAATTTCGGCACCAGTGTTAGCCAATCGCGATTTCTTCCGAAAAGTTTTAATCTAGTGTGACACTAGTGCCACCGGTATTAGAAGCGTCTTCTTTCAATAAGACGAAGATGGAAAAGAGCACTTAGTCAACTACAGCTTTACTGAATCAGAATGCTTGGTTGCAGTGCAGAGCGTTAAGAGGCTCAGATAATATATCGAACGATAACCTTACAACATCATTGCTGGCCATGCTAGCTTTAAATGGCTCATGAGACAACAGGACTCCACTGGTAGATTGGCTCGGTGAAGTTTCCAGATGCAGTATTTCTATTTTTGCATCGAGCACTTATCGATTTCATGGGCCCATAAAATCGCACGAAAACAGGGAATGCGTAAAGTTGGATTATTTCACAAGTTTGTGTGGCGCTAAATACTACCTAAAGCAAAAGAAGGAGCGATTTTTAAGTTCTTTCAAAGCACGCTTTCTGACATATGGCGTTTGTACATTCGGACAATTAAGTGCAATTTGGCTACAACTATTTCTTAACATTTGATTCTAACTGTAAATTGAATTGGTTTCGATAAATGTCAAAACAACCAGTCCTCTCTTTAACTATTTTAAGCTAATACAAATTCTGTAAGTAGGAATATATCAACGAAATAAAATTTGTACATTAACAGATTTGCTCGCGGAAGTTATTAAAATATCAAGTTTTCGTTTGACTTACAGAATTATAATTCCATGCAACAGCACGCTGAGAAATGACCGCACTGAAAGAAAAATCTTGGTAAAACCAACAATTTTCCTTAGTTGTTTTTGCGTCAACTACGGGCTATAGTTAAAACAACCATAAAAAAATAGTTGATTACTTTTATGCACCATGACGCGTGGTTGATAAACAACGTCCGTGGTGCAAAAAAAGTAAGCAACCACAAACAATGGTATTCCAACAATGTACATAGTACGAAATAACTATAGCCCATTTTGGTGTGTTCTGGCAGGGTTAGCTCTAGAAACGTACAACCCGGGCATTTGTCTGTGGTGGTAAACGTAAAGGGTTTAATAAAATCCTACTGTTTTGCCAAAAGACTAAAAAAAAATATTTGCAGCCCATAATTCTTAATGTTTTTCAAAACAGCCATTTAAAGCGGCACAGATAATTAAATAAGAAAAAAAGCTAGGTCAAAGCATATACACTGTATGCGCTCACTGCTTCGGCGCTGCACTGCATCGCAATGCGTGTCCTTTACATGCATACATTAATTGCTCATACAGCGTAATATAAAGGCTTCACAGCATAACATGAATATGAATTATATCGAACAGCAAACCGAACACAATTTTGCCATGTAGCATATGAAACTTCTATGATAGAATAGGAGTATGAGTATGAGTGAGGAGTATGAAAAATCAACAGTTTTCCTTAGTGGTTTTTGCATCAACTAGGGCTATAGTTAAAACAACCATAAGAAAATTGTTGATTACTTTTATGCACCATGACGCGTGGTTGGTAAACAATTTCATTCGGAGCATGAAAAACGTCCAAATGTTGAAACCATTCTACTTTGCGTAGAATAATTCCAAAGACGTTGCTCACTGAATTAGGTTTGTTGAAATCAACTATTGCAAAGTAGTTTAAGTACCATAAAAACTGTTGATAATTCGAAACGTTAAAGTTTTGAGTGAATTGATGAATATTTTTCTATTGATCAACTAATTTTCGTGGTTATGAAACAATTAAAACAGTTGATTTCATGAACGTTGCGATATTTTTTGTACAACCAGAGCCGACTACTTTTATATCGCTAAATTAACTATATTAACATAGTAAAAATAACTATTTTCCGTAGTTCATTTAACGATTTTGAATGAATCGTTGAAATACTATTAAAAATAGTTTAACCAACCAAGAGTTTTTCTTTCAGTGCGAAATAAATATATTAACATCTTAATATTGTTATAGTAACAGCATTGTCATTAATACATAATTTTAACAGCTCAATATTTTATGTTAGGAAGTAACAATATTATATTTGCAGTTTAACTTTATATGTTCAGGCTGTTAACTTTTTATGTTAAGAGCACCTGTGAACATATTTCGGCAAAATGTTTTAACATCTTAACATAAATATACTACTATGCCAATATAAATGTATTAACCAAGTGTGGTGAAATCGTTGTTGACCAAAACAAGCACAGAATGGAAGCATTCAAACGCAGTGCCTCTCTCTCCACAGAAGTAACTCGTTGAAAGTTCACGCTCAAAAGACCTGCAACGTTGTTGTGAAATAATCTGTTGTGAAATAATTGAATTTTTGCGTGCCGCGTGAGCCGTTGTTTTTCGTCTGTGCCAGAATTAATAAATTTACAAATTGTTACATTTCAAAGAACATCTAGACCAAACAACCCCAAAAACAAAGCACAATGCTATTATTGTATGTTAGGATGTTAATGTCAAATATTGACATGCTAATATACCAATATAGTATTGTAAGACGTTAAGATAACGTATTGCCATGTTAATATTAAATATTGGCTTACTAATATAATATTGTAACAGACAAATTCACCACCCGCATGTCAATATATAAAATTAAAAGAATGCTGTGTTCTGCCAATATAATGTTATTGCTAGGTCAATATAATAACGTTAAGAAATGTTTTTAATATAAATATATTAGTTGCAAAATATATTAAGGGTAGAACAATGATTTTTTAGCATGTGGTCATTGCACGAGCTAAGCATATTGCTTCAGCTTTCACAAGTATTGTTGGCAAACAAACAAATAAAACAAATAGCTTAACCAACAAACAAAAAACAAAATCAATTTAGCCAATCGGAAGAACGTTGAGATTTAAACGTGCAACATTATATGACATCTTTAGTGGACTTTAATCAATTATTTTAAGCTGCTGAAAATTTAAGCTCTTTCGGCTTTTATTGGCACAATGAAACGGAACTGCCTTAAATCTAATACTATACCTCTGCCAATGGTAAAAGAATTCAAAGTCCAACATTTATGGCTAAATACTTAAGCTACATGAATCTCTCAGTAAAACTAAGGTTTCGTTTTCATTAGTCCTGCTCCTTTAATTATTGAAATTGAATTCTTTGAAAATGATTTCATAAAAAGAAGTAACATTACCAATTAAGCCTCTTGGCATTAGAAATATTGGAGCTAAACGAAAAGACGTTCCAAACAATATCAAGGCTCCCCCTCCATGAAAGCCCGGACACCAGCTGCTCATTTTAAAAGATATCCTGCTTTAGTGGTTTTTGAGCATGGGTAGTTAAGTTATCATATAACCAATTATCTTTCGAGTAATATTTGTTTTATTAATTGATGGACTTATTATTCGGCATCGGCATTCCCTTGTGAAATACGAAGGATGCATAGGGACTATTTTTCAAGAATAGCATTGTAGACTTTTCGACGAATATTTCCGCCATGAAATGAGTTTAAATAATTACTGAATTTCAGCAAGATTAGAGGTTTTTTTTTAAAGAAAACTCACTTAAAAGCTCATTGAGTAGTGATGTTAGTACTTCCCGAGGCAAACTACAAATCTGTTCGTATTCTGTTGGAGTTCCTTAGAAGCTATCAAATTACGCTAAGAACGTTTGTAGTCTTAAAAGAAAATGTGCAAGTGTATAGCAGATTTTCTATCTCAACGCCGACTACTGCAAAGTAAGCCGTATCGATGCATATCTTCGACCAAGCCACACAGCTTACGTGGCCGGGCGAAGCATGAATGTCGTAACCTTCTACAGGGGCCAGCTTCACTACAGATGCCGTCAACGTGGCCGTCTTAAGCTATCATAATTCTTTGCACACTTAAGTTTTCCCTGTCTCCACGTATTCGCACATGATTGTAGCCAGGTCTAGGTACAAGGTAAATGCGGTGCATTATGAGTATTTCTGAAGCTTCAACGCGCCCAGCAGCATTTCAAAAGTTGCATTATATGTGCAGTGAAACCTACCGGCAGTCTGAGTGTGTATGTGAGCTAGTTTGCATATTAAGCGACCGGAACCATATGCCAGCTGAAAAGAGGCAATATAGACGGTGGCGCCAGCTTTTCATAGAACAACAATGCCGCCAAGTCGCTCACGTTGGTATTATTAGATGAACGAGCTAAAAATTGCAATAGATTGCAACGGCATTTTGCAGCCCGTATGCTTTTTTGCATTGTTGAGTCTGTCTTTTTTGCGTATTTTTTTGTCTGGGTTCAGACGTAATGACTGTATCCAGTGAAAAGTTGATGCAGTTAATTGTACATAATTCATCTAATTAGGTGTTATTAAGGTATAATCATACGTACAGGTAGGCAAGGAGAGCTCAGTAAATTAGCATTTACAAGCATTGGTGTTTATTGTATCAAGGTACTTTATTTATCCCGCGACCAGGTGTAGAAAGATAGCTTATTATTTTTAATTCTGTTTAGTGTTCTCATATATCTGGCGTCTCTAACTTATTTTGAATCTTGGAATGTGATGAATTACTTGATTGAAGGCAGTGTTGTCGAGATAATTGGGTCGGATTGTCACCTGACAATGAACTCAAGCATATTCAAGCAGGGCGTTTTGCTTGACTTCCAGATGATCTGACACTAACGCACGTGTTCCGAACAAATTTTTTAAAGCAATTATTTTTGAAAGCGGTGTCTAATATCCACAAGTCTGTAAGAATCCAATCGGCAATGACTCTAGTTTCAGCCTCCGACTAGATATGTCCTCCTTGGAAGTTGAGTCCAGTCAGTATGACTGTCATGTCTCTATGATTCTTCTCACCCTAGATGAGAAGGAATACTGGAGTGCCATGGTCAAGTTCTAAGAGGAAGATCTAACTTTAAAAAAATGTAAATGCATTTACGGTCGGCACAGTCGACATAGAGCGATGATAAGACATTTCCTTGTGAACATCAATTTGTCGCCTTCTTGTAGACATTCATTTGTTCACAATTACCTCTACCACGTTCTCACTATTAGAGATCGCTCCGCCAACTTTTGAAAGCAAAAAATAACGAATGAATCCGCAGGCATTTCAGCGTAAAAAATGTTAGGCTGATCGGCCTAAAGGTCATTTGATCTGATTTTTCAACCCCCCGGCTTTACTCACTCACTTCACTTGCTCATAGCCCAAGACTGGTCATGACCCAGATATTTCTTGTAGGTCTATTTCCATCCATTTTGATAGTGATCACATATCTAACTATATACCAGCATTTTCTGCAGCTGGAATGAACAGGAGTTTGGGTCAAAGGTACAGAAGCAATCTTCGAATCACAGGAGCGCTTCAGAGGGATTTTTAAGTAATGTCTGTATGCAAGTACTTTTGGACTTAGTAAACTCACCATCTCAACATTTTAGAGAATCCAACTTCGCTTACTGATCCTTTTCCAGGACTTTTCACAGCCTCGAGGTGCCTCTCAGAGCCTCACATAACAATTTGAAAGATTTTCTCTTGGAAGTCACCATAAAATTATTATAAGTTCTTGACGAGATTCCATATACGATCAGGTCATCATCTGTGTTGATGTTACAAGTTCGATTGAGGAGGTTTTGGAGCTAAACTCGACTACGTGACCCTTATAGCCATTAGACAATTTTACCGATTGTGTGTTTGTTTTTGAGGTTGTTTTTTGGTTGTTTGTTTATGTATTTTCATTGTGATATCTTTTCGTGTTTTTTTTTTGTACGTTTTGTTAGTTATTCTTCAAGTTTTTGTCCTCCTACTACCAGAGGACGAGCAGGGATCAATAATTGAAGAATAACTAACAAAAATAACAACACACTGAAGATAAAGAAACAAACAAACAAAAGACACCTCCAAAAACAAACACACAACAAAAAAAAGCCACAAAAAAACCCATTCTGTAAAATTGTCTTACGACTATGGGGGGCATGTAGTCGAATTCTACCGTTTTTGGTAGCTTCCCTAAGTTTTTACACCATCTGCATTTGTTCTGGCTGCTCGAAAAGGCTTCTTCAAAGCTTCCTAATATGGCTCTATTCAGAGTGCTTAGCCGAGATTCTACTCACTGTGGCGACTCTAGCATACAACTAAGATAGTTGTGTCTAGAAGAGTTCGGCCAAACTTACCTCAACTAGTGTTGCATCCGTGGCTAAAGAGAACAAAATATCGAAGAGCAAGATCTCACCAGGCGCGCGCCATCCAGTTATTGATCTCATCATTATGAATATAGTGACTCATCAATAAGAGTACTTCTGTTCGGAATGAAAAAGGTGGGAAAATGACCGATACCAATGAAGTCATTGGCCAATCAGAGACAAAAAAAATCAAAGAGTCTGTCTCCTTGTTTCATTTGTTGTTATCCCAACTGGTGTGCAGTGATGGGCATTGGGATGAATAAATGTGTAGCAGATATTGTTAAAAAAAAGTAGCAGATTCAGAAAAAAGTAGTAGAAATTAGACATATACATATATAGTGTATAAAAAAAACCGAGAGCAACTACTTTTTCTGAATTCTAAGAACTTAGCCAGACGAACAGCGAAAACACTGCTCAGCATGTTTACAGTAGTTGCGATACGCTCGGCGTTTTCTTATCTTAATGCATAATAGTTCACCGAAGTTTCATCAGTGCCATCTTCACTAAAAAGTAGTTCCTTGGAAAAAGTAGTAGATATCATTAGCTACGTAGTAGAGTAGTATATCCAGAAAAAGGCAGAAAAAAGTAGCAGATCTATTACAAATGTAGTAAATGTCCATCACTGCTGGTGTGCTGAAAGTTAGCATCAAAACTCATCAGACTCTATAGTGTCTCCAAGTCAGCGTATTGAGCTAGTGGAATCACCTTCTGGCGGTGGCGGGAGTCAGGAGTCAAACAGAAGGAACGCTGAAGCAAAAAACGCGCGTTTTTGCCATTACCACAGCTCTGTATGATGACTGCTGACAGATTCGCCCCTTGAAAACTGACTCAAGCGCGTTGGCAGCAATAAGGTTGGAAAATAGAAGACTAGATTGAGCCCGCAGATACTGCCGTATCGAGCCTACGGCTCTTGTAGAAGCACTATGTAGGGGACTGCTTGCATTTTTGCCAATTTTAAGAAGAAAAGACGAACTCTTGGCACATTGATCTGGACAAACTTTATAGCATCAGGTATAAGATTCTATACTTTCTCCAAATAGGATCTGAGGTTCTACTGCCTGGGATCCAGTTTCTTGGAAATAAATGCAAGTTTCACTGCATTGATTTCCCTGTGACTGAGAGCATCCACACGTTTGTAAGGCCCAGAGCACAGAGTAGCCTTCCTCCTATACTTATTGCAGGCGTTTCTTTCGCATTGCCGGAGTGTCTTCTTCATTGCTTTTTCCCTCCTCTTTTGTGCTCTTGCTTCTTCGACTTTCAGGTGACGTTTTATTCGCTTTTTTGTAGCCTGCAACCATGAGATGCGGCTAGCAAGTTGGAAAACTCGCTGACCATGGACATGACTCGCTGGAACGCAAAGGTTGGAAAGGAGGAAACACACCGCGGAATCACCGGCCAATTTAGTCTTCACGACCTATGCAACGACAATGGACAACGACTGGTCGACTTTGCGAGTGGCAGAAATCTCGTCGTAAGCTCCACGTGCTTCCCGCATCCTGACATCCATAAAAGGACATGGGCATCCCCCGACGGCCACATCTTTAATCAGATTGATCATATTCTGATTCAGAAAAGGTGGGCCTCTAGTATTTTAGATGTGCGAACCTTCCGTGGAGCCAACTGCGACTCCGACCACTACTTAGTCAAGACTCGATTTCGATGTCGAATATCACTGTCGTATGAAGCCAGAGCAAGCTCAAGACGCAAGTTCGATGTCGACAAGCTTCGAAACAAGACGATGGAAGCCGAATATAGATCTGCTCTGGAAATGGAACTAGTTTCCACGCCTAACATCACGTCTATCAACGAGGTTTGGACTACTATCAAAAGCGCAGTGAACGCAGCAGCCGAAAAAGTAGTGGGATATACAGCCGGGCAACGCAGAAATGAATGGTTCGACGAGGAATGTCAAGCCGCGTTGGAAGAAAAGAATGCGGCCTACAAAATCCACATTGAACGACCAACTAGAGCCAAGAAAGAAAAATAGGACGATCTTCGGAGAGTAGCTAATAGAATAATTAGACGTAAGAAACGAAAGCATTTTGACACCATGCTGAATAACATGAATGATAACTTTATGGCTAACAACACTCGACAAGCGTACAAAGTAGTGAGACACTTAAAGCAAGGCTTTAAACCACGAACTAGCCTATGTAGGGCTGCCGATGGAAGCATCATAAGTGGCTCAGAACAGGTGAAGGAAAGATGGGCGTCCTATTTCCAGCAATTACTGAACGGAAATGTCCCCGCACCCGACGAATCACCATCATTAATTGGCACATACCTTGACAGTGCCTCATCTCACCCCCCTACACTGGATGAAGTCCGACAGGCCATGGACCGCTTGAAACCCAACAAAGCACCGGGCATCGATGGTATCCCCGCGGAGCTCCTGAAGACAGGCGGGATTTCCGTTTTAAGGGCAATACATGGATTGGTGACAAGCATCTGGCAACAAGAAACGATGCCGGATGAGTGGCCAAAAAGCGTTATATGTCCCATTCACAAGAAAGGAGATAAACTGCTATGCGAAAACTACAGGGGCATATCACTACTTTGTACGTCGTACAAGCTCTTGACAAAAATTTTAGAGTTAAGGATTTCCCATCACGCTGAGAAAATTCTTGGTGAATATCAAGGTGGTTTCAGACGTGGAAGATCGACAACTGACCAAATATTCACGGTCAAACAAATTTTGGAAAAATGCTGGGAATTCAACATTGATGTCCATCAAATATTCGTCGACTTCAAACAAGCGTACGACAGCATCAACCGAACTGCATTATATAAAATTATGCTGCAGTTCGGAATCCCAACAAAGTTGGTACGACTGGTGAAAATGACCATGACCGACTCCACGTCAAAAGTGCTGATTCAGAATAATATGAGCAACTCGTTTTCGACGAATACAGGGCTAAAACAAGGGGATGGATTAGCTCCGGTACTCTTTAACTTAGCGCTTGAGTATGTCATCAGAAAAATCCCCGTTGACACGAGAGGAACTTTATTATTTAAGACGACACAGCTAGTAGCTTACGCTGATGATATCAATATTATGTCACGTTCGTTCAACGACGACGCCAAGGAAGTATTTGTACCTCTAGACGAAACCGCCAAGGAAGTTGGTCTTCAAATTAACGAACAAAAAACTAAAGTTATGACTCAATCAAGGAAAAGGACGCCAATAAGACAAAACATAACAATAGGGGACTATAATCTTGAAAATGTGGACAACTTCGTGTACCTAGGGACGAACCTCTCGAGGGATGGGAACGAGCTTGACGAAATCAAACGACGGATTCAATTAGCCAATAAGACATTCTTTTCGGTGCTTCCCACTTTAAAATCTCGATGCTTACACAGAAATACGAAGCTCCGCATCTATAAAACAATTATTAGACCTGTGCTATGCTACGGAAGTGAAACCTGGACGCTGACCCAGGCATCTGAAAAAGCCTTAAATACGTTTGAGAGAAGGGTATTGCGAAGAATCCTCGGTCCAATACGGGAAGAAGATGGATGGCGAATCCGATACAACAACGAGCTGTATACCATGTATGACGAGCCGGAAGTCTCTACCGTCATACGACTCCAAAAACTACAATGGGCTGGCCACGTCGAACGAATGAGCGACAATCGAATCCCCAAAAGATCTCTCAAGGGGCGAGCGAGCGGAGCCAGGCCAGTCGGTAAGCCGCGCAAGCGATGGGAGGACTCGATAGATGCTGACAGCAGGTCACTTTTGAGAGCACCGAACTGGAGGACGCGGTCACTGAACCGAGACGAATGGAGGCGAATTATTAAGGAGGCTAAGGCTCGATTCGGGCTGTAGTACCGCGATGATGATGGATTCTTGACGATGGTAATCTGTAATCTTCTGCTGCAACGAGGGTCCTTCATTTGTAGTCTTACATGTGGTTTGAGCTTGCACTTAATTTTGAGAGTATTTTGACCTCAATAATTCAAGTACGAGAAAGGTAATGGATTCGAAAATATTTTTCAAACCGATCCCCACGTATGGTGGCACAAACGTGATGAATTTCACGACGCAGGTTGTTTACTTTGAACTAATCAAATATAGTCCAACAATAAAATTCAGCATCTTAGAAAGATATTTTGCGATTATAACCAAGTTTATGCAAATTTTCTTTGAAATTATTTTTCAAATTTTATCTTTGAAATAAATTTAAAAGCAAATATCGTCAGCTTAATTTTTTAGTATATTTTCATAACCTTTCGGCCATTTTGTGAAGCTTACACAAATTATTATATCAATCAGTATTAATTATCAAATCGAAAATGAAAAAATTCCCAGGAAATTCAATGTTCGGTTTCATACGAATTTAAGCTGTCTACATGAGTTTCCTAACAAATCAATCTAAATTCTTTGGAATTGCAAAACTGCTTCGACGCCGGAATTTAGAAATTTTTATCTTTGGCGACATATGTATGTAGGGCAGATAGGTTGATAAACTTTCTGGCGCCATTTATCTGCCTAGGTGTGAACATTATCAGAGCTTCTTTTAAAAGCTTGAATTCACATGTACACACGTGACATTCAAGTCTAATCATCAAATAAAACACAAAAGTAGTTGCTGGTTCATTTTGAATTGATCATTTTGCCTCTACTCTTAGCACCATCATGAAATGCACATTTCTATGTTTAACACGGTAATTACTAATTTTGTTGGCACCGCGAGCATATGAATCCAGAACAGCAATTATTTTGTGTCTTATCTATTATTACTGAAATGATAAAAACAGTGTTTAGTACTGAAACTGTATATTGTCATTGTTGTCGTAACGAATATAGTACGGACGATGAATAAAGCCAAAGAAAACTTTAGAAAATTATGAAAAAAGACGTTGAGAGTAAATTGTACACATTTACAGATAACAATCGCTCAACATACATACATAAGTGCATGACTAGCTTTTAGCGTCACATAATTTTGATTAGCATGTACGTGAGATTCACTTCGGATTTGTCAATGTTCAGTTGCCGCCTGCGTTCGAAGTTATTTTTTAAAAGTTTTTTGAAGTAACGGTTTACACAGCTTAGTTTAACCCCAAAAAAATTTATTTGAAATTTCTATTCCATGAAGTCAAACTGGATTAGAGTCTGTAGCATTCGTGTGTGGATTTTAAACTACAAAATTTTCAATTGGGTGCCCTAGAAGCAAATTTTTTTTATCAGAAATTGCATATCCGTATGTTGTTTAAGTATTTTAGGTAGATTATAGTCGTTAAGGATTGATTATAATAATAAAATAAAAAAATATTCATTATAAAAATATTTGCATTAATTATTAATTTTTACATTGGATATTCAAGTAAAGATTGTATTTGAACATATTACTTAAAAACAATAATAGCTTCGCTTGTGGACACTTTTTATATAAACTTACGGCAACAATATTTTTAAATAAATTGCTTATCAAAGAACTTTCATAGTCCTTCTTAGGATCTAGTCGTTGGGATTAAAAAACCAACTAAGCCAATATTCCCTACACTATTACCGCTTATCAGAAAGTAAATTTATGCACGAACCACGTACAGGTAACGTTGGCCTCAAAGACGTCATTTGATTACGCATAAAATACTTTTCGTACACAAATTCTCGATTCTGAGAATAAAATCAAATGTAAGCAACAGAATTAAAGATTAATGCTGAAACTGAAAATATAAAAAGTCGGCCGGTTTATACTGTACGGTGTTTTATGGCTTGAGGGAAATCACCTGAGAACGGCTTGTTATTGCCCCGTACTATGTAGGTATATGAGACCACAGTTTTACGTGCATATCAAGTGTTTGTCAACAAATTCTATTAACGTCATTCGCGAAATGCATGAAAGCAAACGTTTTTGCTGGCGTCAATATTGAGTTTACCTACATCACGATGATTAACTACGAACGGTGATTTTTTTTATCGATTAGACCTTAACATTGGCCCCAATGTGCACTGGCGAAGATTGTGCGCTTATCTAAATAATTGTTAATCGAGTCACTGGATACGATAGTCTCGTAAATACTTTTGTAAATTATATATGTATGTGGCAGACAGCTGTTCTATTTATAAATTAGCTTTGAATAAAACTATTGATATTGAGTGATACACATATACGATCAACGGGACGTGACCTGTGTCGTAAAGTGATCCAGAAACCCAGTTTAGCGCCATGAAGTCATGCTTACGCTTTGACATCGTGACGAATTCAAATCGATTGAAGATAATGAACAGTAGAAATATAGGTGGAGGTAAATAAACATATATGGAACATGGCGCAAATTATTAAATTCAAAGCAAATGAGATGTAGAATTTCTGTAATGAGGTAAATAACGAAACGACTAGCGATCATTTTTGCAGCGTTGTGTTTTCACGAAGATGCGACAGAATCTTTCATATTAAAGAACGGTTATGTTTATGAAATTTCTTTGCAGGAAGATTTCTCCCGGGTAGTGACTAATTGTATCTTTGATTCATGCGAATGTTTAGCCACTATGTATAAAGTCAGGAAAAAAGCACCTCGATAAGAGGATTATAGTAAACTATAAAATATTTACAATACGGTTGAGTCACTTCTTTGAGCTTGATACGCCAATTTGAGTGACGGAAATGGGCTGATACAAACATGAATCATTGGGAACTGACGAAAGAATAATTGGAAAATTTTAAGCCAAGTCATTATCATCCGGCACATTTTTCGATGACATACACATAATCAATTAGTTTATTATATTCCAATATTAGAAGATATAGAAATTTTTTTTTTTTTGCTGAAATGCTCTATTTATCCAGCGTACTCTCGGAATGAAGAGTAGCGATGGCATTTCTATTAATAAAAATCGCAAATCATGCCATCGTGGCATTGACTCAAATAAATCACGACCAACAATTGGAAATGAACTTATTTGTTTTTGGCTATTTCAACTTCTAAAATAAGTTAGTTCAGTTATTTTGGATTTTATTGCACTCTACTGATCAATAAAGTCAATTAACTTTTGTTATAAAAATGGCAAAACCAACAAATGTGAATTTAAATCGAATGCAAATAGTTGTGTTTTAAAATTTCAGATAATTCTATCGACTAGTTTAGTTGTTATAATCAAGTTAAGCGTACATGTCAGAGCTTTTCGAAAATAGAGCAAATTGAAATTCCTGCTGTCATACAATACCTCCATGTCAAAGGGTTAACTGCAACTGGAATGAGCTGGATTTGAATTTAGGAGCTTCTTCGACATTGTTTGTAACAATAAGCAGATGGGTGGCAGAATTTAAACGTGGTCGTTCACCCATTTTTGATGAGCCACGTCTAGATCGCCCAAAATTCGTTGCGAATACGGAAAACATCACCAAAATACACAACGCAGTGTTACAGGACTGACGAGTGACAGTGCGCGACCTTGCTGACATTGAAACGATTTCATTAAGCCGTGTTTCTGGAATTTTACATGATGGTTTGCAAATGACAAAGCATTGTTTATCGTGTTTACTCATGATCGATCAAAAACGCATTCGATTGGACATTTCGCAGGAATGATTGAGCATGTTTAAGCGCAATACAAGAGGGTTTTCGCGACATATATTTGACCACTACACGCAAGTCCAAAAAATGAGTTGAAGCAAGCGGAAGAGCTCCGACGAAGGCTATAACGGTTTCGTCGGCTGCGGAAAGTGATGGCAACATTTTTTTTGATGCGCAAGGCTCATCGATTATCTGGAGAAAGAAAAACGATCAAGACAAAATGGTCTCGTCTGGTAAGGAAAGAAGTTATCTTCCATAACGATAATGAATCCGCTCACAAGTCTTCAATAAAAATGGCAAAAATTCATGAATCACTCTATGAATTTAGCTCCAGCGACTTTTGTTTCTTCCCGAATTTGAAAAAAAAAGACTTGCTGATTGGGACAGGACTGGAGAGATCGTATTTTAGTAACGGTATTAAAAAATTATACTGCCGTTGTATAAAGTGTGTTGAGTGAAAATGATACTATGATGAAAAATAATCGGACGTTTTCTTTGTCATTCTCATTACTTAGAGAATATAATCTCTATAGCCCTCTATAATCGCATCGCTGACGTTATCTGAAATTTGATTGTTGCGTTTTTACGCGAAGTGTACTGTAGTACACTGGCAACAGCCAGCAGTTTTACTAATGCACTATGGACTTCTGATGCCAAAAACCGACGAGTAATATCCGCTTAGAAGGGTTGGGTGAAGTGAGGTGGACGCATGATTAAATGCAAACTCGAGAGAAAGTCTAGAGCACCAGCCACTCAAGAAACAGCGCAGGCTGCTGTGGGAAACACGGTAGGATGATTGTGAGGGACTGCACAAACTCTTCCGTCGACGAAAATAGGCCAACTGACAGAACAATGAGTTTACTCTAATGTAGCAAATAGATATTGGCCGAGGCCCAGCGAGCCGAAGTCAGACGAGGCCGCCAGCATGTGGACGGCATTTGACAGCTCGTCACGAATCGCCTTGGCTAGTGCCCAAAACCCATTGCGATCGGAAGTCGCACGAGCGCCGGCGAGTGCTGTCAAAGTCGCTTGTCTGGACCGTCCACACACTCGGGCTCGCCATATCTCGCTTAGGCTCGGCCAATATCTATTTGGCACATAAGAATTGTCTGGATCTATGGCTTAGGCGTGGCAACGGAGAGGTAAACTTCTTCCTGTGCTAATTCCTTTCAATAAAGAACTGGCAATAACGGCTTGTCGAGTACTAAAAAAATGAGTGAAACGGGTCAGAGGTTTAACACAAGACCTTTTAATTGTTGCACAGTTTCATAAATACGATTTATAATATACGAGGATCGATCCAAAAGCAACGATAATCGATGTGAACCAAGGTAATTAAACTTCAAAAAATATTTATTTTTCAACATAGTTTCCATAACTTAATACATTTACTTCATCTTTTTTCCAAACCCAGCATACCCTTAAAAAAATTTTGGCTTTACTCTCCAAAAACGCCCTAACAGCTGCCATCACTTCTCTATCATCTGCCCCGCTTGCCCCGAAGGTGTTCCTTGACCCGAGGAAAGAGGTAGACGTCACTGGGAGCTAGATCTGGCGAATAGGGTGAATGTTCAAGCAGCTCGAATCCCGTTTCTTGAATTGTAGCCACCGCAACTACAGCCTTGTGAGCCGCTGCGTTGTCTTGATGAAATAGCACTCCGGCTCGTAGTTTGCCGCGTCTTTTTTCCACAATAGCCTCCCACAATCTTCTTATTTGATCTACGTAGTAAGAGCCTGATATAATGGCTATCTTTTCCAAATATTCCATCATAGTAATTTAATATTCCACCATGCCGAAATCGACACCTTGAATTTTTCCAGCATCGGTGAAGAGGGTCGCATCCAGGTCACCGATTGCTGTTTGGCCTCTGAATCAAGATGGTGGATCCAGGTCTCGCTCATGGCTACGAAACGTGACAAAAACTTCTCCAGATCTGCCTGAAACTTTTCCAAATTCACCCTCGAAATGTCGGCGCGTTTCTCCTTTTGCTCGTCGGTTAATATTCTCGCCACCCAACGCGCAGAGACCTTCTTCATATGTATTTCGTTGGCCACGATTCTTTGAACACTATCTCAGCTATATGCCTGATGGTCACTCTTCGATTTGGCAACACGACATCTTCGACTTTTCAGTGAAAGACGTAGATGGACGTCCTTTCCGGTATTCATGTTCAGTGGATGTTCTTCTCAGCGTAAACTCCTTGATCCAGCGTGCAACGGCGGAATATGGAGGAGCAGAGCACTTAGTGTTTCCGCCAAGTCGCTGTCTACGTCTTTGGTAGATATATTTTTCAAACACAGGTACTTAATGACAACTCGAATTTCGTTTTTCGCCATTTTGATGTTCTCTCTTCGACTCTTTGTCTTCAAATGAATGTACCTCCATCCTTGGAACTGTATTTCCCTGGAGCTAGTGCTTTCAGCACTTTGACTCCCCTCCTCTATGTGGGTGGTTTCTTCCACCCTACTCAACCCTTCCACCCTTCTTCTGCTGCGTCACTTTGTGCAGATGTTCCGCACTATACCGTTAGCTGTCGAAGACTCTGGTATATTTCATTGGGACGCGTTACTACTTTTAGGTGTTCCATGGTACTATTAGGGTGTTCGTCTAGTTTATCAAATAATTTAAGCGTTTTGTCACGTATGTATACTTCTATTGTCTCTGTCCGTAATTGTTTGTGTATGTCCGTATTTCTAATGTACCATGGAACCCAGAATATTTTTCTCAGTGCGAGATTCTGACATATTTGTAGCTGTTGTTTGTTTGTTTTGCATGTCTGGTCGTATAATTTGTTTGTAAAGTAATGTCTTGTTTGTCGTGTTCAGTTTGTTTGGTCTTATCACTGGTTTGAGTTTTTGCAGTACTCCGTTTAATGTTTGTCTTTTCTTTCTTATGTGGTCTGTCCACGATAGCCTGTTATCAAATGTCAGTCCTAAGCATTTGGTTGTCCTTTGCCAGTCAATTTCCTCCTCGTTCACAGTTAGTTGTGGTGGTTGCTGTGCGTGGCGTCTTGTTATGAAGATGGCTTGGGTCTTCTCGGTATTTATTTGAATTTTCCATTTCAGAAAATACTCCATTAATTCATCAATAATATTCAGGATTGCAGGATTGAAGATATAGCATCTGCATGCTTGGAGGTGTGTAGTATACAAGTGTCATCTGCGTACAGGGCTACTTTTGTATTAGGCATATCCGGGATGTCTGTTGTGTATAAACTATACAACATTGGAGAGAGTGGTGAGCCTTGCGGGACTCCAGCTTCTATTGGCCGCATTCTGGAGAGGTGATTGTTAATTCTAACACACAAAGATCTGTCTTGAAGAAAGGATGCAATAACTTGCACGAGTGGAAGTGGTATTTGGAACGCATGTAGTTTCAATACCAGTCCTGCATGCCAGACTTTGTCAAACGCCTTGGCCACGTGAAATCCGGTGATTTTCGTTGGTTGAAACCTGAACGAATGTCTTGCACCACTCTTGTGAGCTGGAGTTCGGTGGAGTGTAGTGGCTTGAAGCCGAACTGTTCCTCCGGAATTATTGATTTTTCTACAACTACTTCAGTAAGCCGATCAAGAAGAAGACGCTCAGCGATTTTACCCACAGAGGAGACTAATTGGTCTCCAATTTTGGGGGAAATGGAGGTCTTTACCTAGCTGGAGTTCGGTGGAGTGTAGTGGCTTGAAGCCGAACTGTTCCTCCGGAATTATTGATTTTACTACAACTACTTCAGTAAACCGATCGAGAAGAAGACGCTCAGCGATTTTGCCCACGGAGGAGAGGAGACTAATTGGTCTCCAATTTGGGGGGAAATGGAGGTCTTTACCTAGTTTAGGTAATACATGAATGTACTTCCCTGGAATCGTGGCCTATTTATATGTTTTTTTTTTGTCCTGACTTAGTGGGATATGAGGTAGTAAAAAAAAGTATTTTTGAATTTTCTGCGAACTGGAAGTAGCCGATCATCACTACTTTTGGATCAACCCTCGTAGGTTACGAGCCATGTAGAAAACGGTCGATAAACCAAAACAACACCAAATTAAGACACTCAATTTATACTCAATAGAGGTTAAATAAACTGACAGATTCCATCGATTTGGTAAATAAGAACGGCTCTGTTTCTTAGAGACGGTCTGCAGAACATCTGATAGTAATGATCTGCAACAGCAATTACGGGCGGATTGTTCTAAAAAAACAGATTTTTGATCGGTACTCAGTGTTCAAAAGTAGAAAAAAATTATTGTGCGCTGTCAGGACAGTTACTGCTTAAGTAATCTAGTAGCGGCATGAATATTTTGAAAAGGATTATCATAAGAAAATCAACAAAAGTGTAAATTATTCGAAAGGACGAAAAAGAGGAACTAGTGAATATTGAAAAAAGAATTTATGGAACTTTTTAGCACCACAAACAAACATAAAATCAAAACTCGAGCTGAATTTTCTGTTCTGTGAGAGAATCTGTGCTGTTCAGAACATTTTAGTAAAAACGCGAGAAAATCGAAAGCATATTTGTAACACACAAGAACCGTAAAACCACGTCTTCCTGGTGCGTTACAAATATCTATTCACTTGGTGACGAAATGAATGACATAAAACCACAAGCTCTCACTTGCTGACACCATTACTTGCGAGTCGCCCTAATACAATTGACGCACTTTCCACAATAAAAACATTTCACTGCTCTCGTATTCATCCGTCAGTCCATCAGGGCCGATTTGCACTTTATTCAAATATAAGGAAAAATTAACGACATTTTAATTGGTTCGCTTGCGCCAGTAATCGGTTATAAAGTTGTTTGTTGGAAACATTAAAACCTAAAGCAGACCTATAGTTTGTCGTAAGTGCTTACGGAGAAAACTAATTGGCAGGTAAATATTAATGGATACCACACAAAGAATTTTTATGAAGTCAATTCAAATGGGGTGCGTCAAAGTCAGTTTCGTTGGGCGGTCAATTGTTTATCTGTTTTCCGGTGACAATACTAATACTCGCACAACCCAACGGAAAATATTATTGCGACAAACAATACCGTGAGATATGCAAGGTGAATTGTCAATCATAATAGTTTGCATCGATGGAAACGTTATTGAAACAACAAACAATCAACAGTTTTCAACTCAGGAGAAGGCGTCTCTGCTGATCAAGAGAAATATGTACAATAACGAATTCACGAGTTTTCTAATGAATTATTATTTTGCTTCAAAATTCTATTGATGATTTATTGCGCTCCGAAATGTCTCTGTAAACAGATAAGCCATAATTCACGTGATTGGCCTTGTTTGCATGAATATTATGCAGGCAGTCGATTCGGGTACTTGCTAATAAGTCATACCTCGTTCGTTGTATCTATTGTAAGTTTGTGTATCAGCGAATTCACGTATACATCGTTGTAAATATTTTGCAAATAAATTGTTTCTCGGAATCATACCTGACTTGATCACACTTATTTATTAATGGGCGGCAAATGCCGAGTTCCACGAAGAGTTGCTATTTTCTTAATTTTTTTTTTGTCATTTGGGAAAAATTTTGAATGAAATGAATTGCTAATTTAGAATTTATGACGAGAAATTGTTATGACAACCACAATGTTTTTTACCTTCTATTTTTATTTACCTTTCATTCAATATTTACGTTTCGATAGAAAAAATATCTGCAATTAAAGTATGTAACATACTTTTGGTACAAAAAATCGATGCTAAGCATGACAAGTAATCAGAGTAATTTTATTTATGTGGAATTTTTCAGATTCTTATTTGGTGTTAGCAAAAAAGCGTGATTTGCGTAGATGTTTAAGAAAGACGTGAGTGTTTAAAGCCCATTTATGCTGTCTGATCAGCTTTTCTACTTATTTTTCATTCAGCAAGGATGAGAGCATCAGCTTTTACTAAAATTTCGGTGAGTGAGAAATACGATAAACAGTAAACCCGCAGTCGGACGAATGTTGCTTCGATACGCATTCATTTGAATCTCGGCTAATTAATTTTAATGGAAATGAATTTTTAATTAATAGAAATTATTTCAAGCAGCAAAAAATGGAAGCATATAATATGGAACCTTGTTGTTTCAAAGCTGTTGCAGAATATGAATTCTTTTTGATTGTAGGTTCGCAAAAGAACCAGCTTTTTGAACTGTCATAATTTATGATTTTTCTCGCCTGGAGAACAGAAAATTAGCAGCTAATCAACGTTTGGGATACTGTATTTACTATTGTTTAGAAAAGCTAAAAAAAAACTTTTCACGTATAGAGAGCCCGAAGAAATCTAGAGGAATTGTAATGTATTTACAAAAGGAGTAGTGAAAAGCCCCTTTAATGTTCACAAATACCCACATCTCATACTTCAACTATGGAAACCAGAGAATGAAGAACTGACTCGCATAATTTTCCTCGCTGGTTTACATGTGACTCCTCATTTAAGGAATGCACCCTAGTGTGTATACGTCGTTCAACGAGTATCTCCAGGAATTTCAGCATTGACAATGTTAGACTGATCAGTCTAACGTTTATTGGATCTGAACAGTAATCTATCCCAATTTTTTTTTACAACATCTTCCTTAACCAGTCGCCAAGCATAGGCGCGCCGTAGGGGGGGCCAGGGGGGCCGGGACCCCCCCAGACCCTAGGTTGGCCCCTCCCAGAAAAATAAATATTTCCAACAGCAGACACTTAAGTTTTCGCCTTTAAGGTTTTTGTGGTTACAGCAAGAGTTGCGTAGTGCAGTAGTGTAAGCCTATACGAAAGCATACACACTACACTCAGAAAAATGTAATTTAATAGAATCAAATTTAAATCAAAAGTTGAAATCACTTTGAAATGAAAAGCGAATCTTATATGAATTCCACTTTATTATAAAAATTTTCTTTTGAAATCAAATTTTTTCATCATTGAATTAATAAGAAACGTATATGAAGCCAAATTATATTTGAAATTTTTTGAATCAAAAATGTTCAAATATGATTTGGCGCCATATACGTTTTCTTTTTAATCCAATGATGAAAAATTTTGATTTGAAAAGAAAATTTTTATAATAAAGTGGAATTCATATATTTTGATTTGAAAAGAAAATTTTTATAATAAAGTGGAATTCATAAAGTGATTTCAACTTTTGATTTAAAATGATTCTAAAAAAGTGATTTAAAGTGACATTTTTCTGAATGTACTTATAACATAGAGACTGTGTTATTTGCGGTATTTATTACGATATTATTTGACTTATTTCGAGAAATGGACGGCAATATTTAATTTCGACAAGTTAAACGTTAAAAAATGACGAAAAGCACCTCGCCAATAATCCTTTTTTTATTAAGATTATCTGTTCATTCCTACTAGGCAATATACAGGTATTTAGATAAGAACACTTTTATAAACTGGCGTTTTATGCAATTATGTTTTTCACGAAACATAGTTTTAGTATTAAAATGGTAGGCAATAAGGTAATTAACGTAGAATACAATTTTCGAAGTCATTTGAAGAATAAAAATGGCATCCCTGCCAATTTTATGCTACCTATGACCTACTTGGTTTACACTCAGGTTAAATGTGTGTGAATTTTATTATAATTTGATAACTGCATCGGAAGTTAAAAGGTATAGCACATCGATTTCACTGAGCGTTTTTTCATAGTGACACAGCCGCCACATGGTTCTTATTATATTCATTAAACTTTTGTCAGACTACTCAAGACCAGTATATCCTATGAATTTTATCCGATCGCGAGATACCGTAAACGCAAGTTCCAGGTGCTAAAAATATAAATAATTCGGTGCGATTTTTGTGCGATTGGGAATTGGACAAGTTTAGATTTGACTGTATAAATATAGTATCAAATTTATCAAGCATTTGCATTTTATTCTAACATCCGTGTGAAAGATTTGTGTTTACGTACTTATGGTAGCTACAAGGTTGCCCAGACATTATTCAAAAACGACAGAATCTTATTTTTTATGCCCATTTATGAGTCTTGTAAATTTTTTGATGATCTGATGACTCGGTGCGTAGCTATCACAATGCGAAATTTTCCATAGAGTTTCCATTATTGCCAAAAATACACCAAAATTTCAGCTCGACCAAACTTCGCGATCCGGATAGTAAAATTCATGCACAATGAGAAAACTCTAATAGTGCTTGGAAGATGGTAAGTGATATGGTGCTTGAACAGCCTTGGAATATTGTCAAGATGAACCAAAATTATTTGGAAAAGGTTATCGACCTTACGACGTGTCTCAGTCGCCAAAGACGTGCTTTCAGAGGACATGATGAAAGTGGTGCCAGTGATAACCGTGATTTTTTTTTGGAATTTTGTGCATTATTCGCAAAGCATGATTCAACTTTTGAAAATAATTTTAAAAACAAGGCTGCGAACTACTGTAGTGGCAAAACACAAAATGAATTGATGAAAATAATTGCTGAAATCGTTCGCGAGGACAATACAGCTGAAATAAAAGATTGCGGATTGATATCCATTATGGCAGACGCAACAAGGGTCCACGAAGGAACAACTCTCCGTGGTTGTCAAATTTGCTAAAGAGCTAGCAGTCGAAGAAAGGTTCTCAAGCTTTGTAGGCTGCTCAGGAGCTAGAAATGCCTCTTAATTAGCAGATATAATTTTGAGCCTGTTAGACAGCTACGGACTTAGCGAATTGCCTGTTGTTGGACAGTCTTATGATAGTGCTAGTGTCATGTCAGGACAAAAAACTGGTGTACAAATCTAAATTAAGATGAAACACATCCTGCAGTCATATTTGTACACTGTCTAGCTCATAAAATTATCCTGGTTGTGATGGACATATTTTTCACAATCGAAACGTGTACATCCTTTTTCAATGCCATCGAATCCCTTTACCTACACTTTTCGAAGCCATCACAACACGAATTGTTGAAGCAGCTTGAAGAGGCAGTTGGTGTAAACACAAGGCGTGGAATGAGAAGTTTAAGCTCGACTCGTTAGTCAATGAGATTTCACAATTGGAAATATGTGATCGATAGCTATGGGACTATGAAAGAGGCTTTAGAGAAAGAAATGAATGAAGGAAAATACAACGACTCAGTTTATTCGTTGGGGATCTTTAATTCAATCAGTAATCCTAAATTTGTAGTAAATGTTTTCATCTTTCACTATGTTCTTTTTATAACGAACATGTTAAGCACATATTTCCAAACTAAAAATGCAACCATTAGGGATGGGATAAATCTTGTGAATGGAACAGTTAAAACATACTAACTAAGTGAGCAAAAAGACTTGTATGTAGTTTGGGAAAAAATTAAATTATTCGCAGAAAAGAACTGTCTGGATCCTACATTTACCAGAAGATCGCGAAGAAGGAAAACAGCAAAAAGCACTAGTTTCAAAGGTTTTGCGGTTTCATCTAGGCTCGGACACGTAGTTAGGGCTACAAAGATATTCCTGCAAACCAAATGGCTCGAAAAGAGTAAGTTACAGCACTTTTCATCTTGCCAAATTATTTTCGCTTTTTCTAGGTTTTCTAGGTAACAAAAGTTTGAAGCAAGAGATCAATTTCTTCCTTCTAAGCTTAATATATTCCAATTTCTTCAAAGACATTTTGAAACTAAGTTATCCTCTTCTTTAAGTATAAGTTGAAATATATTTAGCTTTTGAACGAAAAAATATTCTTACATTTTTAATTATTTCCATTCTATTCCATTATGATTCATACAAGCTTTCTTTCTTAGCGGTCATTTATAACGCATGTGTGCACATTATATGCATGTGGTAGTAGCTCATACGTATTCACAGACAAGAAGTTTACTTGATAATGAATTATGCATTAGCAAATAATAAAGAATAAATCAACAAATATATAATGTATTAGTAAATTATATAAGTTGTATGAACAGTACGTGTACAAACAAAAACAAAATCATCGCATGTCTTGAACCTTTCAGTCCCTGGCCCCTGCCAGATTTTAGGCCACGGCCCGCTTATGTCGCCAAGATGACGAAACGTACCCCAAGGTTAGGTGTCACCACAAGATTTCTTTTAGGTCAGCCTCCAGGTGGTCAATTCCCGCCTTTGGAATAGTTGGATATATCCAGGCCTGACGATTTGAAATTCTCAAAGAGCATGCCTATGTTCCTTACCTTTACGCTGGTGCCCACGGACTTAGCTATGCACCAGCTTTACATATTGCCGCGGATACGCGAATACTGCAAAAAAATGAAATGCATATAAAAAAGGAAAATATTTAACAAATAAATAAATAGCAAATAAATGAAACATTGATATCTAGCTTAAGATTAAGGGGTACAGATGGCTGTGAAAACGGAGGATTTAAAGGATAGTTTGGAAGTTGTTGGGGAATATAGATTGCTTATGCTGTTGAATATCCAGCTGCATCTACTTATCGGCTCATTAAATTCGTAAGTACTGAAATGTGGATATTTCTTTAGCAAACGAGTGGAACTAGTGTTCATTCAAGGGATATTTATCACCATTTTACTGTTCAGGAATTCAACTCTAATAATGCCCTTAATGACGTCAAATGTGAAGCAGCCCGCATTCAACTTCATTCTTCTGAATGCAAGTGTCGACAAGTTTATATGACACAATCGAAACTCATAAGGGGGAAAGGCTATTAATATTATAAATATTATTTAGTTCCCTCAAGGTGAAAATAAAGACTGAAAGAATACATTGGTCAGAAGCACAGAAGCCTTCAGCGATTCTCAAGAGGGTCTGTAGAAACTTCTTATCGAGCTTGCTAGGTCACCAACCGTGCGTTTTAGATAATATAGCTTAACTGAGTGGCCCTTATCCAGCAACACAGTTGACGTCATTCTTGGACCATTTAGTCCCTCACAGATGATCTGAATGCTTCTCCTTTGGAAGCCCTTACTGAATTTTTATAAGGTGTTTGTAAGATTCTGTAGGCGACGCAGTCATCCTGTGTTGCTCTTACAAGCTCTGTTGAGTTTTTTGGTATCATTCCTGAGCGTCTGTAGTTTTCGGTTCCACTAAAAAAACTGTCTTATCGCATCTGCTTTTGCTGGCAAGACAGATCTTTTCATATTTTCCGAGTATGGTTCAATTCAGAGGCTTCAGCCAAAACAAAATAACCGCACTGGTGTTAGAGGTGGAAAAAGTGTTAGAAATTCAAGTGTTTCGAGTTATTAGCCTCGCAGAAGTTATATAATTAAAGAATCTGTTTCGTTTGGTGTTGCATTGTTTGCTGCTCTAGCCTGTATGTCAGAAGTAAGCATTGTAGCCCGCGAGAAATTCTAGACCTTCCGATTCAGCGTGCTGAACCAGGTCCTTCAGCTGGTGTAGTGGCTGAGGGAGCCAAAAGAAAGGAGAGCGAAGCGGTAATCCTGCGTTTCAGTCCAACATTATCCCGATATTTTACGATGACTACTGAAAGTCCTGGCTTGAAAACTATCTGAACTTGGTGCTACCAAGCATATTGGAGCCAGAACATAATTCCTCCAATCATTTCATCAAATTTCCTTTTATCATGAAACTCCGTAAATCCCGGAGCTGAAGTCGAAGATTCTGCTACCTATAATCCAATGCTCTTGGACAAACACAATCTAGACTTGCAGTTGTGCCAATTTGCTGCTCAAAACAAAAGTCGAGGCCTTGCCACGGTGAAAGTTGATCTGAACAAACCTTATACCTGCAGGCATAGAAATGTCGTTTTGCTCTGGAGACATATCCACTGATTGGCACAGAAGAATATACTTCAGATCTTCTTTTTTTTGGATAAATTTATTGCAGTATCATTCGCTTTCACTTGCATAGCTTCGCTAGGAGCAAAACAAGATAGGTCCTCTTCACATAGACAGAGATGTATTGCTGATAGTTTTAAGCACAAGATTGGAAGCAGGATTGGGATTGATTAATTTTAAGTTTGTTTTTCGACTGATTTCATTTCAGCTGCAAGTCTTGTCTTCAATGTAGACAAGCGCGCTTATCTGTTCTACTGTTTTTTTTATCAACTCAGAAGTCCCCAGCTTAGCATAAAGATCAAACTCTCACATTTGCCAAGTCATTAAGTAAGATATTTCAGCTAGGAGATAGAAAAATCTCAAAAATAAATAAGATTTTTTTTTATTTTCGATGGAGAAAACTGTACAGGACTGGCAAGTGCACTTACAGAACATTGCAACAACAATGCTAAAAAGGCGTACACTGGTCCGCTAGTTCGCTCAGTTTAAATTACTAGAATACAATAAATATTATAATTACAATAAATTATTAGAATATAAATAATAATGGTTCCTATCGAAAGAGGAAGTCGATAGCTGCTCAGCCACTAGCTATTGGTGCAAGGTAATGGAAGTCACTGGAAGCTCGAAGTGTAGGTAGCGTTGTCGACCCATTTCTTCGTATGAATTACAATACATTTAAATCGGAGTTAAGAAGAATGGTTACAGTTTATTTTACTTTCTTTTACGACTAAATATAATATAAATGTGAAAGCGTGATGATCTACTAAAAATATGTAGAACTTTCGACTTGCTTCGATCCTTAGCTCCAACAGTCGCGTTAAATTAACATTCCGAGCTTATTTTATTTTCAGCTTATTTTATTTTCAGCTTATTTTGCAGGAAAATCACTTACTAAAAGTAATCCCTCGACAACCCTCGAATGGGTCTACGGGGTGAAGCTGGTAGAGAGCTGCATCACAAATTTACAATCAATGTGAATACGAGTGTAAAGTGATTAGTTCCACAACTTATTTTACTCTACTCTACCCACTAGCCTATTCAAGCTTAAAAAACTACTTATTAGCTAACTTAAAATGCGAAAAATACGTTTTTGGTAACTCGTTATGAGTGTGGCATCCTAATAGAGCACAGAATTTCTCGAGGATTATCTCTTTAACGTGCCTGCAAAAAACGATATTACTGAAAAAGCTGGTAATATATTCTCACCTAGATAGCAAAAAAAAAACTAGGACGACGCATATAAGACAGTCAGTAAATCCACTATACATTTCGCACCTTGATTAATAGCACTCTATGACACTTACCTTCTTACTTTCAAGAGCCTGGTCTACATATCTCACATTACTTCTTTGACATAGTATCCTCTTTTAAAACGCATCAATCCAACCCGCAATGCACATATTTGTAACGAGCCATCCACACAAAACATTTCCGCAACAAAGAACGCGTCACATAAATAAGTATCTTCCGGCTGAGTGAGGACTAGAAGTGGTAGCGTGCCCAGTTTTGCAGAGTCACCCTGTCGTCACTCGAAAAATAAGTGGCAACATTTTAGCATGTGAAGGTGTTAAGGAAGAATGCTTATTGGCGCCTGACACTTGTTCCATAGTTGCATGTCGTTGTTGTCGGTGTTTTGCAGCATCTTTTGATGTCGGCGTGCGAAGTGTGTAAAGCCCGAACGGGGACATGTTAATGTTTGTTAGTTTCGTTTTGTTATTTTTTTCGCAAGCACTCGAAAATGACGCAGTGCAGACAGTCAAGTGACTGATTGACTACTCGATTGATTTAATTGAAATCATAAACCAGTCAGACAACGTCACTTGAAATTTATTGTCAACAATTTTATGGCTTGTTTTTTTTAGGTTTATGTCGATTTCCACATCTCGTTTGCTTGTTGAAATGTTTTTTTGAGAACGAAACCCAATACGATTGATGCAAGCTAAGCTATCGAGTAGCTAATTGGTCAGATTAAACGTTTTTAACAGGAATATGGCCGATAGTGATGAGTTGCATTCTCTAGATTTGTGTCGAGAGACATCTTAAACCAAATATTTACATTTTCAAATAAACCTGAGATGAGTTGCGCTATTTGGCGTTGCAGTTTATTGTAGACAAGAAACAATTAGTGATTCGTCAGTTTCTGCTGATTTATTGATTTCGTAATATGCGGAATCAAGATGTACAAATGTAGTTAAATATCCGGGACGACATTCATTCAAATTGAGCAAATAATATATGTATGTATAACTTTAGCAGATAAAATGAAAACAAATATTGCTTATACTTCCTTTGACGGAAAGAAGATCAATCCGGAAAATAAACATTAGCTTATTGAAACTCAAAAAAATCTATCTTGTGTAGTTTCGAATTATTTGTCAATTGTTTCGAGCAAAACTTTTTAATCGTCTTCCAAGCTATGTACTCAGCTTTACATAAGTTAGTCGACTCTGGAAACCTCTTACAGCGACAATGACCGTAACGAATACTTTCAATAAACTAAGATCACTTGATAATCTGGAACAGTAATCAAATCTTCAAACAATGAATCTATGCTCTACCTACGCTGCCCTACCAAGCATAAACGTTCTATCTGCATTTTTCAAATTTTTAAGCTAAGCCGGATTCGAAAACTACATATTCTATTAAATCATTCTACAAAATTTGAAAAATTTATTTTTGTGGAAGTATGTCAAAATCGATATTGAAAAATGTGTTCTCCATATACATATGTATTTATGTCCAGTACAAATAAAAGCACATATCATTGAACATCGTTTATGCTTCGTAAGGCAGTTCGTTCCGTTGTAGATTCCACAAATGCATTCAATCGTGATATGATGTAGAGATGCTAATTTCGAAAGTTTATGCTTCGAAAACAATATGTATCTCACAAGCGAATGAATTAAGTAATCTCGTTCTAAGAAATCCGTGTTATGGCACTGAGCATTGACGTATTACAGCCGTAAGCAACTGCCAACTGTACTACAAATAAGTATAAATACTGCGAATGAGCATGCAAACGAATAAAACAATTTGTTTAAATTTTATGAAATTTTCGGAAATGAGGTAAACATAGATTCTTGTACTTAGAATGGAGGTACATCGATACAACAGAATAATACAAATTACGTTGCAAGATATTGTTAAAAGATTCTATTACTGAGCTTTTTCCCTCCCGAAATGGTTTTATTTTTGCTCGTCATTCGGTTTGTTGTTGGTTGCGAATTAAATCGTTTATGACTGGAGCGAAAGCAAAGTAGAACACAAGCTATGAATTGAATGTGTAAACTGACAAGTTTTGTATACATGGAGTGGGAGATCCTGAAAAGAAAACATAAAATAGATTTCAAGGAAATAATAAAAGCTTATACATTAATGTAGTCTTCGTTGTCGTCGTATCGGTACCGGGAAAAGCATTGCGTTTAAAATTACTTTTCTTCGAAATCCTTGCTTTGTTAGGATGCTGTGAGATCCGATTCGACGGACAATGAATCGTTATAAGATTTTGGTTGTTGCAGACATTTTCTGGTATTTATAGGAAAGGTACTTTGACAAGTGCCTAGTTATCAGATGATTTAGATTTCGTTTTAACTAATGATTTGAAATTTGATTTCATATAAGGTGTAATGTATGAACAGAATGAACCGGTGGTCGGCCATGCAGTAGTAATTCATCATGCAGTCAAGTAGTCGGCCACTTTTTCCAATATTCTAATAAATAAGGTAACCAAATTCGTAGAACTGACAAGTGAACATTTTAGTAGAAGCAACAATATGTTTTCTAGGGATCTTTGTAGTTATGAGGCTGTTTATGAAGCTTAAATAAAGCTAGAATTCAGTTAATAATGAGTTGGTCATCAAGTAGAGCAACATTATGTTTTCCACGATGCAAAATCACACTCTCTTATATTCTATTGGTATGAACTTACTTTTTTCAATTGGGCGCTTTCAGTGCTTGAAACCTTTTCTTGAAAAGTATATAAACAAGTTAGATTAACACTCAAACGAAACTAAACATTCATGTCACTGAGCAGCCAATACAAAGGAAGGTCACATTAATGTACCGCGAGAGCGTTTCACGCTCTACTTGCATTCGACCGTTTTCACAGTAACTTCTTACACACTATTGTTCGCTATAATAAAAATTTCCTATACCTGAAAACCTAACATTTTGACATTGATTTTTTGACTTTTGTCCAGCTAGAATCGGGATTCAGCCCAGTGTGCGCCGTTATCACTTATTATTTCAATTGGTTTACTTAAGTAATCAGCCAAGAAGGAATACTGCTCGATTTGAAACGTATTTTGAATGGTGACGAGACCTAAAACTTGAACTGCAATATAACCTAAGGGTTGCAAAAATGTGTAGTCATGATAGGAAAAGCAAATGAAACGACTATAACGCTGCTTACTACTACAACTAATAGTTGTTTATGCATACATTTTGTTCTTCCTATATGTTATCAGTAATGATGTATGTAAAGCTACTCTATTAGCAACTTTTCCTCTTCTTCTTTTCATCATTTTGCTGCAGTTCCACAAGAGTATATCATTGGTACATTGCTCTTTTTGATTTTCCTTCCCTTCCCTTCATTCATCAATTTCTCTGGTTTTCTGTTAGTGATGGGCTCAAAAATGCCAAACGAACGAACAGTTTTTCCAAATAACGACAGTTTTTCTAAAAAGATCATTTTTTCTAAAACGAACAATTTTTCTAAAACGAATAGTTTTTCTAAAACTAATCGTTTTTCTAAAACAAACCGTTTTTCTACACCGAATAGTTTTTCTATAACCAATCGTTTTTGTAGAACGGACCGTTTTTCGTTTGTTAAAACGAACTATTTGGTAATGGAGAACTGTTTAGTTGCGGGAAATAAATGTTCAGAGGCACAGCATGAAATTAATAACCGTAGATAATACGAGGTTGTCAGACTTGTTATGTGCGTATTTTTGAATCTGGTTAGGGTAGGTAGCATTCAAAACAACAGTTGCTGTTGTTTTGAATGCTGCTTACCAGAACCAGCTCTCGATGGCATACGACCATGTATGTTGATTCTTTACGACCATGTGTACTGATTGACGTATGATTATACGGTTGATCAAGTAGATTATATATTGAAAAATTGGGACAATACAAGTATCGATTCAGTTTGGAAGCGCTTAGTACTATCAATGAATATTTAGGATACGATGGTGGAAGACAAAATACATAAAATACGGGATCGTATCAAAATAACGAATTAACAAAATCCCGTATGTTTCGAAATCCCCGAAATAAAAAATCCTGTTTTTAAAAATCCCAAAACTCAAAATCCTGTACTTAAAAATCCCGAAATTCAAAATCCCGAAAGTCAAAATCCCGAATCTCAAAATCTCGTGGAACGAAATCCCGTATGAAACCTATTCATATAATGAAATAACAAAAACAGTGATTTAAGTTTTTATTTAGGAATGAATGTCAACATAAAGACATATTGTACGCGATTCTTCTCATGTAGGAAATACATATTGGCCCATGCCAGACCAACAAAGCATACGGCCAATATGTGTACACCCCTTTGGTGTGAGATGGCTACGATTGGTCGATATTGGCCTGCATTCCGATCTGAGTGGATTTTGGGCACCAACATGCACCAACCAAACGGATTTGGCAGGCTGACAATAGGCAGCTGAAGCTCACCAACTCCGGCCATGGTGTGGACAGCAGCATCTGTCCTCAAATTGGCATGTGGTGGCCCAGCCCGAGACGGTGTAGCTTGGGCCAATATGTATTTGAAGCATCAAATAATCGATTTTTTTCAGTTTCAGATCTTTTTCTAAAAATTTTTTAATTTTTTGGTACCTTGCCAAATTTTTCTTCTTCATGGGTACTGATTCTCCTCTATTAATTTTCCTTATCGTCGTTTTAGCTACAATAAGTTCCTTGGACATATCAGAAATTAGTTGGTAAATACCCGCATTCTTCCTGTCAACAACTGTTTTTAATCGTCGATGCCATGCTTCGCCGCTGTTCTGTGTTCGGGGAAAGTTACTGTCAGCAACATCTTCTACCGACCAAAATTGTGGATCGACTGCCGGCGTGTTCCCGAAACATAATTATTTTTAAACCAATTTGATAATCTTTTGGCGTCTGGATCATCTTAACTATTATCCAATTCAGAATTCTTCTGGCACTACGAAAGCCAATGATTTGATCATTCAGACTTGGATGTTAAATGCTTCACTTGGTGCCAAATAATTTGTCCAAAATGAAACAGGCAGCCTTTGAATTGCGCTTCTGGGAAGTAGTCTTTTGCCGCTGACGGAATTGCCTTCTCGAAATCCGAAATAATTCTTTCGGGCTTAAAAATTATTTCCAACTCACTTGCTATTCTGCACAGTTCGCTGAAAAGTTGTGAGTAAGATGCCTTGGTCTTACAGCTCATAAGACAAAAAATAAGAGGTACGACATCGTTTTCAAATTTCTCGTGAATGGTGAATAATTGGCGCATGATTGTTGGAACTATATAAAAAGTTCCATCCATTAGCCAGCAATTCATTTCTGAAAGAAACTTTAGGCTAGTCTTTGTTCCCAATATAATATTTTATTGGCCATCAAAATTGGTTTCGGATAAAACAAAAAGTTTTCCTTCCACAAATTTACTTGTTTCGAGAATTTTGATTTCATCCAACGATGCTGGCTCCTTAAAATCCGTAAAGCGTGCGCACGAAATTTTAACTTTTTCTGCCGCTTTTTCTGTCCCACGCGACATGCATCTTCCGTTTCAACAATGGACGTTGTAATAATTTGCGATGGTGGCAAATTTGACGACGCTTCCAAACTTTGAACTATATTGTTAGCTTTGTTCACCTCGTTTTCAAACGCTAAGGGATCGTGCGAATGTGCTGACGGGGGTTTTGAAATCTCATGCTTACCTTCTGTCTCTCGCGTTGTAACGCGGGCTTTGCAATGAAGACTTTTTCAGTTTCGCACACGCCCAGTTAAAAAAAAGTTTATTTTTCCTATTCAAATGATAGACAAAACCATCAACAACTAGCTTGTCACCCCCTTTGTTAGATTTCGTGACAACTATTTTCATTTTGCAAAACGCGGCGGATATTAAAGATCACTTTCACTGCAACTATGCCACGATCACAGCCGAAATGAAATCTCTATTGAGTTTTTCCAGGATTATGATTTAAATAATGTATGAAACTGATCTCAAAAACACTCTACCTCGTCTTACGCCCAAACGAAAGTAATCAATAATCGAACCGAAGCCTACTAACCATTTCTGAATAGAAAAACATTACCAGATTATTATAATACCGTTATGTATTTTAAATATCATGAAATACAAATACAATTTGAACAACTTGCTTTACCTTTCGGACGAGGAGCTGAATTAAAAATCCCGTAGTTTTGCATAATATAGGTAAATATATTATATACTATATTATGCAAAACTACGGGATTTTTAAATCAGGATTTTGTATTACGGGATTTTGTATTACGGTGTTTTGTAATACGGAATTTTGTCTTACGGGATTTTATTTTACAGGATTTTGTAATACGGGGTTTTGTAATCGGGATTGTTTAAACGGGATATTGTAATACGAGATTTTGTACCCAACCCATAAAATACGTATAAGAAAAAAATAATGCGTAAAAATTCGTTGTACTGAATTAATTGAAGATTATTCAAACTATGAACGATATTTCTGAATTGAATTACATACATTTCAAATATATATCAGCATTAAATTTTTTTGTCGTTAACAAACTGTTGCTATAAACAGTTTTAAAAAGCAGTTGTTTCTCTCTATTAATAAAAAAAATTTTGGAAATTTGGTCGGATTATATTTTTCTCTTATAGTAGACACATAAACGTACGAAATCCGACGTGTATATATATATATATATATATATATATATATATATATATATATATATATATATATATATATATATATATATATATATATATATATATATATATATATATATATATATATATATATATATATATATATATATATATGTATATATATATATGTATATATATATATATATATATATATATATATATATATATATATATATATATATATATATATATATGTATGTATATATATATATATATATATATATATATATATATATATATATATATATATATATATATATATATATATATGGTAAAGGTGTAGTTTTAGGGTCCATCCGCGGAGGGGGTGGGGGGCTACTTTGTTTGATTCAGGGGAGTATTCATATAACATCTCCATAACAATTTGGCGGCGGTCACCCCCTGAGAAAAAGTTACAGCCCCCTAAAGTACGCGTATTTGAGGGAAAAAGGAGTTAAATGAAATGGGGTGGGAGACCCGGAGGGGGTGCGGGGCTAGTTTGCTTGATTTAGGAGGGTGTTCATATAACATCCCCATAAAAAAATTTCGGCAGTCACCCCCTGAGAAAAAATTACAGCCCCCTAAAGTACGCGCATTTTCAATTTGTTTGCACATTATACTGCTATTATAATTAAAAACTTAAAACTCATAACGACTGCTATAAAGAAAGGAATTTATTTAATATTTATATTTAATTTACAATAAAGTGTGCAACATTACAATTCGCACACCCTAAAATTTACCATCTGGCGACGATTATGGTGAATCGACCGAGGAAGAATCTTTTACAAAATCATCTTCAGCGATTGGAAACATGTCTTTGATTACGGAAAAGAACTGCTCGATGCGTTCTTTGAAATCAAATTTCCGCTTGAAAAGATACTCAGCGATGTATAAAGGCCAATGGCGCTTTGTTCTTCCGAAATGAGGGATGCTGTGCCGTAGTTCCCTCCACACACGCTCAATATTTTGAATGTGTGCACCAGTTTCAGGATCTACAAAGTTAACTGAATGGTTGGCATGTAATGACTCGCTTTTTCTTTTTGTTAATTAATTTCGGCACATTTGTCAGACATCGTAGCTGAAGACTTTCCTGATTTAAATGTATATACGCACCACATTCACGGCACACAACTTTTTTCCTAATTAAATTGCGGTCGGCTAAAAAGTCAATTAATTGATCACGATCACGCGCGATACTCACAAAATCGGTAAGGTTGATCATTTTTCAATTGTTCACTCACAGAACTTTTAAAGTAAACTAACAATTCTGTTTGTGTGAAATCACTAATAATTTGTAAATCGCATAACGGTATACATAGGTAAACGTAAACAAAGAGTGAAGCGTCTAGGACGAATAGCCGTTTGGAATGGGGGGTCATCAACTTGGATGTTGTTAAGGGGACTACCCACAGTACTCGCAAACAGTTGCCTGCTCCCTCCAGGGGTGGAATCTTAAACTACACGTTTTTTACATACGATCTTGCACATTAGGCATATCTCATATTTTAGACCCTGCACGACACTACCCCACACGGCACTAAGCCACCCCGCACGGCACTAAACCACCCCGCACCCCGCGCGGGGGGTGAAAGGGGGGCGTGGCGGGGTGGTGCTGGGGGTTGGGGGCGGTGCGTTGTGGTTTAGTGCCGTGTGGGGTAGTGTCGTGCAGGGTCTAAAATATGAGAGATGTATAATGTGCAAGATCGTATGTAAAAAAGTTGAAAATACGCGTGCTTTAGGGGGCTGTAAATTTGTCTCAGGGGGTGACCACCGACATTTTTTTATGGGAATGTTATATGAACACCCTCCTAAATCAAGCAAAATAGCCCCCCCACCCCCTCCGGGTCTCCCACCCCATTTCATTTAACTCCTTTTTCCCTCAAATACTCGTACTTTAAGGGGCTGTAACTTTTTCTCAGGGGGTGACCGCCGCCTAAATTTTATGGGGATGTTATATGAACACCTCCCCGAATCAAACGAAGTAACCCCCCACCCCCTCCGCGGATGGACCCTAAAACTACACCTTTACCATATATATATATAATATATATATATATATATATATATATATATATATAATATATATATATATATATATATATATATATATATATATATATATATATATATATATATATATATATATATATATATATATATATATATATATATATAGATATACGCCCATCACTATTTTCTGTATGCTGACGATTTAAAACTGTTCGAGTCATCAGGTTAACAAGCGAATGTAATCTTCTCAACAGGTGTAATATTCTTTGCCCTTGAATGTTAGCAAATGTAAACAAATGACCTTGTCTCTCAAATTCATGTCTGTCTCAATCTCTTACTTGTTTTCCAACAGCTAGTTATTACCTGTTAATGAATTTAGAGACTTGAGTGACACCTTTGATCCCACGGCAGCCCTCATACGAGTCTAGGAGTTGAAGCTGGTAGAGGTACAAATTTACAGTCAATGTGAATTCGAGTGTGGAGTATTTAATTCCACGATTCACTTTACCCCTGATTAATTCAGATACACATTCAGAGTAAGGTGTGCTCAAAGCTGGGTGCACGATCTCTCGTCCGAACCTCGATTCGAACCAGGGACCCCACACACAAGAAGCCAGTGTAATCTCCCCGTGCTCAATACCTTTCTGAGGCACTCGCAGCAAAAGTTCACACGCTCTTTTTTCTTTGATTTGAATACTCCTCAAATGCTTTACTTTCTACAAATTCCTTCCTTGGAATATCGTCAGCTGTTCCTTAACGAGTGCTTCCTGTTAAAATCTCAGTGAGGAATTATATCCGGCTTCGTCGATTCAATTCAACTCCCCCGCAGCTCGATACATGACAATTTAGATCTCAGGAATTTTTCACTGTTCTGTTCGTGAATGTGTAATTCTTTTATCACCTAATCAGAATCGCTCAGTGATAATGAATTTGGGCTTGGTCCTCTGCCACAATTGTTCTTTTCATTTAAAAGACGTTTGGAACAATTTGTACTCGTCTTAAGCATTGAAGCGTTAATCATTCTGTAATAAATAATTTTTTTATCTCCTCTTCATTACATTGTCATAATTGGATTTTGTAACCTGTTCGAATGATTTTGTCAATAATAAAATAAACAATACGCCCATCGAACGATATTGTAACTAGTATATCAGAAGGCTGGTTCCTTGAGAAAACAGATTCAGGATGAATGCACGCCGAAACATTTTATGAGTACATTGCGAACCGCGTTGATCAACAAATACCAAAGACAGTTTTGCCTTTAGATGAGAGCCATAAGTCAAACATAGCAATGCAATCAAGTGAGTTTTCCGACTAAGTGGGTTTTAAATTATATGTATGCTCTACCACCCAAAAACCGCACACATCTTCCAGCCTGCTGATGTGACGTAATTTAGGCCTCTTAAGGGGTTAGTCCACTGTTAAACTGCTCAAAATGAACTTTTTTTTTAAACAGCTACCAAAAAGAAACTATTCAAGATATCGATTTGAAATTTTACATACATGTTTATTGAAGTTTAAGGTTAATATTTTCATTGGAAAAAATTATTAGAAAACAAAATGGCGACCGCCCCAATGGATCGCCGCAGCGCTGCCGAAGAAAAATAAAACAAATTGCGCCTCGTAAATTCCTGGACAAAATAAGCATCTGTGAACAAATTATCAAAAATATTTCATTAGTTTTGAGTATAAAGGACTGCACGGGCCTAAATTTAGAAAAAAAAAAAAAATTTGACGCTTTGGGAAACATTTTTTTGATTGAAAAAACGCGAAAAACTGGATAACCAATGTTAAAAAGTATACCAATTTGTTTTTAATCGCTTTAGGGCTCTAAATTTAGGCCCGTGCAGTTCTTTATATTCAAAACTAATGAAATATTTTTGGTAATTTGTTCACAGATGCTTATTTTGTCCAGGAATTTACGAGGCGCAATTTGCTTTTTTTTCGGCGGTGCTGCGGCGATCCTTTGGGGCGGTCGCCATTTTATTTTCTAATAATTTTTTCCAATGAAAATGTTAGCCTTAAACTGAAATAAAGATGTATGTGAAATTTCAAATCGATATCTTGCATGATTTTTTTTTTTGGCAGCTGTTTAACCCTAGAACTATAAACCTATTTTTTTTAACTGTAAACTACAAACCGGGTTAAATATTTACCCCACGGGCTTTTCGCTCGTAAAATCGTTATGAAAGCAGTAATGTAACTAATAAGTACACATTTTTTTTCGTTTTTTCATGCTACAGGGAATGGTAGAAAGCAAATTTAATTAGTATTAAGGTTTAGCTGGTGAAAAATTCACTTGAATAGCTAAAAGTGCTGGAAAACGGTTCAAACGTCATTTAACACACAAAAATTTATAAAAATTTTTCTTAACAACCGATTTTGAAATTTCCAACGGGATTTTAAAGAAAATACATAAGACTTTGAGAAAAAAAATTTCATCACAATGTTCTGCCAAAAAAGTCTATTTATTTGGGACTCTGAAAATTATAAAAATTGGGAATCTGTTAGATGGAAAAGTCAAATAAAAATATTGTTTATCAAAAATTTACTTCGGTTTCTGTTATGCAAAATACAAAAAAAGAGAAATTTGATACATATAAAAAAAAAAGGAAATTGAAAGTAAAGTTACTATTATATATTATATAAAATATAATATATAAATATATTATATATTATATATTACATAATATATTTATTTTTAAAATTTAAAGTAAAGTCTCGGATTCCGACAAAACTTTCACCAGTTCATCGACGCTTTTCAAATTGTATTTTTTCGCCATCATCTGCCAAAAAATTAAATACACATCAATTTTTTTGCTACTCTCAATGTATGGATACTGAAAATATGAAAATAATCGCCGCAAATTATAGATCTAATGTTTTATTGTAAAATAAATTTATAATACGTGAATGGAATTTATTTTAGCACAAAAGAGAGAAATAACTTACCTACACAAAATACTAACGGAAACTATAAACCGGGGTAGATATCAACCCCACACAAGCTTTACGTCTTCACTCCGCCAAAGTAAACAAGATAATGATGGGCCTCGCGATATCGCGCTATTGTTAGAAACTTAAACTAAATTATGGTATAGTTCTTCAGCCGATAGTCGTCACTTATGGACTTAGAAACATAGTTCAATGTTTGTCTGGGGTAGATATCAACCCCGGTTTGTAGTTCTAGGGTTAAAAAAAAGCTCATTTTGAGCAGTTTAACAGTGGACTAACCCCTTAAGCAGGATTAGAAAAAGTGTTCGTGAATGGTGATTTGGGGCATCCACAACTTTGTTCAACACTGAAAGGTACTCAGATTGAAAATAAAAATCTGGCAACGGTCATGAAAAACGGATTCAAAATATGTAGACTTTCTTCTTTCTATGTCGAAGCTATTTACTTTTCAATGTGTGTTCTTACAGCTAGGTTAACTCTTGTCTGTGGTTAGATTCGAAGCAGAACCTTACACTAGCAGCAGGACTTCTATCTGCTCAACTGCACAAACTTTCTCTTTACCCACATTTACTGAATTTAATTTATTTGAAATAAGACGCAGTTAGTTTCAAAGATCAAAACGAAAAGATAGCTGTCAATAAACTAAAATACTTCTAGCTTCTAAGAGGAGAATAGATTTTTAAATTACAAACTACGGTTTTTCAAACGGTTTATGCATTAGCACTCTCTTCGCAGAAAGTAAGGATAACATTACCACAACGATAGCTGCAAGCAAATAATTTCAAATTTCAATTTCATTTCGACATCGCTTCAGGCCATCGTAACCAACGTTAATCAAAATTTTAGCAACAATATACTATGCGATTTTTTTCACTTGCTAATACTAAAACCTACAAGCCGAAATCCATACAAATTCCAGACCGCGCAAACACGCAGCAAGCAGAGGGAGTGATTCCGAGCACGTGATAATGTGAAATGCTTGTGGCAACGAGGTAATGAGCAACGTCGCGCTAGGTACATTCGAGTTGTACGAGTATTTTGCAGATGAATGAGTCTATGAATGGGCGAAGGCATGAATGAATGAATCCGAATTCCACAAGCAGCCAACATACCGTAACTAGCACGGACCATTTGTTGTTGACTAACTATCCGTCACATCAATGGAGAAATAAAAAAAAAAACTTGGGTCGTTAACAGGGTCCATTCATCATGAAACGAGCTGACCAGTGAGTGACACAGCGATACCCTTCCTCAAAACTTTCACGTGAGTTATCGGCGATGGGAAATTAGATTTTGTGTCGATTATGTTCACTTACTTCGCGCAAAATTTTCATTCGATGTAAGTATGTACAGTGGGTAAAAAAAGTTAAGGCACGAGCTCTTAGTATGAATAAAAAACCTATTTTGAATGCGACTTTAATAATAAATGATGATGTTTTCGCATTTAATTAAAAGTTTTGTATGTTTACTTTAAGAACAATATAAAAAAACTCTAGCGCACCTGAACCGCTAGAAACACTAATGTTCGAAGAACAGTAGAAGAATCGTGCAGGTTTTGAGTGCATATTTCACCACATGTGCTGCTTATTACGACCAAACTGTTTCAAATGCCACGTTTTACTTTGGTCTCAAGAATGCATTATAACTCATATGGTGGAAGGTTTCAGATATTACCACTGGCATGAATTTCAACGTTTATGAGAGCAAAACACGGGTTAATTATATTCGTTATCAGTTGCTTATTCCACATAATTTTGAAAGCAGCATCTCATATAACATCAATGAAGAAAATGCTCAGTGCCTGCAGCACTGTAACTGAAGTTGGTGTTTGGGGCTGCGATCCGAAAAATTTGCAGAACTTTGCGAATTGCAACATTGATTATTTATTTTAATTGTAAATGTTTCCGGTATGAATACTAACTGTAAGCGTTTATTGATACAAAAGTAGCACAACCGACTCGTGCTGGCAACCTTCTGCCAGTATCAAAGCCAAGAATATATCACATGTGCTTCACGTTGTTATATTACATTCGAAGTTAAAGGAGTATAAAGAAATTTAGAGTTACCTGCAGCGAGTTTTTTCAAATAATCGAAAGCTTAATATTTGCTGTTTATTGTCACTACAATATCATTACCATTTGAAAATTCTACGATAAAACCGCTTAATAAAGATATTGCAATTAAACACAAAACCAACAATAGCTGGCAACCCTATCTTGGCTTTTCAACCAAATTTGGCCTGAATAATGTTTATGACAGGTTTCATTAATTGTATGAAATTCGTATTGATTTCATGACTGCACTGGAAGTTATAGTGCAAAAAGTTTTATTTTCCTGAGTGAATTTTCAAAACCAAAGACACAAAAATTACCATAGCTGGTAGCACCAATCAAATTTTTCAACCAAATTTCCACCAAACAGAGATTAGAGTTAGGTTTAGCTACTGTGCCAATTTCATGAAAATCTGGTAATTTATTCACATTTCATAGGGCAAAAAGCAGTTTTTATTCTTTGTAATTTTTCAAGATGGCACCACTGGCACAGACTTGCCCACAATTCAAAATCGCTTCTATCAAATCTAGTCTTACTTAAGTCCAATGCATTCTGTAAATTTTAGCTGTATCTGATTATTGGTTCGTGAGTTTCCGTGAACATAAGTTTTTGATGCTAAAAATATAGGTTAACTGGGAGAGGGTTACCGTTCTTGTCCGACATGAAATTTCCAAAGTTTTATTTTGAACGTGTAGATAAAACATAAGATTTATATACAGATTGGTTTTATTGTAAGAAACGGACATTTTTTTGAATATTCGATGGTTTGAATGTTTTCACTTCCAAATTTTTTTTTTCAAAGTGAAGACACCAAAATTATCATAGCTGGCAGCTCCAACCGAATTTTTCAACCAAATTTCTACCAAACGTGGCTTAAAGTAAGGTCCAGCAATTGTGTGAGTTTCGTCAAAATCGAACGATTCAATCAGAATTTATAGGGCTAAAAACAGTTATCTTTTTAAGTGGTTTTTCAAGATGGCACCACTGGCACAGAATCACCCGCATTTCAAAATCACTTCTATCAGACCTGGTCCTATTTAAGACCAATACATTCTGTGAATTTCAAATAATTCTGCTCATCGGATCGTGAGTTTCCGTGAACAGAAGTTTTTGATGCTAAAAATATAGGTAAATTGGGCAAGGGTTACCAGGCGTGCCCGTTATACCATATCTTTTTTTTTTTTTTGGTTATGTAAGCAAAGCACAAGATTTACATATGAGTGGCTTGTTTTTGAAGAAACGGCATTTTTTCAAGAGAGACGATGATTTGGAGGTTTTCACTTTCAGTGCCTGCCCTAGCTACAGGGTTGCCAGCACGCTCATTAAACGCTACACAAACCTACAACTAAATAATATCAATATGTCCTGAAAATTTCGTAATGATTGATTAGCTCTGTCAAAAGTTATCGAAATTTAAAAATTTTCAAATTTTCCCGTCCTCTTTTTAGGCACCCAGCGCACACATAGGGTTAAAAAATTCCAAAGCATTATCCGATTCATATGTAAAACATGTTAGAAATTTATTTCGTTAACTTTATTTTTGCGAAAATTATTTGTGCACGAAATAATAGGTATATTAAAAATATCACTTAAATGGCCGCCGGCGCCAAAAGGTTAACAATAACTGACATTTAAAGAGACCTGGACCTATTCTGCATATACACCAATGTATCCTGAAAGTTTCAGCTCAATCGGATGGCGCGTTCCCGAGATTATCTCACTGAAATTTTTTGATGATATATATATATATATATATATATATATGGAAATATGAATTTTTGGCCGAATCGATTTTAATACTAATGTTCGAAGAACATTAGTAAAAACCGGTAACGAAGCAAATTTCACAACATTAAAATAGCGCAAAAAAAGTTAAGGCACAGCGCAGTTTTATCTGAAATTATTTGTAATTTCTGGAAAAAAATACCGTTAAATGTAATCAAAATCATGAAAATATGATATTTCTATTCGTTAGGAATTTTGTGTTTTGAAAAAGTAATTTTATTGACGGTGTTGTTAAAAATGAGTGTGAAAAGGAAATCGGTAGATGCAGAAATCCGTGAATGTATTTTGCGACGTTGATAAACATGAATGGCGTATTCTGAGATTGCAATACTAATGGGAAAATCAAGCTATACAGTGAGAAATGTAATACCAAAATATAAATCAACCAAATCGCTTGAAAAAAAGCATCGGTCAGAAAGGACTGAAATCTTATCTGAGCGTAAAAGAAAAATTTGATTATCAGAAAAGTTAAGAAAAACCCTAAACGAAGTGTCCCAGTTTTACTAATTAAGGTGAAAGAACGAGTTGAAACGAAATTCGCTACTCAAACTATTCGAAATGTAATAAAGAAAGCGCGTTTTAAGGGCAGAATGTGCCTAAATAAATCCTATATTAGTACAAAAAATGAAATTGTTAAATTACATTTTGCTTAAGAGTTCGTAAAAAAGCCAAAATCATTCTGGAAGTCCATAATTTTTTTTGATGAAGTAAAAATTAATATTTTTGGATCTGATGGGCGGCGATATGTTCGGCGAAAGCCTAATACAGAGTTTAGGAGGAATCATACTACTCCCACTGTAAGACACAGCGGAGAGAACATTATGCTAGGGAACTGTATAGGGCCATCTGGTCCTGAAAATATAGATTTTGTGAACGGTATGATGGATCAAATCTGTTGCCTGGGTATTCTTAAAAGAAACATTAAACAAAACTGCTGAAATTGTTAAATATTAAGTGTAAGTGTTTTTTTTTTGTACGCCTTGTTTGGTTAAAATAAATAAATAAATAAATTAGGCATTTTATACAGGGTGGAGCGCCACAGACAGATGGATTGCAAAATTGAATAAATCACAAACTACTGAACATTTTTCAGGTTTTTTATTTTTCCTCTATTTTATAACAATGGAAATTTAAATTTACAAAGTTTCAAATAATATATCACTCAAATGTGCTCCTTCCCCCCGTATACACTGTAGCAGCGTTTTTCTGAAGTTTTCGTGCACTCTATGAAGCATTCTGACAGGAATTTCTGCGATATTGGTCCGAATATTGTTCTTGAGGGCTTCCAGGGTCCTGAGGGCGGTTATTGTAAACTTTAGATTTGAGGTATCCCCACAGGAAAAAATCGCAAGGGAACAAATCAGGAGATTGCGCTGGCCAGTTCAAATCTCTTCTTAAAGAGATGTGGCGTCCGGGGAACCTTGCACTCAAAAAGTCCACGATAATCCTTGCTGTGTGGGATGTGGCTCCATCCTGCTGAAACCAGACGTCTTCCAGTTCAAAGTTATCCAATTGAGGCAAGAAAAAATCCTGGATCATGGTCATGTAACAGCTGAATTGACCCAAACGGCTCGGTTGTCTTCTTCAAAAAAATAAGGGCCGATGATCCCATTTCTTGAAAGTGCACACCATACTGTAAGCCTGTCGCAGTGCAGAGGTCTCTGGTGGAGCTCCCTGGGGTTTGTCACACTTTGACAATTCGATTTCGATGGGGAACACGGCCGCGGGGGGCAATATCGAACCTCAAACGAAAGGCATGCTGAACGCGGATGATTGAATGGGCTTTTTCAAAATAGGCTTTTACACGAATCGTACGCTGTTGCACAGACCACTCCATGCTGGCGACTGAGTGGGGACACAACACAAACTTCCCATTCTCCCCACTCGCCACGCCCACTCCCCACCACCCAAATATGCTACAAGAGGAATGCCCCCACTCTCAGATCCATCTTTTTGTGGCGCTCCATCCTGTAAAATTTTGGCCTGTATCAGGACAACGATCCGAAGCACAAGTCGGCGCAATGTCGGCTTTGGGCTGTTTGTGACAGTCCAAATGCTACTAAAACCCCCTCAGTCAATGAACTTAAACCCGATCGAGCATTTATGGCATCATCTCAAAAACAGAGTAGCATTGCGAAAGGTAAAGTATAACAAAGGGCTCCAAGATGTCATTATTGATGAAGGGCCAAAATTTCACCCATTTTTTGTAAAAAATTTGCGAAAAAGATGCCGAAACGACTGCGAGAAGTGATAAAAATGGGTGGAATAGCCACAAAGTATTAGTGCTATGTAAGTTAATTTTTTTGAAATTGATCAGAGCACAACTGAAATAATTTCAGATAAAATTGCGCTGTGCCTTTGAGAACTTTCCGGAGCACACCTTTCCATCTACCCTGGAATGTGGTAGATAAGTTTGTTTGCATGTTTTTTTTATGCGCCTCTTAAACATAGAAAAACAAACTCACAAACATGCCAAGTCGTAATCAAAATCGGATAATATTAACATGCCGTGAGAAAATGTTAGTAACAAATGTTTAGATCAATATATCTAAAAAACGGTTATGGTTACAGGAAAAAATTACTGAGATATTTAGGAAATGTCACTTTTGGTTACCTTTGACCCCATATAAAAAGTGACGCAGCTCTCGGATCGATGGGGACTTTTGACATTTTGTTCAACACGCCAGTACCAAGGTTTACACAAAAATTCAGCTTTCCCCTAATTTTTCCGAAGAACCATGTTAGATTTACCCGGAATAATATCTGATATATCCAATTGTAGTATGATCTGTATCAACTAAATTTTACATCAATGCAACATTAATTTAATGCTAGCCGTACGCCTACATCATACAAGCAAGAATTTAAACTAATGCTGGCCATATCGTGGCAGGAACATAGTAGAATGTGTGTGGAAATGCCTTCATTCCTCTGAAATTGTTTTGTAGCGGTTTACCAATTATTACTCATCCGCCGGTCTCTTTATGCGTAAGTCGTTTGATGGAAGTGTGCAAATGCGAAACTGACCTCATTATTGCAACCAAACGTCAGATTGTCTTTTCTTTTGATGAGTGGGTAGTACATAAAATGTGTGTAGATCATACGTGCAGAATATGTACATAATGTATATTCATTGGTTTCTACATGTTCAAATGCAATTGCGTTTAGATTTTATTATTTAGGGATGGTAGACAGTAAAATTATGATTTATTTCATTCCCATTCTCGCCTAATAAGGAAACGGTATTAATCACAAGCCAACATAAAATGCACTGGCGAGCAAAACTATTCATACCACAAACCGTAGTAAAATCAATACAGCAAAAAAACTTTCACATGATCAGCTAGAAAGAAACCTATTACCTGACCGGATATCTCTTAGGCAAATTCGATAATCAAAAAAAGGTGCCTACACATATCAAAAACGATTGAAACATTAACCGCAACTAAGGCGTCGTTAAAAAGACGATAAAAAATCAACCTACTCTACATATATTTGATGGCATTTCAAACTTCACTTTGGAAATTCGATTGGTAAATGAAGCTCCTATTCGAATCAAAACAAACACATCAAATACATAAGCCAACAAACAGATTTATGACCTTTCTAAGACAATTCTTAGCAAAAATTTTTCTGTCATTTTTAGTTTATTTCGATTCAATATTCAGTCAAACTTTATTTATTGACGTCGATCCATCGTTAAAATAATTTGTAAAATATGGACTATCATTACAGGAGCTTAAGATACAGTTGACACGTGGAAAGATAAAATTAGTAACTATCAGAAAACTATGCTTGGGAATCGATAAAAACAAAAGATCAAAGTCAATATATCGAATAAACATTTGGTTGCTCGTGTAACATAAATTCTGAGCTATTCGCGACACATTCTTATCTTTCTATTAGTAGTCAACTGACATGTACAGTAAAGATAGGGCGGTGATGCACGTGGGAGTCACTATAATTTATTAAATTAAATAGAGCCAGAAAAAAATTTGAGACATTTGGTGACTTTGTTTCTGTCACGATAGTTTGACGGCTTTTGAATACGAAAATCTGTTATTGAATGCAAGACTTCACCTTGCATCCGTTTGCGTGCAGGAATCTGTATTTGATCCACGCAAATATCTTTATAGTTACATAGATAATTAATGTGGCAGTCAGGCCATTGAAATAGAAGTTTATATATTGTCTATTATATAGGAATTAGGAACATAACTGGATCAACTAAAACACGTATTTACGTAATGATAGGAAAATATATCAACCGGTATCAATACGAATTGTTCGTTTCAGTGGTTTTTAGTGCGATTTTTTTTCTAAAACACCAGCGATTTTTTTTGTAACATGACACTAATTAGTTGAATAAAACGTTAAAATTGAATTGTTTTAAATGTCTACCAATTTTTTCCTAGCTTGCAAAAAAAATATTTTAATAGAAAAACCGATTTTTCCTTTCGAACCTAGATATATTTATTTTTGTGAAAAATATCGATATTTCGAGGGTAATCTGCCCTCTTCTTCAGTGTCTATCGGTCTAATCTTAATCTAACTTAGGTATGTTATTTATAGAGCTTACTTTTAAAGTATTGACTTATACTAATTACCAACTAATTGTCTATTAATTACATTACTTAAATATATTTAACGATTTATATTAATTACATTTTCTACCTTACTATCAAATGAATGTTCAAAAAACCTGAACAATGGTGGTGCACAGTTTCCTTGGTCTGTGTTTAGTCTTCTATTCATTGGGGTTTTCCATATGTTCAGGTTTTCGTACGCATCCAGTTTCCGTACCTGCTCCCGAACTTTTTTGAATATTGACGAAAAAATAATTGGAAATCTTATAGTTGTTTTTTTGTTTTTCCTGCGCAAAGTGCGTCGTTAAAATATCACGCTGTATTTTATACTTTTTCTTTTTGACAAGATTTCCAATTATCCTCTCGTCAAACCCATTTTTTCTCGCCGTATCTTTAATATATTTAACTTCTGAGTTAAAACTTTTCTGATCCATGGGCACTGTTAATAGCCGGTGAATCATTGACTTAAAGGGCGTCATTTTTTGGGAATGCCAATGAAAGAAACTGAAGGAGCTGACGAGAGGAAAGGATACCATGGAAAAGAAAAAGAATGCCGTAGAGACTATCCCCAACTATGTGGTGAACAAGTCCACGGTTCAATTCACAGGAGAGCAAATGAAGCTGCTTAACGAAGATGTCAAGGAAACAATATTCCCAACAGAAGACTTGGTAGTAGACATCGAAGCAGCGGTTAAAACACTTCCCGAAGAGGAGAAAGCACAGATTAGAGGCAATGTGGCTAAACTCATCAGGAAGGAAAATCGTAAGAGGGGGCACACTGGGAAGGCACAAAGAGTGCTCAAAGGGTTGGCTGCTAAACCGGTCTTTTATACCAAAGCCGATAAAGGAAATGCTGTGGTCGTAATGGACAAAGACGAATATGACCGATTAATTATGGAAAAACTCAACAACGGGAATCATCATGAGCTTAGGAAAGATCCCTTACCAGACCCTATCAAACGAGTTGAAAGAGTCTTGAAAGAGTGCAAAGGAACAATTGGAGAGGTGAACAAGCTGCGGGTCTCAAACTCGTTATTCCCAAGAATTAGGTGTCTTCCAAAGATACATAAGGAAGGAAGTGAGCTTAGGTAAATTGTCACCGCTACAAACGCTCCAACAAGGAGAATCACAAAGTGGATTGTAGACGAGTGTAGGGCCTTAGGGAAGATTAGCGATAGAACAGTTAAAAATCGAGACGAGGTAATAGAGCGGCTTGGAAGAGTGGCAACAATAGGGGAGGATGAGCTAGTTGTATCATTTGATGTCAAGGCTCTGTTCCCAAGGGTGCCGGTAAAACGTTCTTTGAGGACGGGCTATTAGAGAGGAATAGCTCACCAAACTTTATGAAGAAGGTTCGCTTCCTCGGGTTTGGTTGAGATATGTAGACGACATTCTAGCTATCGTTAAAAAATATGCTTTGAGAGAAACTTTGCAGAAGTTGAACCAAGCCCATAAGGACATCCAATTTTCAATGGAAATCGAAGAGAATGAGAGACTACCCTTCTTGGATTTAATGGTCATAAGGAAAGAAGGTCTTCTTAGATTGAATATCTACCGGAAGCCCACACACACCCAGAGGACAACACCAACAATGTCTGATCATTGGTATTCCCTAAAAATGGCGCCCTTTAATTCAATGATTCACCGGCTATTAACAGTGCCCATAGATCAGGAAAGTTTTAACTCAGAAGTTAAATATATTAAAGATACGGCGAGAAAAAATGGGTTTGACGAGAGGATAATTGGAAATCTTGTCAAAAAGAATACAGCGTGATCTTTTAACGACGCTCTTTACGCAGGAAAAACAAAAAACAACCATAAGAGTTCCAATTATTTTTTCGTCAATATTCAAAAAAGTTCGGGAACTTCTTGAACGCTTTGATATTAAAGCAGTTCTAACCAGTAAAGCTAAAAAATTAGGTACTATACTTTGTCACGTGAAAGACAAAAAGGATAAAAAGGAAAAATGTGGAGTTTATCAAATAACCTGCCCAGAATGCGACAAAATATACATCGGTCAAACGAAACGGTTGGTTAGTGTTAGACTAACGGAACATAAACGGGAAGAAGGTTCAGCGAGGAAAAGGAATACAACATTAGTACGATCAGCATCCATCTTTCCCAAGTCAACATAGGGAGGAAGGAGGAAAGTATGCGAACATCCTGCAAAAAGTCAAGGCAGACCTTGCTAAAGAATTTAAGCGAAAATGTGATCCGTATCAGACGAACACAAGGGCTGCTTCTTACTCGAACTTAAATTTACCGGAACGAAGCACGATGAAACTAGAGGCGATTCTTGGCAAAAAGACGGACGAATCGTCAACGGCTCGCAATTGAATGGCGAGACCTTGACGAAATTGCCACGCAAGAGGAAATTTGCAGCGCTCTAGGAGACCAACTTTGGCTCACAAACTTGAATGAATCTAACATCACGATTCTAAGAAAGATTTTTTAAGAGATACTCAAAATGGCTACTTTACGTAAGGCCTTAAGCAAAAGGTTCAGTCCGATCCAGCTGGGTGATTTGTAGGCTTCGGGGGCAGATTTCTATTAACATGTGTTTTAAATATCTCGTGTTTTGGCGCATAGCGAATGACTTTGAAAACTCATAGGACCGATCGACGCTGCGTCGAAGATTTGGAGAAGAGGATTATGTAGGCAATGTCCCACCTTGTCAGTTCTGCAGCGATAACAAGTACATAGCGAGTAGTAACAGGTGTCTAGATTTTAAGCAGGCTAAATGTATGTTGTATAAATGAAAATTGATATGAATCGCGTACAACTTAACAGCAATCTTTGTGGAGCAGCGCAGGATGAGCTCTAATTTGCTATACGAAGCAGCGAGTATGACAATGATCGAGTATGAACGAATGCTGGACAACAGGAAGAATGAATAAGCAAGGAACATGAGAAACAACTGAAGGCTGTCAAATTTGGCCCGTGGGAGTGTTAAAGAAGAAGGTGGCTTTATTCGGTAAAAATCTGACATAGTTCAGGCCAACTGCCGTAAAACATCTTTTGAAGATTTCCATCTCCTCAAATTGAACCAAATGTCATGTCAGAACCTTCGCTTAGCACTGCTTATTATACAATGGCTCAAAGCTTATTTGATACAGTGACTATTTCAAAATGCAAATCACTGTAACTTTGAAATAAAGAACCCTATCCAAAAAATTTAAACGTATTTGACTGGATGCATGTTCAACGAATACAATGCAAACAAAAAATGTTCCAGCAATATTTCTCGAAGTCCGGTAAAGAGAAATACCACTGGCGCAGAAAAATTGCAGCTCACAGCTTATTTGATACAGACACTTCAATGCGTAAAACTTCTATTTGTCACGCCATTTAACGGTCTTGTTTTTGTTTCTTGAGCTTTTGATTGTGTTTAGACATTGGCTTAAGTAATTTTTAGCAAGATCTTGTTAGCTGAAGTGCCAAAATGAGCCAAAATTGTAAAATGGGTCATCGCACCACAATTGAACAGCGCGAATTGCTATTAAACCACTTTAAAAAACGACAAAGTGTTAATAAATAAACAATATTTTCACCGTAACCGACGAACGATACATTGTAAGGAAAGTGAAAGCAAACACAAAGATTTCCGCTCCAAAATTGGTTACTGAGGTTCATCGTGAATTAAGGAAGTCCTGTAGTGCTGAAACCGTCCGACGAGTGCTTCGCGACTATGATTTCAACGGGCGAGTAGCTCGTAGGAAGCCATTCATTTCCAAAAAAAAATACAATAAGCCGATTTTCCTTTGCCAAAGAGCATGTGGGAAAGCCATCCGCGTTCTGGAATACGGTTATTTTTGCGGAAGAGTCCAAGTTTAACATTTTTGGCTCCGACGGAATGTCATATGTCTGGCGCAAGGCAAACACTGAGCTAAACAAGGAGAACCTCAAAGCTACTGTGAAGCATGGTAGTGGTAATGTGATAGTTTGGGCCTGCATGTCCGCAGCCGGAGTCACAACTTTAAAGTTTATTGAGGAAACAATGGACCAAACAAAGTACCTTGATGTACTCAAAAACAATTTGCTGCAAAGCACTAAAAAACTGGGTGTTCGCAACCAATTTCGGTTGTACCAAGACAATGATGCAAAGCACAAGTCGGGAATTGTGCAGTGCTGGCCAATTTGGGATTGCCCTCCGCCGGCACAGTCACCGGATAGGAACGTCATTGAGAATCTGTGAACTTTGTTGGATGACAACATTAGAAAACACAAGATTTCTAATAAACAAGACCTAAAGAAAGCACTGCTAGATGAATGGCAAAAAATTACTCCTGACATCACAAAAAAACTCGTTGACTCAATGCCGAATAGGCTCCAGGCTCTGCTTAATGCTAAGGGCTATCATACGAAGTATTGAAATCAACTGGAAACCTCATAGTTCACAACAATCTGAATGTTTAATCAAACTGTATCAAATAAGCTGGTATGAAATTTGTTATTACTTTTGGTTTTTTGTTTTTAAAGATTGAAAACAGCAACTTTGTAACAAATATAAACTTGTTTAATAAACAACAAACATTTTTCTTCAAAATGGCGTTCAAATTTTTTTGATATTATGTTATTATGTTTTGAGTTATTGCAACTTAATTTTTTAAAGAAGCACTATATCAAATAAGCTGTGAGCCACCGTATATATATGTATACATATATATATATGTATATATATATATATATATATATATATATATATGTATATATATATATGTATATATATATGTATATATATATATCTCTATATATATATATATATCTCTATATATATATATATATTTATATATATATTTATATATATATATATATATATATATATATATATATATATATCTATATATACATATATATATATATATATATATATATATATATATATATATATATATATATATATATACATATATATACACATAGTCACAAAATTGAAGGCACAAGCAATAAATATGAAAACTCTTAGTCGTTTCTAAACTAATGTCACTTTATTATCACAAATTTTTTTATTTATTATTAAATGGAAGACTAAAAATACAAAAATGAATAAAAAAATTTATTAAATTCAATTTTTTAAAGAATTAATTTACAAAAGAAAAAATTAACAACAAAATTCAAAGCACAAAATTAAAGGCACAAACTTCAAGATCACTAGAAAAATATAAAATAATTTATTATTAGTAGTTAGTTGGATATCCGTTGGCTTTGATTACTGCTGCTAGTCTTCTAGGCATACTTTCCGCTAACTTTTTTCTTATGGTTGGGCTAATATTTTGCCATTCCCTTGCTATTACTGACTTCAGCTCGGATTTATTCGCAATTGAAAATTTTCGGATTTGTTGCTCAAGTACTGACCACAAATGTTCAATTGGGTTCTGGTCTGGGGACTGAGGTGGAGTTTTTAATTGTTTTGGCGTATTATAAAGCAACCATATCTTTACAATATGTGCGGTGTGCTTTGGATCATTATCTTGTTGAAATCAAAACACATCCGATAGTCCTAATTTATTAACACTTGATTTTAAATTCCTTTTCAAGATATCGAGGTACTTAAATTTGTCCATAGTGGTCTCAATAAATTCCATGCTGCCGACTCCTCCTGCAGACATGCAGCCCCCAAACCATCACATTACCTCCTCCATGTTTTACGGTTCCGCACAAATTTTCTTTCTTTAGCTCGGTATTCGCTTTCCTTCAAACTATTTGTCTGCCATCAGAGCCAAATAGGTTGAACTTACTTTCACCACTGAATATTATGTTTTTCCAGAAATCTGGACCCTCATTTACGAAAGTTTTCGCAAACTCTAACCGTTTTTTTCTATTTGCTTCTGAAATAAATGGCTCTTTACGGGCTATTCTTCCATTTAAGCCATGGTTTCGCAATGTTCTTCTAATAGTTTCCTTAGATATTTTTTTTTGGATCATATGAGGAACTTCAGCCCTCAAATTATTAATCGGCTTCTTTGGACATTTTTCTATTTCCCGTCGAATGTATTCCTCATCTTTAACTGACAGTAACTTTTTTCGTTCACGTCCCGTTTCATTAATATAAGTTCCGTCATTTTTCCATTTGTTGACTACAGTTCTTACTGAAGAAAATGATCTCCCAACTATTTTTCCTACTTCTCGATATGTTTTACCTCCACAAACAAACTTAATAATAATTTTTCTTTCCACAACTGTGGTTTCCTTTCTCCGTTTATCCATTTCAGCTTTTTTTTATTTATTTATGTAAAAATACTTATTTTTTTTTTTAAAAACAACACACTTATCGCAACTAGTCACTAACTTTCACCTAAAACTCAATATTTGTAAAGAATGAAAAGTAATTGCATCATCAAATTCTACGAAATATCTTATTAGATGCAAGTGTGCCTTCAATTTTGTGTAGCTCGCAAGTGGTACAGTTGACATCAAAATAGCAAACTTTGTGATAGATTCGACTTTTTTTGTATTAATTTGGTGTACATTTATAAAGAAGATTACGCACTAACAGAATAAAATGCCAATTCGATAAATGTACTAGAATTGTAGTAACATTGAATAATATTTTGGCATTTATATAGATTGTGCCTTCAATTTTGTGACTATGTGTATATATATATATATATATATATATATATATATATATATATATATATATATATATATATATATATATATATAAATATATACAGTCACTCAAAGTGAAAATGATCCACTCGGTGCGAAACAATTGCAACGTAATTTAATGATAGAAAATAAATTAAAAATGGACTGTTGCTACTTAAACATGATTACTTCAGATGTGCAAAATCAGTTTTAAATGTGTAGTAAATAAAAAATTTATTCGATTCGAAAATATAATAATATAAACAAAAAATGTATATTCCATAGTCAAAATGAAAATGATCCATCAAAATACAAAACACAAAAAAAATATAAATCAAGAATTTTCTTTAACAAATTATTATTTAGTGTGATGGCGAGCAAATTATTATTTAGTGTGTTGGCGAGCCTAACAGCTGATAACCTCTTTGGCATTGAAGCAACAATTTTTTTTGTGAATTTTTGGCAGATTTTCGACCACTCCTCCAGAATGACCTCCTTTAATCGATTTCGACTGGATATTTGATGCTCCCTAAGACGCTCTTCTAAATGGTCCCACAAGTGTTCGATAACGTTTAAATCTGGTGATTGTGCTGGAGTTTCCATAACTTTGGGACAATGATAGAGCATCCATTCTCGAATGAGTAACGACTTATGTTTGGGGTCGTTATCTAGATAGACCTGGAATTTATCTTAAAGACCCAATTTTTCGGCACTGGCAGGTAAATTGTCCTTCAGAATTTGGAGGTACATAAATTTATCCATGTTACCGTCAATAAGGAGAATATTACCGACTCCATTAGCTGCCATACAGCCCCAAACCATAATCGAACCTCCACCATGTTTTACACTTGGACGAACATTCTTCAAATTCAACTCTTCATTCTTCTTTCTCCATACTCGAAGCTTCCCATCCGATCCAAAAACATTGAATTTGCTTTCATCAGCAAATATAACGGTATTCCAGAAGTCTGGGCCATGCAAATAGTACTGAGTCGCAAATTCTAACTGACGTTTCTGATTGTTCGCACTTATGAACGGTTTTACTCGTGGGGAGCGACTGTTAAATCCTTGTTTTCTGAGGACAATTCTTATTGTTTCGTCGCAGACATTGATACCCAAGGCCTTTTCAACGTGTACGCGAATTTTCGGCGCACTAAGCTTCGGATTTTCTCGGATAAAGTCTACTATCCACCGTTCGTCACGATCGGAAAACGTTTTTTTGGACTTTTTCGAACCTTATTACCGATGAGATTGTCTTTAAATCGTTCAATTATATGTTGTACAGTTGACGCACTCTTGTTGACAATCTTTGCTATTACGCGTTTACTTTTCCCGAACTTGAAATGATGGATTACCAGCTCCCGTTCTTCGTATATTGTATGGCGACCCATTTCGAAAAAAACTTGCTCAAAACGATAAATGTGGAACAGGTGACTGCACTCAGCGAAAGACTAAAGTCAAGTAAGGAAATGTCAAATACATGTCAACAGCTGATTATAAAATCTTAGTAGTGAACTATATGAAATAAGTACAATGGATCATTTTCATTTTGACCCCATATTCAGCTTTCTAGCAAAGATTGACCTGTAATTTCAAAGGCAATGTAACCATTTTGCATATAACTTGTGTATTTGCTACTTACACATTAGGAATTACTTTTGTCTAGAAACAAAGTAATTTCCAATAATATAAAATTGTATCCGATGCACATTAATTTATTTTCACTGGGTGGATCATTTTCACTTTGAGTGACTGTATATATATATATATATATATATATATATATATATATATATATATATATATATATATATATATATATATATATATATATATGTATGTATATAAATATGATTTTTCGGCCTTAGTTATTTTAATACTAATGTTCTTCAAACACGAGTAATAATTAAATTCAACTTAAATATTCTGCAAAAAACAACATTTCATTTTCAGCACCGACACCAACCACCAGCTAACCTAGAAACAGATTTTCGATAACATGTAGTTCAAATTTCTTGTACACGCGCGCCAATACTGTCTATTTGTTGGAAATTTCACTGTAGGAAAAAATTTTCCCAACCATGTGAATAAGCTCCTTTCAATTTCCAAAAACTAAGGTGAAGAATTTTCGCATATTGAACTACACGTGCCGCTGGAAGTATCTGGCCAGCATTAAATTTTGCGTTCAGGTCACCCGTTAAGCAGGTATGTGTACGTACAGTCTACTAGTCTCTAAATAGACCGTATCCCATTCGAAGAAAACTATTGCTGTTGCGTGTATGGCAAGCTTCTCTGAACATGCAACTTTAAAGTGGTAGACATAAACGTACTGTGTTCAAGTGAAATATCATCATAAACAATGGAATACCATTATCAAAATTGCTTTTCTAATTACGTAAACGATCGTAAACGCAAACGTTGGATAAGGTTCAACAAGATCAGATTAAGCACGGTATGAAAAAAGTTGATAAGGAATGCAAATTTTCTTTCAACGAAATATGTAGTAAACTGAACATGGGAAATTTGCTTATTCATGTTGTTGAAAAGCTGTAGATACAATAATAGCACTAAAGAAATAAAAAATCTGATTTAAGAAATTGAAATTGTCTAATTCGACACGCAGCTCAGACCGAAAATAAGCTCTTCTAATTAAACAATAGGACATAGGTTGTAATTCCTTCGATGAAACTCAATTTTCATGCCGATGATGACTTTCAAAAAACTAAGCAAGAGCCATACGTGGGTTGTTTCTACTGAAATAAACTACATGTAGACGCTACTGCCGTGGCGTTGTATAAGTAAAAACATTTTATGTTCCAGTACCAGTGTCATCATAGTATCTCGAAGAAAATTTTCTTACAACGCAATTTTCCCGGAAAAAGATCTCCACACGAAGCCTGCAAAGCATCATCACCCATCTCCAAAATAACTTAATCCTTGGTTCGATTCACCATATCCTCCCAGAAAGAACAATCATAGATAAGTATATGAAATATCCAAACCGAAATGGCCCATTTTTATAATGGGATTCGCAGATGACACCAAATTGCAATAACATGAGGCTTGAGAATAGTCACAAAGTCAACATACGCACCAAATACGTATGTATGTAAGTCTCAAAAGAGAGGGCCCTCATTTCTAGTTTCTGTATCGAACGCCGCGAACTAATACGGTCGTTGACTCTTTGCAAGAGAATAACAGAAATCTGTCATTGTCGTTCAGGAAAAAGGAAAATATCATAGTTCCACACAAAAGCACCCCCAGGCTGTGATTTATGAGAAAGAAATTTTGACAAGAAATTAATTTCGATAAATGCTCAGGATAGTGGTCCTGGTCAGGAACTGTTAATCTATTTGGAATCTGTTCTTCAAAAGAGCTGGGGTGTGAAAGGCTAAGTAACCGAAAATGCGGGTTTATTGCTTCATCATAAGTGTTTTCAATCATAAATCACTGTATCGTCGGCGACCCGAATCACCCGAGTGCCGCCACATCTGAATAATAGCCAGCTACCGGGTAGCTTTTAGAATGTTTTCTGTGCACCCTATTAGGAGGTTTTGTGGAAATGTTAACCAATTCGATATGAGAGTTTTCATTCCGCTGCTCCGATATTTGAAATGACGACAATTTAATGTGTTAAGATAGTGTAGGTATCAATTTTTTCTAGGCTTTGATTCATTATTTTTTTGAGTAATCTTTTCTTTTGAATTTGTAGCGTTGCAATTTTTTCAAATTTTCAAGAAACGTTAGATATTAAATTTAATTCAATTCAAATCTTTTTTAAGGGCACTGTTTCTGGTTCGTGTGTTTTAATATTTTTTAGATGCGACTGATTCATCTTTGGTCGATAAAATCAATTTGGGATAACGAAAGCAAGGGTCACTTAACCATCATTCCCTTTAGTCGCAAGTCCAAATGAACATTCAATATTTGTCGGCCACTTATTAGCCCCACATCGTTTTTAGTTGTTCGATTTCTGTTGATTGGAAGATTTCGTTTCATAGTTTCTATCGTTTGTTGAACACTCCCGTCCGCCTTTTGATCTCAATACAGAGTTCCCTCATTCTTTACGTCGCGCTCTGTTTATGGTAAATGTGCTATCAAATGGAATAATCAAATTATTAATGATTGTAGTTTGTCTTGGTGACAAGTTAACCACAGTATGTTTGCGCACAATTAGCTATGGAAATTGTGTCGAAGGCAACGAGCCAGGGTATATGGGTTCACTGCTACATCTTGCCAACCTGCAGTACACAACAGCACAGATTTATTTGCTCAGCTTCGTTCCATCTTCGATAGTGATTTGTACGTTATTTGTCATAAGAGCCAGGGGTTTAACAATATTTTTTGATTAATTGAAATCAAATGTCGTTGACGTTGTCTGCTACTTCCTGAACGCAGCATTTACTGGTATTTTTGGATAATGAAGGTAAATAAATGTTTTCTTTCGTGAATGAGTCTACCCTTATGATAGTAATTATAGTTATTGGTCGCACAATTGATTGAATATGTTTTCTAGTTGAATAGATTCATTTGGACTGATTTTTTAGACTTCTTGGTAAAGTGATAATATACCCATAGATACATTTGTAGATATTTTTTTTTTTACTTCTTGGTAAACCGATCCCATATCTACCAATGATGAATGTGAGAAATGTTCGTGTGATTGAAAAAATAATACTGTTGTAGTGTTTATAAGATGTGAAATATATGTCTTCAAATTAACACGTTGAGTGCCATTGCATTTGTATGTGATTTGTAAAGCATATTGCCATTCAATTTTTTACCAAGCTGTGTGAAAAAGATATATTATATTTCATCAGTGATACATAAAAAACATGGCTATAGTTGTTTTTTTTTTGTTGCAATTTTTTTTTTCAATTTTTTATACTTTTTGGATTATTTCATTAAAATCAGCACTCAATGTGTTAAAATTTTTACTTCACTGAGGTTCCGTTAGAAAAAAAAAATTGGGTAGTGATTATATTGTTATATTTTCGTTGGAAACATAATCCGTGGAGTCGTGATTCTCTGAAACGTGATCTTTTTTAATCTGTGTTTAATCTGTGTGCGCTTAGATAATTGCTTTCTAAAAATAAACTGGAAGCATTTTCAACTAGTGAGCAGACCGAAAATTGTTTCAAACAAAAATTTTTACAACAAACAGGGAGGTAATATTATCACCGTTTACAAAGATCTGCATATCAAGCAGAAGTAGATAAAATCATCATTTTATTGAGATGGTATATATGTTCTAGGCAAGATAATTCGAACATTTTCGCTAGGTAAAGAACTTTATCAGCAAATCACCTCATCTGGATTCGTCAAATGCAATCGCTTTGCCTCCGAGAATTCAGAAACGAGGGTCCTTCATAGTCGAAGATATTTGTGATCAGCTTTTTTAGCTCGATCTTAGCTCGGTTGCATCTTACAGCTCCGCAACGGTCGTTGAGAGCATCTGCAGTGAGTATTACCCCCTCGTCATCAAACAGTGTACGAAGGTCGTTGGTGAAGTTCTTGGCACTATGTGGCCTGTATGCCGAAATTATAGTCAGCTCAAGAAAACAATTTTGTACTTTTATAATGGTGGCGTCTGAACCTTCGAAACATGGAGTTGGAGAGAAATGGTGTTTGACATTCCTTTTCACCAGGATGGCGGTGCTTCCTCACCTACCAGTCATCCTAGCATTGCTTCCCTAGATGTAGTTGAGGATCCGAAGATGATTGCCAGTTTTGAAGTATGTATCCTGGATGACCATGATATCAAATTTGAAGTCACGAACTGCATCAGCTCAACTCGCTTATCCAGGGTGGAATTTTTATTCCAAGTGAGAATGAAAATTTGGTCGATAAAACTCGACTTGATGGTCTCGAACCGGAAAATTTCATCACAAAAAGGTTGTATCTGCCATACCAGAACACAGAAATTAATGAAACATACAAAAACAAACGAAAGAAAAACTCAGAAACAAACAAGATACACCCAACCCCAAACAAAAGTAACAACCAAAAAAATTACGAACTTCGCTTGTCATTGATAAAAAGCAGCAATGTGAAACACGTAGTCGAGCTTAGCCGAAGATTTTTTGGTGCGAATAAGGAGTTTGGGATATCGATCTAGCAGCCAGTTTGGGCGCTAGCTCATTGGTGTGCTTAGCGCTGGAGCTTGATTTGATTTTCTCAGATTCTTCGGGTATTGGGGACAGCCCCCATAGCAATCAGTGCGTTTATCCGCGCAGTTGACACATTTTGGCCATTCTTGGCCAGTCAATTTCCCTTTGGTCTTGAAAGTTGTGGATCGAAACGCATTTCACACATCGCGGTTGGCCGTGAAATTTACTGTGATGGGGAACGAGGGCGGTACTATATATAGTCGAGAGTCAATAATGTTTATTTCTATTACGGTTATTGGAACTGCGTCTGAGGGCATTGAGACATTCTGTAGTTGGGTTTCGTCCGCTGGAAATCTTTATTTTCCGCACATGGGGAGGAAGACGTTTGGGTCGTTTTTTGCAATTTTGGTTTATTGAGGTCTAGTTTGTTTTTCGGTGAGCTTCGCAACAGATGGTTTGTTCCCCACCATTAAATCTAGCATTAATAGACAAAAACCAAAAACAGCAAATGATGCTGAATATCAAATATATTTCCTTTGTACAGGGACATAGAAGCTAAGGTTTAACTCATTTTTTTTATATTCATGGTTACATTCCATGCCGTTAACCGTTGTATTTCAATTTCATTCAAATTCGGCTTACGTTTCAATTTTAACCGGACAATTTCTCACAGGCATTATTAAGATATCAAAGAAAGCTGTGAGACATTGTACTTGCGCAATTTGCATTATAACCAATTAAAGCTACACTCAGAGAAAAATCGTTGTATAAATAAAAAAAAACTCTAGCGCACCTGAACCGCTAGAAAACTAATTTTCGAAGAAATTGTCTTTGAGCGACAAAAAAGTGTGGAAAGACGTAATATACTGTTTTGTAGAATCATATCAACCATTCCTTATCCAAAGCAACAAAACTCAACTATAAAACAAATGATGAAAATGTTCAGGGCTGGTAACACTTTCCGAACGAAGCAGCAATAAGTTTACCATAACAAGCTCATACTTAAATCAACTTATCCTTTGAATTTCGTTCTCATCGCAGGATATCATCGAAAGTTTCAGCGGTTAAACGTTGTTTGAGGCTGCCATCCGAAAAATGTTCAAAAATCGGAAAATTTCGAAATTGGTTTCTTCTTTTTATTGCCAATTCTTTGCATATGAGAACGTAATTTGAAGCATCTGTTGGTGCAATATTTATAGAAATGGCTAATGCTGGTTACCCTGTGTAAGCAGCAAAGCAAAACATATACCAAATCTGCTTCACGTTAAGTTAAACCCAACCAGTAAATTTCGTTTCAATTGAATCACTGCGCTGGACGTTATACGGGTGAAAAGAATTTTAGGGTTACCACCCTCAAAACTTTTCAAGTTTTTAAAGCGTTAATATTTGTTGTTAATTTTCATTGCAGGATCATTTCCATTTGCAAATCTAATGACATAATCGCTCAGTAAAGAAATTAAACAAAATTACAAAATGGTCATAGCTGGCAGCCCTTTCATGATTTTCGTACGAAATTTCTACGACATTTGGTTCATATTAAAGTTCATTTACTGCGTGAAGTTCGTTCTGATTTATACACTGGACCGGAAGTTATAGGGAAAAAAGCTTTATTTTGCTGAGCAAATTTTCAAGATTTAGGAGACAAAAATCACCATAGCTGGCAACTCTATTCTAATTCTTCAGCCAAATTTTCACCAAATGTTACATAGATTAAGATCCAAGTATGAATTTTGTCAAAATCTGTAGGCTGAATCGGAAGTTATAGGCCAAAAACCGGTTTTTTTTCTCAGTGATTTTTCAAGATGGTACCACTGGCACAGGGTTGCCCGCATTTCAAAATCACTTCTATCAGACCTGGTCCTAGCTAATATTAACATGTCCTGTAAATTTCACTATGATCGGATAACCCGGTCGTCAGTTCTCGTGAACAGAACTTTCGAGTGCTGAAAATAGAGGTAGTTTGGTGATGGGTTGCCGTTCTTGTGCGAATCGGAATTTGGAAAATTTTAATCTGACGTGATGGACAAAAATTTAGATTTATCAATGATTTGAGTTTTTTGGCAAAAAGCAAAAATTTTTCAGGAAGGTCGATGATTTGAAGGATTTTTTTTTAAGAGCCTGCCATAGCTACAGGGTTACCCACACTGTCTTTAAAATCCATGTGTGCTAAGTTCTAACCTACATCAATACGCTCTATCAATTTCACGATGATCGAATGTTCCTGTCAGAAGCTATGACAAATCAAAATTTGAGAAAAATTCCTTGCCCACTTTTAGGCACTCAGCACCCACACACGGCTCAAAATTCCCAATTCTTTATCATAAGCAAACCTAAAACATAATAAGTTTTTATTTCCAATACTTTTTGTTACAAAAATTTTACACTGCTTGGAAATATAGGAGTACCTGGAAATTCACTAAAATGCCCGCCGCCGCCAAAAGGTTAAAGATAACTGAATTCGAACAAGTCATGGACCTACCTACTATATACATCTACGACATCCGAAAATTTCAGCTCAATCGGATCGGCCACATCCGAAAATTTCAGCTCAATCGGATCGGCCACTCCAAAGATTACTTCTATTAACCGATTTGCTGATATATATATATATATATATATATATATATATATATATATATATATATATATATATAAATAAAGAAATATGAATTTTCGGCGAAACGAGTTTAATACTATTGTTCTTCGAACATTAGTAAAAATTAGATATGAATCAAATATGTTCAAATATGATTTGGCGTTATATATGTTTCTTTGTAATTCAAATAATCTGCCTTCATTTCAATAACGCTGTATCAAAATGGTCTTGTTTAGCACAAAATGTTTTGTTTTACATTCAATGATGAAAACTATGATATGAAAATAACATTTGTATAATAAAGTGGAATCAGAATGTATGGGCTTATTTTATTCAAATAAGATTCGTTTTCTATTTAAAAGTGTTTCAACTTTTAATTTAAATTTGATTCTATGTACTAAATTTTAAGTGGAGAAATTTTTCTGAGTGTAGTCGTACGTGTTTTCCACAGCAAGTTTATATTCTAATTCGGTCAGAATAAACTCGAAAGTCGAGAGACTCTTTTTCTATAAGCACGAGCAAGCTTACCTTATTTTATTCACCCAGTGTGAGGCTGCATTGGGGTGCTTACTCAAAAACGGTTTATGCATACAAATGATTCGTATACTTTAAAACCAAAATAAAGTGTTGTTTGACTTCGAATTGAAACAAGTGTTTTTTTTTATTTTGGTTAAGTGATACGTGGACGCTACTATTATTAATCTGAAATCTGATTTTGGTCGTTCATACGCTGCTCTGACTGGCATGATTTCAAATCTGAAATAAATTGGGAAATTGCATAAACTCGGCCCTGGCAGAAAGAATAAAAGATCTTTAAATGATTTGTTCTCATTGCACCCGTTTGATTAAATGGCATTCTTCCGGCAGCATTGCAATGGACACAGTTAAATAAAGAGCCTTTAAAGTTTCAAGTCAGATATGATCAAGAAATGTGTCATGTCAAACCAAATCTAAAAAAGGTATTCCGGCGGTAGAATTAGGTTATCTAGGACAAAATGGTGATTATTTTGGGGGTTTTTAGAGATACAGAGACTTTTTGATTGAAGTATCAGTCGAAGCAATCATTCGTGAGCTGTGTGCTCAAGTAAAATGTATTTTTTGTTAATCTAGTTAATAACTGACTATGACATTGATGTATAGCTTAGTATCATAGTCATATTCAAATTAGATGGAAAAGAAGAACTTAAGTTTGATGACAGAACCGCATCAAATGTTTCGTTAAGATTTTCTAAATAGATTACAACGCAGTAATGGGTGCTGCTTTTCAGATCCAGCTAAAATATAGCTTCAGCTCAAGAATGTAGCTCGACTAAGCATTTAAACTTCTAAAGCGAAAATCTATCTTCTAGCTTTTATCTTCACATTTTTCTCTTGAAATATGTGGTTATCGTCATAATTTGCACATTTGAGACGTTTTTTTAAGGGCGAATTTGGTGCATTTTTAAAAATCCAAACAAAAATAATTTTCTAATCAAACTTGATCGTATTTTGTAGGTGAATTTGAATGAGTATACATTTGAATGTGAAGTAATTATCTATCAAAATATTATTATTCAAAAATCTTTAACTGTTATATTCGTAATTAAAATATTTCTTTGAGCGTTTTATTACTATAGGCTGGTACTGAGCTAATCGTGAAGCTAAATATTGACATGTCTCCATTATCTGGTCATTCTTTCGAGCGAAAATTTTGGCAATGAAGAAAAGCAGAGACACTGCTCATTTCTGACGGATAAAATGTCAAGAATTTCACTTTTCGATCGATTTTCTTATTGGAAAGACATTTCCACTGCTCCATTTTCAAATTGAAACACCAAATGTCACTTTTTAGCTCGAAAGAATGAACTGCATAAACTAAATTGGCGTGAAATGATTGGAGACATGTTTCAGTGCAATCTACGTTTTCAACGCGAAAGCAACTTCAAAGCAACTTCAAAGCAACTTTTCATGCTAAGAACTTAGTACCACTCTTGCTTATTTTCAAGCTAAATTTTCGCCGAAACAGATTTCACGTGAAATTTTGTATGAAAATTTCACGTGAAATCGAACTCAGTACTATGCTTATCATACTCCTAGCCACTTACCGTATATACCTAGTTTCACTCATAATTTAGTCGCTAGTTTAACACATACCTGCAAATATAAAAACGAGCATGCATTAAAATTATGAACTAAGTTCTTCGTAGCTTTGCATTTATAAATTGATTTGATAAAAATAAGTAAACACTATTGTCAATTATGATTTAAGATACTTTTTTTAACAAGCTTCTTATGTAAAGAAAAGACAAGAAAACAGAAAAATACCAAAGAAAAGAACACTTTCAGATCTTCAATTGACTTTTCAGCTTTAATTCGAACAGCACGCATTGGATCTCCATATGTAATTTTTTCTCGCGCATGAAATATAACCTGAAACCATGAAATGCAGTCTTCAATTGATCACTGGATAATTGTCTTAATTTTCCATCTCCCATTCATTTTAACAACTATTAGATTAACTAGCAACTGCACGATATTCGAGACTGATGAACAAGATTCAAGTAGAATTATGAAGTATTGTTCTCCATACAAATGCACGAGCATATATCGCGTCCGAGGCCTCCATAAGAATTAGGGCGTGTAAATAGATAATGAGCTTTTAGTCCGATTAGCTCGTCACTTTTCCATAGTTTAGTACAGTGTGAAATGTCAACTGTGCACTAGAAGCAGCAAGTGAGTATTACATGTGTGATGAAATATATGTATATTTATATGATAAAGTATGTAGGATTGCTTCGAACCTCATGCTTATGCCAAACACCTTGATGTTGGTGTTGAAATCTTTCAAAGTTTGTGCGTTTGAAACTAAATATCAAGAATAGAAACCCTCAATAAATTCCCACACCTTACGAGACGCATGAACTGTATTCTTTCCTATCAAAAAAAATCTTTACCTCGGCAGCGTGTACGTCCGTTGACATTTTTAAGCAATACATAAATCAAGAAATCTTACAAGTGCGCTAATTACGTTAGCAAATTATCGGAGCGCCACTGCTGTACACAATAAGGGAGCATCGCGACAAAGACTTACGGTGGAAGATGCAAAGATGAAGAAGAGAATAAATCGTCCAGAAAAGCCATTACGCAAGTATTTGATAACACCAGTGTGGGTGCTATTTTCTTATAATAAATCAATGGTCTTCGCCGTAGCGAACGAAAGAAAATCGAGACGATTGTCACCCACGTCATGGCATTACTACGAGCACGTTACGACCCAATCTGAGCATCTCGTAACTAGATGCGATTCGATGAAATCCTGCACAAGTCTCCTGGCTTTCAGACAGTAGGTGACGTTGTACGAAGGGTTATTTTGGTATTTCATTATAGAGAAATTGATTGTTACGTGGTTTTGAAAACCTAAGGATTTAAAAGAACTGAAGGATGAACCACTGTGCGAGAGTATAAAATTCTAAAAGGAACTGCATGCCCGGAACTGCAGATTATGCCAATTTGAAAATTTAATCGCAGCCACTGATCTATTACGTAAATCTGTAACCAATTGCAAAATTCAATGCCACCAGTTCCCTTCAGAACCAACAGCAAAGTTTTCATTCAGCAGGATTCACTGGAAATTAAACGTGTCCAAGTGCATCTTGAGACACCAACCTTCATTTAACAACGATCGAATCTTCCACGTCACCAGTCGAATCTTTTACAGCCTCAAAATGAGAATTCCGAGAACGACAAATCAACAACGTACCTATTTCCACTACGTACATTTTCATTCCCGATACGGCCTAATTTAATAAAATGGTCATAATGTGGTTTTATCCTTGAATCAGTCGCGTATAGAATACGATAGAAATTGATATTTCGTGGAAATCGTTTTTCAAGCTCGTCTGTCTGTCCTTTCTCTAGACAAACGGCTGACGTGTTTTTGAATTGCGTCGCAATCGGGTGCTACTTTAATGGTTGCAATCATTTCGCTTTTGATTTCTTGTACATCCTATTTCGCCATTTCTCCGATGACGCTGCTACGTTCGATGTAGTTTAACATAAAGACGCAATAGTCGCAGAGGAGTCGTAAACAGAGTAAAAAGAAAAGTCAATATCGATCCGACTCATGGTAAGTAGGTCATCAGAAGGGGAGCTAGTATACCACTAAGCAAGCATGCATTGGACATTCGATTAGGTTCCACGTGCATTGAGAAACATCTTCGTATGTATATAGTGCAGGCCATTTTGTTTGTCTTGGGCTTCACTTCAGTGGTAACTCTTAGTATTTAATTATGTTGGAGTATGATGTCGTTCTTTTTAAAGGAAAATGGAATCAAAAGGATTTATAAATATGTTGTAATTAAAGTGACAGGAATTGGACAGAAAAAATTTAGAAAACTATTTAAATTTAGACTTCTCATAGATTTTTCAGACCATCATTCTGATTTTTGAAGCCACGTTGCTTTCAATTTAACAAACAACTAGAATCAAACGTCGGGATTAGTATCGGGTACTACCGGGTACTAATTGTTGTGATACTTGTTAACTATCATTCCTATCAACAAAACCCATACATAAGTACAGGTTGTATAAGTGTTCACAGCGACTTAGTGCACAGCCAAATTAGTCTAACGTAGTCATTAGTGCCAAAAAGACGTGTTTTATGTTCAGTACTTAATTTGAATAAATATGTTAAATAATTAAATATTTTTCATTGTCCACTCCGTCTTTAGCACTAATCAGCGGTGCAATGAATCCCATAACTAATCAGTTCATACTGGCAACCTTGGATTATGAGGTGTGTTTTAATTTTTGATAAGCAATAGGTTATATTGAATTAGCTTTACCAACCAGAGTTTTGCTGTCTTAGGCGTCCAGTTTACTCAAAAAGAATAAGGACATGTGAAGCCAGTAATAAGGTTGATACGCTTTCTCACAACTTCAAGAAACCTACACAAGTTCTTAGATGTGCAACCGTAGCTATATAGTCAGCTTGAAGTCATTTCCTTATAATAATGGCAAAATATACCAAAACTTGTGCTCATCAAGTAGCTAACAATATGGAAAAATTTTCTTTTAAAAGCAAATACATGTGTACACATAAATGTATAGTATGATATAGGCAGAAAAGTCAAATCGAGTGCTTTTTTGAAAAAAATTTCAACAAAATATTTCTGAGTACAAAATCTGCTTTGACCAAAACCTCTAGACCTGGATATTATTTCTTTGATCCTTGAAACCTAAGAGCTACAATTTGGTGCATGTGTTGAGAGCCATAAAAGTATAATAAGCAGAGCTTGTTGATGCATCCAATGCAGGCCCGTGCGCAAGGAGGGGGTTTTGGGGGTAAATTAACTGTAAAGTTCTACAAAATAATTCTTTGTACTTTTTATTCAAAAACAATGCTAAAGATATTGTTATAAATAAATAATTTATATAAATTATTTACTTAACACTTGTACGAGTATAAATTTACTGGATTGGAAAAGTATAACACACTTTTCATTTCAATTTCCGCGCTATCGACCTCTATCGATTGTGGGTGATCGTCAATTGTCGCTGTATCATCGTCAATCTTCATATGACAATGACATGAGGAAAGTGCATTTTTTTCCTTGTTGTTTGCTCGACTTTGTTCATTAATTAACGGTTGTTGACAGTTATTTCTAACGTTTATTTGTTTGAACGTGAATTTTTACATGGATATCCGTCGCTTTTTGTGCAAAAAACCACGGATAGAAGTCGAAAATGTAAGTACTGAATTTTTCACAAGTTGAAATGACAAACCTGGTAACTCGAGTTCTATGAAGTTTCTATAAAATCCCTTATAAAATTTCCAGATGATAACTAAATTTCGGTTTTTTATAAATCAAGTTTTTGAAACTTATGGATCTCTATGAAACGTAGCTAATTTTAATAATGAATTTCATGAAATGTGAAAATTTTTCACAAAAACTTTATAAAGTAAAGAAAACCTTTATAAAGCATACCTGAATTTTCAAAACTCAAAGGGAACTGTTAAGTTCTTTTCACTCATATTGCTGCTATCGACTTCAATAGTGTCTTCTTTAACTTTGAACTGAAAAAAATTCTTTCTAGTTTATCAGACAACGATTTGACTCAACGGTAGCGTTTTAGACTTTCACCTCGGGCGCCTGAGTTCGTGACCAGTTGCAGAGAGTTTTTTTTCTCTATTTGCTATACAGGGTGTACCAAAATCCCCGTGCCGAAAAGAAATCCGATATTCCTTTTCGAATTTCGAGTCGAAAAGTCCTTTACCACTTTTTACATAACTCAAAATTAAAAAAGTTATTCAAGGTTGAAATTTAAACAATAAATACGCTCCCTCGACAAGTGGGGACAAAAACCACGAACCAAAATTTTCCTGAATTTTCTTCATATTTTTCTGAGTCGAAAAATCCTTTGCCACTTTTCGCAAAACTCAAAATCAAAAAAGATATTCGAGTTAGAAGTTTTCACCAATCAGATTTGTTTAAATTTCAACCTTGAATAACTTTTTTAATTTTGAGTTTTGAAAAAAGTGGTAAAAAGGACTTTTCGACTCGAAATTCAAAAAGGAATATCAGATTTCTTTTTGGTACGGGGATTTTGGTACACCCTGTATATTACCTAGCTAAGATCACAATAAAATCAATAACCATTTATAACAGCTTTGTTTAAACAATTGTGAAACAATTTTATTTCATGAATAATGAGAAATAATCGATTTATTGAAAGTTTAGCTCATATTTTGGTCACGTTCAGTTTTCAGAGGCTACAGAAACATTTTTAATGTTGATATAAAATTAGCTTATCAAGTTTCTATGAGGGCATTTTAGAAAGGGTTTTTTAAAAATCTTTTATAAAAACTTTATATCATTTTGAGTTACTAGGGAACTATATCATTGTGAGTTACTAGGGAACTATAACATTGTTAATACAGCAACATAACATTATTAATATCTACAGGACGTTCGTGAACACACTCAGCCTAATATTGCAGCAACGAATTTTTGTGAACCACAGGCAGAAGCAATCCAGGTATAATTTGACTTCTATGAAAACGATGAAAAATGTATGAAAACGCAATGAAAGGTATTTGTCCATTTAACAGGGGACTGCTGTCATGGATATTGTTGCGGAAACACCTTGCATCTCGGCTTCAGAGGCCTTGAAATTTTCAATGCAGACGCGTTCCCGAACGTACACCAAATGCTTCGCATTATGGCCATTTTACCCGTGACGGCAGCGAAAAATGAACGCTTCTTTTCAACATTGCGTCGTCTGAAAACGTACATTAGATCGACAATGTCTGAAGATCGGCTCAACGGCTTAGCTTCCCTCAATATACACCGTGAAATTGAGATAAATGGGCGAAAAATTCTGGAAGAATATTTTTCGTTACCTCGAAGAATTAATCTGTTAAGTAATGAGAAATAAATATGAAGTTTTTACATGCAAACGTCTTTAAAAAATAAAATAACAGTTTGTGTGTTTTTACATATTATTGAAAAAAACTTTTATTTCAAAACCCCCCCCTTAATTGATTTCTGCGCACGGGCCTGATCCAATGTAAGGCAATTGGTTTTGGAACTGGACGTACATCATCTTCGTATGTTCAAAATGGCTCCTTCTATACTTGAGACGTACGTTGAAGCCCATATTATTCGTAGAATACGTTTGGTGTGCAGTTGTTGAACTATGCACGTATATAATTTTGAATAATTTCATAATATTAATTCGTACTCGTGCACATATCTTCGAGCTAACCCAGCTTTGAGCAGGTAACTTCAGGGCCAAAGTGAGGATTGAAACGAGGTATTCCTCACCCGCACAGTAATAAAAAATAAGTTTCTACCACTTCTACTTCCAAAGATCATACGAATAGATTGTAGTGGAACAACTTTGCTTTCCTTATAATCATATTTTATTACTGCTTAGCAATTTACATGGCATATAAACTCCAAAATCATAAAAGATTAAGGGTTCGAAAGACATTTTAACTGAAACAATCATAGTAAAAAATTCAGCACCGTCAATAAATTCAGCCATGACGCCGAAAAATGCATAGACACCTCGAATTTCCACCTTTTCAAAGAACTCAAATTAATCGTTGGCAGTTGACTAATTAATTTTTAGTAAGAATCAAAGACTATTAACTGCTTTCAGAATCCATCTAAATATACATATTTCTACTTAGATACATTTATTACTACACTACCCCATGTTTATTTAATTTTCAGTTTAAAGAAAATTCTATTTAGTCGTAAAATGGTTTCGTTTTATTATCATGTAGTATTGAGTTTTCTTAAGCTACGGAAAATTACCCATACGTAGCAACACATTAATTTCCATCCCATTCATCTACATCAATGCGCTTTCGGACTTGTGGCTGATTTTCATGCATGGAAATTTCCCAACACAAACAAACAACTTATTTATATTTTCTGAGCTGTCAGGCTTTGAATTTTTTCAAATTAATTTCGAAGATGGTCTTACATCAGTTTTTTAGCTGTCACGCTCAATATAATGACCTTTCTTTTTACGTGCATTCGGACGCGCGCCTAAGTAGGTTAATTATTCACGTCAAAATTGTTCGGAAAAGTTTGATTTCAGACAACAACAGCGACAGAATTTTCCGAGACAAGGACGCTTTCAAAGCACATAAAAGTTAATGGCGTCATCGAAGAAAATGACGCTAAATGTGTTTTGATTTAATTCGATAACTAATTGCTGGTGGCGATCTAATACATTTGAATTTGGGTCAGTGTGAATACGTTCAGTAAGAGGTTTGATTCAATTTGTGTGCGCATTTCATGGAAATGTTTATGAGACTCATATAAGGACCTTTTCAATAATTTTGATTATTTCTAGCAAGCTTCACAAAGTTATATGTGTTTTTGAGTCGCATTAAGTCAATATCGGTCAATTGACTGAAAATGGAGAAGTCGACTCCTGTGTATAATTTGATGTAACATGTAGCACTTCGACTATTTAAGAAAGCCGAGCAAACAAGCAACTACTTATTTATACTGCCCTGTTTAGCATAAACGTTCTATCTACTTTTTTGTCAGTTTTTAGTTAACACCGAATTCGCTAACTACATACTCTATTACATCATTCTGCGAAATAGGAGAAACCTATATTTTGTGGAAGTAGGTATGTTAAAATTAATACTGAAAAATCACGCTACCTACCAAAAACGTCGCAATGTGTAGATCGAACGTTTATACTAAGCAATACGGCCAGTTTTTCGTTGCATGTTATCACAAAAAGTTCTATCTTCTTAAAACCTATCTTCCACAACTATTTTCAACGAGAAAGCTTTTACTTGAGATGTATCTCAAATAAACGTATTTGTATCCATGTTTAAACTTTCGTCCCATTTGAAGATGTCAGCAGCATTCAGAAAAACACAAATCATTGAATATCTCGAAAGTGCTAAAATGTAGATAGAACGTTTACGCTAAGCAGGACACTATACAGCATCATATGATTACACGTTTCCAGGAGGCTGCACAATCCAGTTTAAGAATTACGTATTTGGATCTTGTGCTACCGGAGACTTCGTAAGCCTAATCCTTGCTTACTTTGCTAAACTGGTGCTATTATGTCCCGGTAACTGAGCGTACGTTAGATTATATTCGTTCGTCTCCATAAACTCATCAGGATTCTATTACTGCAAACAAACCTCACACTAAATTGATTATTCCCCACTTCAAAGCAGAATAATGTTTACTTTAAAATGCCTTATCAAATTCTTTACTCGAAAGCTTCAAATTAAAACACACACACATCTTTTAGAAATTTTCCTTAGTGGACTCCACTCTTCAAACCCAAATGTTGCCCATTCAAATAGAAACCATTACGCTCGGTCAACCATCAGCACAGCCTTTGTCCAATATTTACTACCCTATCGCTTCGTTTCAACAGAGGTTCGTTAAACTATCGATAATGAACTCGTTCCCCATTCATTGTATTTTAACAAGATATTGACCGACCATGATGATGACCCACATTTCTTGAAAGTTAATGTCTTGTCCAGGAAGCAAAAAAAGAGCTGAACTGAACTACGGTTGAAAGGCTGCTCGCTTTGCTCGATAAAGGGTTGTTTCGCTAAACAATACTCTTTTTGTGCTTAAGACAGGACGAGAATGGACATGGGATCTTCATTCTTCCATTCAATCTAGACGTCACTTCCAGATCAGGAAACACATTTCCATTATGAAGGATTAGCTTAGACAATACATCACAATTAGGAACAATCTTAAATGAATAAAAGTGTGCGTATGAAAATTCTACGAAGTACATATGTATATGTGTGCTGCGAGCTGATATTGATTTAAGCAGCCACAGGCTAGTAGAGAAAGCCGGGAGATTTCATTTGCTCCCACGGGCCGGACAGCATGGCAAGAAGGACACTTGGTAATTTCAAACATGATTCAACAGTTTTAATAATGAATGCCGAAAAGTTGAGGGTTTTTAGAGATTAGCCCTTTTTCATATTGAACGCTGCTCAAAAGTACTTTAGGACAGTTTAATGTCTGCCGATGAGTTTCGGCTAAACAAATACTGACAGCTTACCGAACATATACGGAAGCTGAAATTTTAAATTACTTTTCAATTTGTTATTCGTTTAGCTTTTTTGGTCATCAAGGCCCACACACTTGATTTCGATTTGATTTTAGTAGGCTGGACGAAAAATGATAAAGTGTTCTTTGAGCAGCTAATAAAATCGAATTCGCTGGTATTCGCTGGTAATCGAATTCGCCGGCATATATTATATATGCATTGATTTTGACTGGAAACGATTTTGCATTTTCGCTAATTATTTTCATGGAGAAAATAATGAATGGCAATGTGAAGCATGATGGGAAACAACTAATTTATGATATATAAAATTTATTTAAGCTTTTACGGTTCAATGATTGTCAGTGTATAATTGTCAGTATCGTTGTGTACGACTTATAAGCATAGGCGCGCCGTAGGGGGGCCAGGGGGGCCGGGGCCATCCTAGACCTTAGGTTGGCCCCTCCCAGAAAAATAAATATTTCCAACAACAGACACTTAAGTTTTCGCTTCTTAGGTTTTTGTGTTTACAGCAAGAGTGGTGTAGTGCAGAAGTGTAAGCCTATACCAAAGCATACACACTACTTATAACATAGAAACTGTGCTATTTGCGGTATTAATTACGATGTTATGGGACTTATCTCGAGAAATGGACGGCAATATTTAATTTCGACAAGTTGTACGTTAAGAAAAAGACGAAAAGCGCCTCGCCAGTCAGCCTTTTTTTTATTAAGATTATCTGTTCATTCCTACTTGGCAATATACAGGTATTTAGATGAAAACACTTTTATAAACTGGCGTTTTATGCAATTATGGTTTTCACAAAACATAGTCGGATTATTCAAATGGTAAGCAATAAGGTAATTAACGTAAAATACAATTTTCGAAGTCATTTGGAGAATAAAAATGGCATCCCTGCCACTTTTAAGCTATCTATGAACTACTTGGTTTACACTCACGTTAAATGTGTGTGAATTTCATTATAATTTGATAGCTGCATCGGAAGTTAAAAGGCCTAGCACTTCAATTTCACCGAGCGTTTTTTCATAGTGACACAACTGCCACATGGTTTTTATCATATTCATTAATTTTTTGTCAGACCTGTATCTAGTCAAGACTAGTATAGCCTATGAATTTTATCCGGTCGCGAGATACCGTAAACGCAAGTTCCAGGTGGTAAAAATAAAAATAATTCGGTGCGATTTTTGTGCGATTGAGAATTTTACAGGTTTAGATTTGACTGTATAAATATAGTATCAAATTCATCAATCATTTGCATTTTATTCTAAAAGCCGAAAAAATACTAGAGAGTCAATGGTGTGAAAGATTTGTGTTTACCTACTTATGGTAGCTACAAAAACGGCACATATTTACGTATTTAAAAACGGCAGAAATTTATTTTTTATGTCCATTGATGAGTCTTGTAAATTTTGTGATGATCTGATGACTCATTGTGAAGTTAACACAATGCAAAATTTTCCATAGAATTTCAATTGTCGCCAAAAATACACCTAAATTTCAGCTCGACCAAACTTCGCGATCCGGATAAATTATCCGGATAGTAAAATTCATGCACAATGCGTTGAAGGACATATTGCATACAATAATAAAAACTATGCAATAATAAAACTCTAATAGTGCTTGGTAGACAGTATGTGATATGGTGCTTGAACAGAACCGAAATTATTTAGAAAAGGCATCGACCTTACGACGTGTCTCAGTCGTCAAAGACGTGCTTTCAGAGGACATGATGAAAGTGGTGCCAGTGATAACCCTGATTTTTTTTTTTTGGAATTTTGTGCATTATTCGCGAAGCATGATTTAACTTTTGAAAATAATTTTAAAAACCAGGTTGCGAACTACTGTAGTGGCAAAACACAAAATGAATTAATAAAAATAATTGCTGAAATCGTTCGCGAGAGCAACACAGCTGAAATAAAAGAGTGGGGATTGATATCCATTATGGCAGACCAAGCAATTGTCCACAAAAAGGAACAACTCTCCGTGGTTGTCAGATTTGCTAAAGAGCTAGCAGTCGAAGAAACGTTCTTAAGTTTTGTAGATTGTTCAGGAGCTAGAAATGCTTCATATTAGCAGATATAATTTTGAGCCTGCTCGACAGCTACAGACTTAGCAAATTGCCTGCTGTTGTACAGTCTTATGATGGTGCTAGTGTTATGTCAGGACAAAAAAGTGATGTACAAATGTAAATTAAGATGAAACACCCTGCAGCCACATTTGTAGTTCATAAAATTATCCTTGTTGTGATGGACACATTTTTCACAATCGAAACGTGTACATCCTTTTTCCATTCCATCGAATCCTTTTACCTACACTTTTTGAAGCCATCACAACACGAATTGTTGAAGCTGTTTGAAGAGGCAGTTGGTCTAAATACAAGGCGTGCAATGAGAAGTTTAAACTCGACTCGTTAGTCAATGAGATTTCACAATTGCAAATATGTGATCTATAGCTATGGGACTATGACAGAGGCTTCAGAGAAAGAAATGAATGAGGGAAAATATAAAAACTCAGTTTATTCATTGGGGATCTTTCATTCAATCAGTAATCCTGAGTTTGTAGAAAGTCTTTTCATCTTTCACTATGTTCTTTCTATAACGAACATGTTAAGCACATATTTCTAAACTAAAAATGCAACTCTTAGAGATGGGATAGATCTTGTGAATGGAACAGTTAAAACACTACTAATTGAGCGAGAAAACTTGTATGTAGTTTGAGAAAAAATTAAATCATTCGCAGAGAAGCACTGTCTGTATCTCACATTTCCCAGAGGATCACGAAAACGAAAAACAGCAAAAAGCACTAGTTTAAAAGGTTTCGCTGTTTCATCTAGCTTCGGACACGCAGTTAGGGCTACAAAGATATCCCCGCAAACCAAATGGCTCAAAAAGAGTAAGTTACAGCACTCTTCATCTTGGCAAATGATGTTTGCTTTTTCTAGGTTTTCTAGGTAACAAAAGTTTGAAGCAAGAGATCAATTTCTTCTTTCTAAGCTTAATATATTCGAATTTCTTCAAAGATATTTTGAAACTAAGCTATCCTCTTCTTCAAGTATAAATTGAAATATATTTAGCTTCTAAACGAAAAAATAGTCTTATATTTCTAATTATGTCCATTCTATTCCCGTATAATTCATACAAGCGTTCTTTCTTAGCGGTCATAGATGATTCATGTGTATTTCATACTTACCATTCACATTATATGAAGTACAGTTATATGAAGTACGAGCAATTTGAAGTACAGTTTTCTGCTCTACCTTATTTGCTTGAGCGACTTCGGGCTACCAACCAACTGTTTGTCAATTACCACAGCAAAAATTGTGATTGGAAGTAAAAATTTTTTATATATCAAACCGATAGGTTCAACTTCTGACAAGCAATTTACTTTTTCGGGGTCGTCAACACAGCCAGAAAGAATCAGCCTCTGATATGAATCAAGCTCTTTTAAATTATTCATTTCATTCATTTAAACTCAAAATTTACAAAATTTTTTTCCTATTATTATTTTTCGTATGCAAGCTTTGACTATCACAACCAATAGCCTGTTCAAATCAGCATCAAAGTTACAAAATCTGTCGTCGGATAATTGCTTTTCTAAACAGCTCCAAAAACTTTTCTGTCGCTTTCGATCTGCCATCACCACCAACTTCGAACAATGGCAATGTCTCGAAAACGCAAATCCAATCTCTGATCCACACACAACAAAACGTACACAAGCCCTTAATGGATTTCTGCAAATTGCTAGTATTTATTTTTAAGGAAAATTTCAATGTACTTTCCGTCCCAATTACCGACAGAATATCTATCTCAGCACCCCACACACACAATTGTTTGTTCTCAGTGTCGTAAACTCTTCGTTACAAAACTTTTTAATAATAATTTCTAGGCATGAAATCGGAATTGGATGATATCGAATTTAGGCGGCCACATAGTGCCTATAACATGGCGTCGAGTTGAAAGTTCGTTTATTTCGAGTGTACTTTATATTAAATCTGCTCGAGGGATTCGTGATTTTTCCAAAGAACTAATCTCAAATGAATGGGCTGAGCCAACGCAAATTGCTTGGGATGCTCAATTGAAAACGAAACCGCATCAGGGACCGAAATATTTGCCACTTGTTCGTCTCTTCCCATTCGGAATAATGCCCGTGTCTTATCTTTGCGGAAACAATATACCCCTGACCCCAAATGCAATGTGTAAAATGGGTTTTTGAGCCTAGACAGGCAAATCTTTTCATGCCGTACACACAACGTGTACCTCTCTCACAGCCCCAGCAGCTTGCGCTCACTGGCTCTGGCCTGTGACCTATTCTGGGGGATTTAGAAAGCAAATCCGAGAGTCACATCTTGCCGAGATAGAGAAAGATTCCCAAAAGATATTAAAGGGCTTAGTGTTGATGTTCTAAACAAGCCACTGCCGACCTAACTGGTAATTGGCCACCGAAATGTCTTTGAAGCTTCAAGCGGAGAGTATATAAAGTGCAAATAATACTTTTTTGTGTACGAGGAATGTTTTATGTTCTATTCTTTTGCTAGATCTAGACCGAAACGTCTGCCACTGGCATGGCATCCCCAACAATTTGCATCCCGTCGTCGGTTTGCCATCGTTTCATGATGCCCTCAAGCAAACGGGACATGAAAACATCCTGAAAATGTTTGTTCCTTTAAAGGAGTTTTTCTGGCATGCCATTCTATGTAACTATATTGCCAACACATTCATTGTTCTTTCATTTTGTTTGAATTCGTTTTGGTTTGCTTTGCAGTACTGTTCTTTGCTCTGAAATTGCTTAAATCGACTTTGGGGTAGAAGACGGTAAGTTAGAAATGAATGGGAAAATAATTGTCTGAATGAACGTTTTTAATCACTGATTCCGGTAGTTTCGACTTTTGTTTGATACCTATGGATGAACAACTATAATTTGATGTTTCATCTAAATGTAAAGTTGAATATGCCTGAAGTTGTATGTTCTGGAGTTGAAAGTTGTAATATACGAAAATATATTAAATTAAATTATAGCTTTTCCACTTCGGAATTTATGTAGAAATTAAATTTTCCTTTTGCTAATAATATTCACACTAACCAGTCAGTGTAACTGATATACATATCTCTGAATTGATATTTCCATTCCATTGTTTTGATTGTTCCTTGGTCGCAGAGATGATTTTTTGGACATATGTTTCATCAATGTGAATAAGCGCAGTAACCATTTTACGTTCAGCTTTCTCATGTCTAAATGTTGAGTTTAACCAGAACAATGTCTGCTAGTCCGCGCAATTTTAGTCGATGGTCTGGACTGTTGTAAACGAAGGTGCATTTTCCCCCAGAGTAAAACCTAGTTTCACTATGATATCGGTTGCAGTCAGATCTTTCTAACAAAAACATTGTGCGATATAAAGTGTGTATGATATAAAATCACGTCGTCAAAGTTTAAATTTACTCGTAAACGTTATTAGATTGGTAGTTTCTGCTATATTCGTTTTTTTCAAATAAAAAAAAAAAAAAACACAACTATCGCCATGTACGTCAGATTGGAAGAACAATGAGAAACTCCAGATAGAATTTGTCGGCTCTCTTGTGAGAAGTGTTTTTCAATTTTGACACCGAATTTTCTGCCCTAGAGTAAGAATCCTATGTTCTGAAAAGAGGAATTAGTATTCAGAACCAACACATTTAAAACAACGTCTTATGTTCACCACAACTAGTGTTGCCAATTTTCTATGGTTAAGCCTTGTTCGTATATGTGGAACTACCCTCGCCAGCTGCAGTTCCGTGGAATGAAATGACTTTAAGCCAAATTACTCTTCCGGGCGAATGATTTTAGGTGAGAAAGGAGAACTCATTCCTCCAATTTGGTAAGAGATGACAGGAGGCTGATTGACCTCCAGTTCTCGGAGAATGTAAGATGTTTATTAGGTTTCGATAAAACGATAATAATGGCTGATTTCCATGCATCTGGATACCTCCTCAGATGCAGTGTAAATATATGTTTGGTAGGTGTGTCAGACAACCGGTTTTAATGCTGCCCAACAAAAGTGAGTATGTTTTCCAAAAACCTGCATTTCTTTAAGATTAGGAGACCTTAACATTTCGACCTTTAAGGCTCAGATGTGATCGTTGCATTCTCAAATTTTGTCTCTGGGCAGTCTAGTGTATTGGTGGGCTTGACGTATTTTTTTGATGAGGCAGTAACGGCACAGTCGCCACAGAATCTTATCTCCAGGATGAATACGTTGCATAAAACTCTCCCAGTGTTAATTTTGATGTTCACATATCCTATTACGTCTTACGCTGGTAAGCCGGTTTGCTTTCCGCTTTATTTTAGGGTTGCCTAAACCTATAGCTCGTCTCCGCAGTTAATTTTTCCTCTGTATAAGTAACTTGATCGACTTATAGAATTTGTAAGAATTGTGTTTGCCCTTTACCAGAATTGTGAATGTCCTCTTTGGCTGGTTTCTGGGAAGACTTAGAAAGCTTTCCAGTTAGCGATTTTCTTTTCTCTTACAGGGCTATCAATGCAGACTTTGTCACTTGAAAGAGGACAGGTTTGTGGCTAGATGGCAGCTCGTTGAAGACGTTGATGTCCACATGGTATTTGAATACGTGTCAAATCTCTATATCTAAGGCGCAGCTGTTTGTAGGTTCGAAGTGCGTCGGCTCATCGGAAATATGTAGACTAGATTGTTTGTCTATGGTGAGCTTGTTTAGGTCGTTCCCGGCTTTGTTACTTTTGACAGAGGAAGACACGAGGAAGACTGTGCCTTCGTGATCGAAGAGTGTTTGATGATCTTGGACGAGCTCCTTACCTCACTCGAGAATTGGTTTTGGCCTTTTATAACAGTGGCTTCCATTCCTCTGGAGCCTGGGAGTGGGGACGAGACGGTGGTTGATGTTTCTTCTCACGTTGATATAGTGCTTCTTTCCCTCCAATCATTCTATCATTTCTTTATAGAATGTAGTTCGGGTTCTGAAGATTGTGGCCAGGCTTCAGGAATGTTTTCTGTAGGAGCATGATATCAATTTTTGAAATAAATCAAAAATTATATCAGATCGCTCTTTTTATGCAGTAGGGAATTTGTATTCCAACTACTGGGGCTCATTTGCGTTTGTTTTATGGGATGGCTGATGAAAGTCGGCCAAGCAACATTTTTTCAACAAATTTTGCCACTATTTTTTTTAGTTTTTCTTACATCAGGACCAAGAACTGGTTCATATGTTCGAGATACCATAGTTTTACTGAGTTTGGTTCATGGATTAGGGGGTTCAAATGGAAGCTTCGCTGGGGGAATGATAGAAACTTTAGGCAGTGGACTCGAATTCCCCCCTTGCAACTTGTGCAAATAATTTTCTCCAGTACTTTGGGTTTGACGGGCAGCTTACATAGCTCGCAGAATGCTCACCTTCACAGTAAGCGCACTATTTACAGTACAGTCTGAGAAGTAGGAGTGTTGGTAGAGAGGAAACGTCTACGTATTTCCGCACATTAAATTGAATTGTTTTGTTGTGGATTCATTGGAATCAGTATGACTGGTCGTGGTTAAAGATGGAAAATCATCATACGAAGGTGTTTCGCGATGAAATCCAGGGAATAACGAAGCCACCTATTCATTGTTTGGCTCGTAGCGGTTGTGTGAAGTTTATTTTTGATTTGATTTACCAAGAAACACGTGATTTGCTAAAAGTGTTCTAAGAAAATGTACTCGTATCGCTGAAGCCTACACTCAACATACAAACATGAATACATCCATGGTCGTAATGTATGCGTTGAATTGGCAAGGACGCATGCTATACGTCTTCGGAGGCTAAATAGTTTGCTCTACGTACCACAAAAGTAGGTTCTTCACGCACTTACCGACAATTTAAATGAATGCATCTATAGAAACCGCTAAATATTAGCATGTGCGTGGGGCGTAGGAAGAAAATAATACGATACAAAGAATAAAGTCATGTTGTTGTACCAGTAAATTTACGGTCATCGATAGATGAAAAATTACTGAAACAAACAAAGGTAAAACAGATAAGGTTTTTCATAAAGAAAAAAGTCCTTGTTGAAAGAAGAGATACCAAAATCTGCTAATCGAAATTTTTTCAGCAAAATTTGGCGGTTTGAGGAGAATTACGAGAAAAGAGTAGGTGGTCGAAGCGGGAGGAAAAAAATTAAAAAAGAAAGCGACAAATCAGGTCAAGTTAAATTAAGAAGAAGCACTGTCAAAATGATGAAACGTTTACATTACATATGCGAACAGAAGGCTAAAAACAAAATAAAAGACGAAAAATTCAGCAAGTAGATGGTGGTCTAGAAAGAGCTGTGAAAGAGTTGTGTTCAAAACAAATGTTGAATTAGCAAATCGAATTCGGAAATGGGGCGTAGGCATACTGATACAATTTTGAATTAGGTATAAAAACTTTCATTTCAACTTCAGTCTTTGTTTAACATATTTTTTTACATTGCCACAAGGTTTTGACTGTTATTTCTTTTGGGAAATATGAGCAACATGTCAATTTTTGTTTCACAATTAATTTGAAATGAGAGCATATAACTTCAATAAAGTACTGTCCACATAAACTGTCCACACAGCCACTTTATACCACGGTATAATTTTGTTTTCAATAAACCTAAGTTCACCAATGTTTCAACTATTCAAATTTTTTGATCGTTACCGAAATTTTATGATGGGATTACATAGCTCCAGCAAGAAAAACAAACTATATGAAACATGCTTTCTTAAAATTGAAATTGATGTCACTTCAAAGGCAATTCCATTAAATGAAATAATTCTCAAGTTCACATAACTTACAAAAAACATCCTTAAATTTTTATCGAAGATTGAAAATTCGGCCCTAAGACTTCAAATTTACGGCCATTTTACTACGTCATTCGTCCATATCCAGTTCTTTCGTTCTCTATTTCTTTCGTTTAACTTTTTCCAATGTTAACAAATGACTTTCCTGTTGAAAATTCATCTTAGCTCGCACCGAAATCAATCGCTCAACGCCTCAATACATTAATCAGAAATAGACCCCAATTTCGTCGGCTACTCATCCTTAAACGATATGCATGAACGTGAACCTCTCCGAAATTCGTGCATTATTTTTTATGTACCCAAGACACCAGTTTTCGGGCTCGTTACTCGTTATCCTTTTCAATTTAGCGTAGAGCAAAAGATCACTTGAGTTCAGCTGTAAACTGAAACTGGAAGGACAATGGAACTAATTCAAACTCATTATCCTGTCGGTCGTTACGTTTATTTTGTCTTGTGCGGTGTAGACGAAAGATAATTGCACAAAGGAAATACATCCATATATGTTGCTCATAGAGTATATCTCAAGGCTGCGAAATGCTCTAATTTCTTGTAGCAGATGTGCCCAAAGGCATAATACAAAATGCTTGCAAGCATATCAACCCCGATGGAGCCGCCGCCAGAGAAACAGGGGCACTGACTTGTTAGCCTCGTGGTGCAAATGTCCATGGATTCGTAATTGAGGAATGGTTATTGGAAGGGTTGAAGTGCTTCCCTAATTCGCAATATTGAAATTAACATAATTTTGCACTTGAGGAGACAACGCTTTCCAATAGGATGTATTATTAAGTAGAGAGTAATGGATTTTAACGTATCAGCATGGCTGCTTCTTTTTAGGGGTGGGAAGAACGCAGAGTAGGTTAAACTTAAATTCAAGCTTACTTCAGCATTTCCAGCAAAACGGGAGAGATAAAACATTAAAATTCATAATTTCTAAGATCCAACAACATGGCGATTTCACCCTCAGACGATATATTTGTAGGAACATCCAACATTCATGAAGAGTACAATTCTTTCGAAAACTCAAAACTTTCTTACCATTTCTATATCCGCGTGTCACTTTCTTCGAAATCAAGGGAGAATTTCACACAACAGAATCCCACAACAATAACAAAAGACTTATTCGGGGTTTACTTTTGTCCCGATGTCACAAAAAAAAGTAATATTGCTGAGCCGGAGCAGATGCTATGCAGTTCGGAGGTATTTTTCAAGTCTTAAGGAAAAGTAACTATGGCACGCATCGAAAGAAAAGTCAAAGGCAGGTGTTCCGATCAAATCACTTGCAGTTGGCTTCGCTCGTTCGGGATTATCATCGAAATTACAATGACCGTGGACTCGTGCTCATATGAAGGCTCGACGGCTACGTTCTTTTGTTACACTTGGATGCATGCGCAGGTAGTAATTATTTTCTTATTATTATCGCAAGCAACAGCGACATCAGCTTCTGGAAGAACACTTGGCCATCTGCTCCAACTTCATAAGTCGTGTTTACTTTGTGTTCGCTGACACGCTGCATTGTATGCAGTTTTGACGTTGCTGCATTCGCTTTTGCCAGCGCATGCAAGAAAACAGAAAGTAAACAATTGTGAAATGCATACTGGATGGCATGCCTTTGTCGTAGTACTGTACCAACTAAGATACGAGCTAGTGAGCACGTGGTCGCTGTCCATAGTTTGGGCTTGAGGCACGCACCTCGTGCCACGTTCATCGCTATTCAATAGACCTTGGTCCCATGTTTCGGTATACGAAACGCAGCCCGGATCACGTTTTTACTAATGCTCCTACAGAAATACATACATATAGTATGCCACGCGTTTTCAGGGCGAATCGGAATTTCTCTAAGATTTTAATTCAAGCGTTCATGTTTGTGTGCACGTAGCTAACCCATTTGAACGTGAGACTTTCGGGTCCCCGTGCACTAAATGAACGTACGTGATTCTAGTTAAAGTTAATTGTAGGCAACTAAGAGCTGTTCTTCTACTTCTATTAGAACGATGTAATTGATGCTAGAATTAAGGATCATTTGTTAGGAGTGCGCTTTCTGTCAAATTCAAACATTTTATTTGAAGAATTTAGCTCATTCAACTTCATAGCCTATGTTAGTTAGTATAAATTTATGGGCCATCGAAGTTGAAATGTTCGAGTGTACTTGTATCAATAGTTATAATTATTTGAATGAAATGATTGAAATAAAATTCAGAAATGTATGCTATAGTTTTACAGTATAATTAAAAGTGATATGCTAGTTAAAACTCAGCTCAACTTTAAACAGGAAGTAATAAAATCTTTAGCGCATCAAAAATTATATATAGATCAGGTAAGCTGATTACTAATTCTGAAATTTTCGCTCAAATACAACAATTTTATTTTGGGATAAAGGTAAAAAAGACTTTATGTAAAGTATGCGTCATCGCTGGCTGTATATTTTTGCCATTTGTTATTGAAATTGTGTATCCTTCTCAGAATAGTCGTAAGAATTTTTGAGGTGATTGAGATATACAGCCTTTGGGCCTTTTTAGACTTGTATTCTTGATACAGTCCTATAACCGGTTTTCTGGGCAAGAGGCAGAAGAATCGAGGGGAAATCTCTACAAAAAGTGATGCACTTGGAGAGAATTTTTCATCACTTTTGAAACTGATTGAAACTGATGCAAATCACTAACACAACTATAAACATAGTTCACGGGTCAGGAATTTTTCATGAAACACTCAAGTCGAAATGAGGAAACAACAACACGCACACATTCATATGCATAATCGGTATATGAACGCTTCCGTTGCTGATGCACACCAAGTGTGGAAATGTTGATTGTGTAAAACCAGTTTCAGGAGTGCTTCAAGAATACAAGTGTAAAAAGGCCCTTTTTTTGTCATTTTCGAGTGTATTGAAATGTTTTTGGAAAGGGCGAGAGACATCGATGGAAACAAATGGTAATCCTAAAGAGCCAGGACTCGTGAGTACGAGGAGAGGGGCAAGAGTTCCCAACGAAGCACAGAAATCGAGTCTTTGACCTCTTTCACTGCATATGATAGGTCGTTCTCTTCCTGAAAAATCATTTTTCTGTGTCTTTCAGCCCAATTTGCACGCATCTTGATCAATGCATATTGCCGGTAATGAACAGTATAGATGGCTTCACTTGGTTCTACAGCTCATGGCAAACGCTACCCTTTTTTGATTCCACCGGATGCACAGGATTGTCTTCCATCCAATGCGATTCGATTATTGTTGCTGATTGACCAGCTTTTCAGATTTTGTGTAAATGTTAAAGAGATTAGTATTGCATGTTGTTTCCAGGATTGGAATCATTATCGCTCGCTTCTATACAATAGGGTAGTATCCAATGTTCAGGCCCATGTTGAAAATCCTAGCGAGTGAAGCGAAGTAGGCTAAAGAGAGTCTTCTCAGCACAAAATTAGATACATTAGATAAGAAAGGTCACATAAGGCGACACAATTTCCATATCATTAGTCAACTCTCGAAGCTATGGGATACTGTAGCAAAAACAAAATCAGGTAGCTCTTCCATAAAGGCGTAACACCGGCCGTTAAAGTTAAGGCACAACCTTTCCTTGGGGTTGTCTTATTGATTTCCCGACACATTTCTATATATTCAATGCTTTTGCGCCACTGCTGGAAAACTTTATACACATGAGACCTATACACATGAGACTAACCATGGCTTCAGCATGCCTTTATTCATCGTTAAAGACGTTCAGTCGACGAATATAGATTCGATATAGACAGGGTCTTGCGTCTTGAGTACAGTGCAATGATATCATCTGCAAGATACATGTATTCAAAGTTCCTGGTCAGTCATACGATGGCTAGCTTGTTCATCGAAAAAACAGAGCTTCATTAATGCTTGCGGGAGCCCTCATCAATTCCGAAGGTGGAAAAGTTTGTGCCATCTCGAAAGTAATTTCGTGGAGCTTTGGAGAAGTAATTAGTTGACTTTTCAGTAGGGGATGATGTCCTTCTATGAGCCACTTATATGTGCATGTGGCCCGACTAAGTTTCAAAAATTGAACAACCAGTCCAACCGAATCGAGGCAGGATACTGAGATATTTCAAAATGTCTCGAATTCAATAATCTATTGCTATTTAGAGACTTTAAGGCCGCCTCTGACAGTAAATCCATGGAATAATTTTACAAAGCCATGAGAGAATTTGGCATCCTCAATAAACGGACATTGCCAAGTCAAAATACCCAGAACTAGCCAAGTCAAAATACCCGGATTTCGACCCAAACCGCTCAACACCTTCAATGGGCCCCAACTAGGGGAGAATTTGGCCTACCTATCTTCAATCTGCCCTTTGAGAAAGCTATCCGAGACTCTGGCATGTTAGCTGTCGTTACCTACTAGGGACTATTATCTAAGAACACCTAGAGTTGACCAGGATTGGATCACTTTCGAAGTAACGATAATACTGAAGAGAAATTTCGTTTCTTTATCAACAACAAGGGTATAAAATAGAGAAGCCGACGATAATTTTCGAGCCCTTCATTTCTCAGTAACATTTTCCGTCGAAAAGTCCATCCATTTTTAACTTTCTCTTTCCTCCCTTTTTGTGCATTTTGTCCATTGCTTTTTGACTGAAGAATTAATACCGGAGCCAGCCTCTCGGCGAGTCATTCTGAGCATAGGCAAAGGCAAGAGTCTAAATAACGTGATTGCCTGCTCTGTGGGCGTTATTTTTTGGATGCCTTGATTTATAAATGTTCGAATCTTGGTTGGTTTTCGGTAAGTGTGAAAGCAATTCGAGTCATCGATTTTGCCGATGAGATTTTGGATTTAGAGTTAAGCCAATTGACGACAGTTACCTAGTCTTTACTACGACAAATTTATAACACAAACACAAAAATACACAAAAATTTACCTTTTCAGCAGTCATTTTTCTGATTGTAATGTACATTTTTTGATTGAATTTAATTCATTTTTAATAAATCACATTACAAAAAAAAAACGTGCTAAGTTTTAGCTTTTACCTATATTATTTACTTCTCAGCATTCAAACGTAACTTTACCTTGCATACAATTTCAATTATGTCACCAACCATGTCCCGATTTCTCTGTTAATTGCATAGTAATCTGAGGCAGCCAGTTGCATTGCACAAAACAAACCAAAACAAAAACACCATAACAGCATGAAAAACAGCGGTGCAAAAGCAAGCGTGTAGGCAAGAGAAAAACGCATTGGTAAAACAACAATTTTCTCTCTCTGCTATGCTTTATCTCTATCCATGCGACTATCTATATGCAACAACCAGATTTTCCGAAGGTTTGTTTTGAAGCCAGACTGAATCCGGCTTAGCTAAACTAAGCGCACCCAACTAACTAAGCTGGCAAACCGCCAGTCTGTTTGTCTGTCTGTGAAATAAAAACACTGATGGCCGCCATGCGGCCTTTTCATTGCGTAATTTTACTTTTGCGGAATTGTTGTTTTGCTACCAAACCGCTCGGTTTGTTTATGTCTTGGCTTTTCCCAGTCATATCGCTTTGTTATTGTGCGATTTCTTTTGAAGCGAAACTCAAGCTGCACTCGACATATTTCCTTGTGTATCTACATATGCATGTATCTGCAATTTGCGCGGTACAAAGTCTACTTTTGCTGCCCGAGTATTCAGCTGAGCCAGGTGAGCAGAGGCAGTATCAAATGTTCACAACTCAAGTGTTTTGTTGAATCGTGCAACTGACGACGACTTCAACATCCAGACCCCCTCGCGCAAACAGCTACATGCCATCGATTCAAAACATATTCCCAGCAGACGATTCAATGCCGAATAGCGAAATAGCATTGCTAGCAATAACGCAATCAAAATAATAACAAACCAGCTAGTAAACAACATGCAACTGAAAAGATTGCTGCGACTTAGCAAAAACAAAACATCGCTCAGATATTGGCTTGGGAAAGTAGCGCAAGCATAGTTTGGTCTGAACGTTGGACGCTAAGCGTTTCCCAGCCAGCTGTTTGCTTCGGGTGTTCCATCATCTTCTCTTCGTACGCCTCGGAGCGGCATCGAACAGCTCTGCGGCGATTTATTATGGAAGAGGAAGGTGATCCATTGCTGCATCTTCGGTGTTAGCAAGCGGGATTTGTTTATCTTCGGATTGCCTAATGAGGAAACCGAAATATCATCAAAAGCTATCTCGTCTAATTTGCGAGTCTACGGTTTGTTTTTGCTGAAGGCGGCGAAACTGAACCCAGAAACAGTGAAAACCGTTCTTCACTTTTCGTACAGCGCGAACACGAGTACATTACTTGCCCTACTTTTCGTACATAGCGTTGTCTCTATTAGATGCTGCACGGTGGTAATTGCTGCGGAAACGCCAAAGACTTCTTCAGAGATGACCAAGTCGTTAGACTATTCGGAAAGTTCAAATGGACATGTGTGTCAGAGTACAAGTGCTCCAGATACGTAGTAAAAATAGCGAGAGCTTGATAAAAATAGCAACCATATGCCGGAGCTGTATAACCGTAGAAAAAGCTGCAACAACAGCATCAGGTCCACGACCAAGGCAGATAGCACCTTGAGTGATTCAATCAAATGCATCGCTAGTCTCTGAATGATCGAGCTTTGTTTGTTTCGGATCTATTTTTAGTACCAGGAGGTTGCGAGTGTGGCTGCAATGAGTAGGAAAAGTGAGGCGAGTAGCAAACAAAATATTGGCTGGTACCATAAATTGCTAGATTTCTCGCACATTGTTCGACTTGCGAAAGGCCAAACATTTGATCGTTGTTAGTTTTAAGTCTCTTCGACTTGCACGAAACGCTGATAGACGACGATGTACGGTTTAGAAATGAACATATCAAAATACATTTTCCCGTTTTGTTTGGCTTGATGTCTCATGTTGTTTCGCAGGTTTCTAAATCAGCATGAATCAAACGTTTGAAACGTTACTCGAAATAACAACCAGCTGGCTATCAAGCAGAAGTCGACAAAATACCTTGCAAAACTTGCATCTGGTTCCAACAGACATTCCAATCCATCTAAAGCTGCATAGCAGCAAGCAAACATCGATGTTTTGCAGATGCGAAATGCAGACACGCAATGCTACCTACCAAGGCTGTTTCTGCGATGAATTTTTCTATGCACAGGTATGAAAATCGAGTGCGCCGTTAAATTAATACTTGTGATGTGATTGTAGATTGTTTGTTACTTTACTGGCCCCATACGCGCAACACAATAAATGTTTTCGTCTTATTTTTTTATTTTTAGTTCAGTTTCTGGTTGCTACTGCAAGTGGAATTCAATATTTCATCGGTGACAACTTCATGTCAACAGAAACAAGACGGACTTGGAGGACTTCTACTGATAGCATTTCAACGACAACAACGACAATTAAGATTAAATGCGAAAATAACTCGATTCGTGAAATACATTGCTAATTTTAGAATTTGACCTTCCTCACACAGAAGTTCTCGTAGTAGTTTGCTCGCTTGCTTGCTAGCTTATTTGCTGTGTTTTTATCGTAAACGCTTTTAGTTGAACAGCAATAGTTCACTACAAGTTTATTTTAGATATTCTGAGATAGTAGTTTGTCACATATGTGTGAATCAGATAGTTAACGAAACAGTAAATTGCGAGCTACTTCTGATCGCACTTCTGATCGCACACTTCAAGTTAATTTTAGAAACGTTGGGTTTATTCGGTTTTCATTTGTTTGTTATGCATGAAGCGAGTTCGATCAGTAAAAATAACAGATTGTAAATTTCCAACAGGTTTTACTAATGGGCGACATTGTATGACAAATCAAACTGATAATGAACCAATTTTTACTATTTGGTTGAAGATTTAAAAAACAATAATACTTAAATATCGTCAAGAGTAGTGATTGTATATTTTCGCAACGAAATGAAAAATGACCGTTTGAGACCAATTTTATAAGGCTTGGTGTAATGTTCCGAAGAAGTTATTTCGAAAAAACAAAGATAAAATGAAAATGACTAGAAAATGCACAATTATTGATCGCACTGCAGCTTTTTGATCAGTTCTTCATCAAAAGGATCTGATTCTTACTGTAAACTGTACAAACTTCGTTTAATGATAATCAGTAACGGAGAAATTCAAGAGTCATAGCGCAACAGTACAGAGTTGGGTGTGTACACCGTGCTATGCTATATGAATTGATATTTTTTTAGCAAAACAGGAACAGCTGCATAACGAAGAAGAGATTTAAGGGGGTATTCTGGTCTAGAAATTTGATCAAATCGATTTTTGTTTGTTTGCATATTTACAAAGTTTAGACCTTTAAGAATAAGCTCTTAAAAGGATTTTCGGGAATTCGAATTATTTTTGGAGTTACAGCTATTTTTCTAACACGCCAACTAACTGCCCGAAACGAGACTCCAAGTTTTAAACGCGTTTTTCTCGGAACTACTTTTCCCGATACGGTTGACATGATATCTCGAGTTGCAATAAACCGATCTACGTGAAATTTTACACAAACCCTCTTAACACTATTGGTTATCGTCTGACGTAGGGGTTTTTCAAATTTTTTTTTCTACTATTTATTAAAAATCCCCAAAGTTGAAAAAATGGGGCAAAACATGGACGCCATTTTGTGCAAAAAAAAGTTTTTTCAAACGCCTACGTCAGACGAATTTCACATTCTTTTTATTACAGAATTCACCTAAAATGTAAGTTTCGGACCACCAGGCAGGTTGGAATCATGTCAACCATGAGACAAGTTTTTTTTTTGAGCCTTCACTTCGCCGGCCTGTCTCTACATCAATTTAATTTTTTTTTACTTTTTGAATACATTTTTGTACTTTCAAAATGTTAATAAAAGACTGGTAAACAAATATATCCCAAAAATGTTAATGGTTTTTTTTTCATGGCGTCCGTAAAATCACCTCAAAATCAAGCCTCTAGACCAGAATACTGCCTTAAGAAAAAAAAAACTCTCCGGGGAAAAATAAGAAAACTGCTTAAAATGAGAAGGAGGCGACAGCCTTTAATCATGAAACCTACAATTTTTCACGGGCAACTTTGAAATGCATAGATTTGCACATGCTGATAGTTACGAAAGCCCGGAGAATGAACCAATGGCATCAGTCAACCAAAGTAGAATAAACTATGGGTACTAGACTTATTACTAGCAATACATAGAGTGATCTAAATAATTTTTACGGCGAGATTCGTAGCTTTCTTTACAAATTTGATGACTTAAAAGTTTACTGAAACCAAATCCAAGGCTTGGATCTACCAATCCGAATTATAACCGAATATTCAAATTTCTTCGATTGCAGATAGTCCGGACAAGGTGACAGCAACGATACAGCAGTATTCGTGAAAAATAGCCTCAGCCAAAACTCATCAGTACTCAGAAGAATTTACTACCATTATAACATAGCTTCATCTCAACATAAAAAAAAATTAAAAACAGCAATATTTTACACAACAACAGCAGAAGAAGATCGAGCATTTCTTGACCAATGATTACGATATGGGCTTGATATTTTTTCTCTGAGTACTCGTGATTACTTAGATTTTAGTTAAAAAATAATGTAAGTATTATATGGTAAACACCGATATTCCAAAACAACTTGTAGCACGTTATTGGAACAGGTGGTCACCAATGACTCGTATATGAGAGACTAACTTGCGCACATTAGGATTCTTCAGATTTATACCACAAGGCAATAACGATCAAACTAAAAGAAACTGTCGCCAAAAAATAAAACATCGTAAATACTACTTAAGTCTTTTGATAAAATTAAATTCTCTAAGTTCGTCGAGTAAGCGCTCTGCAAGTACGTCTAGTAAAGGCAAAGTCTGCTTGAGTTAAAAATGAAACCTCGATAACAAAGCAAGTAATCGAAGCTTCAAAAGAAAACACATGGCCTACAGAAACTGTCAAAAGCCGACACAATTTGACTAAAGAAAATATTAAAATGAAAAAACTCTAGCACATATGAACCGCTAAAATCACTGATTTTTGAAGAAAAGTAGAGATATCGTTCAGATTTTGAGTACATATTCTACCACACGTACTCCTTATTACTACCAACCTCTTTCGAAGGTCATGTACCAGTTTGATCCGAACATTGCATTGAAACTTATAAGGTAGAAAGGTATTCAGGGTTACCGCTCGCATGAATTTCAAATATTAGGACAGTGGAACATTTGTTCCTCATATTATTATCAATGCTTATCTTATAAAACTTTGAAAGCAACATCTCCGCAACATCCTATGTATATGTTGATGGAAATGCTTAGTGCTTGCAACAATTTACCAGCACTGCAACGGAAATGCTACCACAACTACTTCATGTCAAAATCAACTTACTGTATGAATTTTGTTTTCATCCGATGACTGCATCGAAAGTTATAGGTGTAGAAAGATGTTTGAGGTTTCCAAACGAAAAAATTTCAAAGCTTGGAAAATTTGAACATTGGTTATTTATTTTCTCCAGATGAATATTTATGGGTAGCAGCTATTGCGATATTACGAAAATGTCTGATGCTGGCAGCCCTTTGCTAGCACCAGAACCAAAAGTATACCAAACTTGCCTCACGATGAAGCCGACCCGCACTGTGAATTTCGCTTCGATCCGATAACCGTATTAGAAGTCATAGGAATATAAAGCAACTTAGGATTACCATCTACTTAATTTACTTACTTTTCAATTTATTACCATTTGAAAAATAAATGATAACATGGTAGCTTAGACACAACGACAAAAATAACATAAATGACAAGAAATTACAAAACTTGGGAGACCTATCTAAATTTTTCAACCAAATTCCCACCAAACTTGACTTACCAGAACCATCTAATATATGAATTTCGTCTCAATTTCATAACTGCACTGGAAGTTATAGGATAAAAGCTTTTATTTTGCTGATCAAATTTTCAAGATTGAACAGACCAAAAATTAACATAACTGGCAGTTCTATTCTAATTTCCTAACCCAATTTCTATCAAGTTTGGAGAGCCAGGTTCAGCTTCTGCGAGAATTTTACGAAAATCTAGTGATTGGTTCGGAATTTATAAGGCAAAAAGCAGTTTTTTTCTTAATGATTTTTTTTTCTTCATTCTTGGTGAATAACGATGTCATCAAGAGAAGGGCAAATCAAAAAATGCAATGATTTAAAAGACACTTTTACTTACCACTTATTTTGGGCGACGAACAACAAGAATTTAACATCAAGGAAGGGTCACCTAACAACCGATCATACATATGTGCAGAGGAGCGAACCAGAATGAAACGGAGCTGGGTAGAGTTAAGAGGATTGAAATTTATATTGGTGGATCTTGTGGGACCCATTAGAGATGATTGGCCAAAAAAATTCCGGAAAAAATTTCGCTGTAGCTGAAATGTCGTTATCGTTTGGAAATTGAGTGAAAATTTTTTTTCAATTGGACCGGGTAAGCGAACGATGGTGCTGAACTAGACTCGTCATTTAAAAAAAATATATCGAGCTGCATTCATGCAGCGTCAAAAGATGGTCTTTTTGGAATTAAATATTTGGTGTCAAAGCTATCAAATTAGGACGGAACAAGGAAAAGTCGGACGATCGAAGTGAAGTGAAATCTATGAATTTAGCGAAATGGAAACGAATACGACCGATATACGAACGTGGAAAAAGGGCCCCAGCGAGAGAATGATTCCGGTGATGTAACCTTTTGGGTTGAACCCAGACCGGTTAGATAGAGTATTAGATTAAACTGCATTATTATCGTTGTGAAAAAAGAGGCTTTACTAGAAGTACTACCGTGGCAAACGTGTTTTTATTACAGATCTAATTATTTGAATTAAGTGTATTGGAATTGTAAATAACGTCCGCTGTGTTCGTACTGATGTTGTTGAATATGTTGCGTTTTCATGAAAATCAATTAGAATTGCGAACAACTCACTACTTTCTTGCTTGGAACCGGCGTTAATATGTAGTTTTAGAGAATTTGAAGCGATTGGCGTCTAAAGTACTCCCTAGTTCTCTTGAGTGAAGGCTCCAAAACTTTTGCCCCTAGTCGGGATATCGACAGATATCCCGAAAAATATCGACAAACACGTTTGTAAGAATAACGATACTTTGCTGCATTGTAGAACAATCTAACGAACAAAGAGTCAAAATAGGAACGGTAAAAACGAAAAACTTATTGAAATTTTTTTGAAAAATGCATGAATATTCACTTGAGATTGAAAATAAAAAAGTAGCGAGACCATCTTTTCAAGATCTGCACAACTTCTAGAGCATTCTTTTAAATGGCTATATAATACAAAAAAAAAAACTTTATCTAGACAAATAAATAAGTGAAAAACAAAATCCGTTTATACAACCGATTATATCTTCTGCAATCACAGGACGTACAGTTGAGTAGGTACATAATTCGAGCGGTATTGTTGCTAGAGATAAATATAGATCATTGCGATTAGTATGCTAATCAGCTCTTGGTCGGATGAAAAACAACAATCACAATTTGAAATTCGTGCGCTGACAATATGGCTTCTGTAGCTACCAGTGGAAATTTTTATCTTGATTTGAGGAAATATGCATAATGATCAGCTGAAGATCTTTGAGATGGATCTACCTCGCTTCATGGGGATTTCGTGAATTTTCATTGCAAATAGTTTTCATTGATTTCAGGTCACGCAAACGTTTTCGCCGGCAAAAGGTGACAAGAAAAAAATCTTTAACCATTCTACGACAGCAGGCGTTTTAGTGAATTTGAAGTTACCGCTTTATTTTTGTAAAATCCAGATATTTGAAAAAAGTAGTGTAGAAAATTGAGATCGCTTATTTTTAAGCTAGATAATGCTAATATTTTTGCGCCAAGTACCTAAAAGTAGGTAAGAAAATTTGTAAAATAACTTCCCACAAAGTCAACAGATCATGACGAAATTTAGACAGCATACTGATGGATATAGCAAATACAACTATAACGTGTTGGTTAATGATTGGCAACTCTGTAGCTAGAACAGTTACGTCACCAGATATCTTACAAATTATCGAATCTCCTGAAGAATTTGGTCTTTTCAAAGGAAATCTGTTTCGACGTTTTCTCAATGTTATGCCCTCAAACATTTTTTTTCTCTTTATGGAAGAGAATCGCAAAAAAAACATTTACAGATACAATCCAAACAATTGTTTTATTCACTGTTTCCCTCAGTAGACAGTCGCCATAAAAAATCGTCGCGACATGCAATCAAATCAATTAATACCGTCCAAATAGACACAAAGTTCTTCCGAAATAAATCACGACGAACCCTCGAAAAGCGACTGTAAATACTTAAGAACGATTAAAAAATGTCAAGAGCCTCTTCCCCAAAAACCTAACGAAAGACAACAATTTTATTTTATTCAAGAGTCCAATCACCCTGAAAGTGAAAGACCGTCTACTCGATTCTAGATGCAACACAAGCGATTCAAACTCCCGCCATACCATACTGCATGCTCACAGAAACATAATGCACACTATTTATATTTACACAGTCGAGCGTATCTGTATTCAAATTTTCCCGCCAGTTCTTGAACTATAAACCGACCGACTCGACGACAACATGTTGAAAAGCAAAAGCAAATCCAAATAAAAAGTAATGCAGTCAGTCGGGTGTTAAAAAGTGAATTAAAATGCAGAGTAAATGAAGTGGGCAAGGAAGCAAGCTAGCTAGCAAGTTAGTCCACAATATGCAATAGCAGTGTTGATGGTGGTTACTGAAATATTCAATGTTTACTATGTACATGCTGAAGTTGGAATAAACGAAACTAAAACGAATCCGGGGTCAGAAGAGCGCCTTGCTTAATAACCCTTAACCTTTATTGAGTACGAGTCCATGTAACGAAGACGGGGCAGAAGATGAAATTAAAAATAACGCCAAATGTGCATTAAAATATGCATTTATGCTACTTCTTGACATGTCATTTAATGAAAAGCGAGAATTTCATAAACTCGACAGCATGATTTCGTTTAGACAAGCTTGTGCATACTTCACAGAAATCTGAATGAGCAGAAATATTACTACAATTATTGATTTTTTATTAACCTAAATTCATCAGCCTGGAACTAACGTAGATTGTTGAATTAAGAAACACAGACAATTTGATTGGCTATTTATGGTTGAGATTTAGGACTCTTATAGGAAAAAGTAGCAACATTAGCTATGTGGATCGCATCGGGGTGGAAGATAAAATCTATAGGATTGCCTTATTGATAAAATCTATAGGATTGAACAACCTATCAATTATTTAATATAAAGTTCTTTGATAATTATTTTATTCTTAACTGCCGGTTGTTTCGTTTAAAAAAATATCCTAATGCAGTCACTGAATAAATTATTACACACAGCAAGTTCGCCAGTGGCTGTCACGACAATATGATTTACAATTCGATGCTTAAGTTCATAGAACATTCTTAAATAAAAACCAGAGTATCAAATTTTAACTAAAAACACCTTTCGCATAGAAAAAAACTTGTCTAATTCTATCCAGCTTTTAAATATAGCTTCTTAAATAAGAAACAACAACAATATTGTCAGAGTTCCTTTATGAGCTGGACTGAAAATGCTTATTTCTTATGTTTACTTTTATGTTAATTTTGCGAAAACAAGTTTGCCAATCTAAACCCTTTTCGCAACTATAAGAGTAGCACAAGCATGTGCATGGTATTTATTTTAATCAACATAGTATTGAGTGAGTGTAGGTAGTAACTCAAGAATCAACTCAATCACCCCTTGTCGCTTGAAAAGTTGTAAACTTCAAACACCACGCACGACATGAAAGATTCAGACACATCCATTCCAATGTGTGACAGTAATGCATGGAAAAACAATTGTGGCGCGAGTCGCGGCATATGTTGTCCGCGTGCTTGAATTATTTTCCAGCAATACAAATGTTTAGAGAACCCATACGTTCCGTCACATATCCCTAAATTGCTTTCAACACCTCATAAATATTAGTCAACACTCAGTACTATATAGACACTTGGTATAATAGCGGAAGGGATTACATGCACAATATGTCGCAATCGGGCTTGCAGGCGTATTACGAGTATTGCATTTCGGAAAATGTATGTAAGTTTTCTATGAAACAAGGATAAACCAGAAAATAGTTGAAATCGGCTACACGCAGTGAGGTTTTATACAAGGCAATATAATTGTTATTTTACGATGGTGAAAAATCACTTAAGGACCCTAAACAGAAATTGAATTTGAAATAATACCATCGATTGTAATATCCATAATAATGCAATCGATTGCAATAAAGTGTTGGTATTATCGACGTTTGATTGATTGGCTCATGCTCTATTGACACTGGCTCTTACGAATTTGATTATAAGCCATTTTCACTGCTCTTACGGCTCCTTCTTGCGCCTGAGACGCAACTCCTATGCAAGAGCTGTATTTCGCAAATTGTTTCCCTTGCGGACTGGTTGTCTCGTTTTTTTTTTTGCTTCGTAGCCCGTAAATTGCTTCTTATTTGATTTCATTTATTTATTAGAAGAATCTAATTTTTACGAAATTGCGTTGAAACATTATTTAGATTGTGACAATATTGATTTCAGTGAAATAAATAAAATATGTTACAAGACTTGGACAAAAGTTAATTCAAGTAAATAAACGAAAATAATGAAAATAGTATGCTAAAATAATGAATATGGAACTAAGCTGCTACATTAAGTTCAAAAGAGGGGTAAATTAAAAGCGAAAAACGCCTTTGGATAGTGTGATTGTCTTGCGCCCAATGTGGTCGAATTTCAATACAATAAGCATTTTTCCTTTGATATTATAGCAAAAGCACTACCCGATACAACTTGAAACGCGGTAGTTGAATTATTGTACATTTATTAGATTATGTACATTTATTAGATAGCGAAGTGAACGATGACTTGCATTCAAAATATTCTTTTATAGGAAGTGTGAACATCGAGCTAAGACCAAAAGTTAAGCTGCAAGTTACCTCGTCAGCAAGGACTTTTCCGCTTCCGTTTGTTATAAAACCTTCCACGAAATTTCAGATCTCTAAGATCTCATAGCAAATACCTCACACAAACAAAAGCCAATAAAGATAATTTCACTGAAGTGGCAAAATGTTTTGTTGGACAGTTACGAGCTTCAATAGCAAAACTAGATCAACGCTTGCACCATTTCACCAATTCATCAATCACTTCAAGGTCCAATGAGTAGATGAATTGGTCGATTTTATGCACATAATTTTCACTATAACTAGGTATTTTTTCCATATTTTTGAAACTCCACACATCTTACATCTATTTTTAAAAGTGGTGATAAATGATCAGTCGATAACTATTCTCAATTCTCTCTATACTCAACTCAGTGAGAAGCTATAACAACAACATGGATTTTGTAAGTTTCCACCAGTCTCGTGATCCTCGTTTCTCGTAAATCGAAAGAAGAAACCAAATTGATACGATCCACATGGACTTTAGTAAGACTTTCGACCGAGTAGACCATCAAACGTGTGTACATAAGCTTCTTAAACTTTGTATATCTGGGTTCCTACTTAATTGATTTTAATTTTTTTTTTAAATTTTGCGATCGATCTCAGTTCGTAAAACTTCAAAGTCGTTTATCGAATAAAGACTTTAAGTTTTCTGGAGTAGCGCGAAGCAAAGTTCTAGGCCCTGTGCTCTTTAATATTATATCTTAAGTTAAAAAAAAGTGGGTTACCAATAAATGGCAACACAAATTTATTTAATATTTTAAATAAAAAAAATATGATATACCCCTTTGGTGCGGCCTCTACTTCTGCGCACATACAAAAACTGGAACCCAGTTTTTGAGCTGCACAATGATAAACTCACATCAGCTCTGAAGTAATTCTTGCTTTTCGCCTTGACGGACTTCTATAATTCGAAAGATTTTCATTGACATCTACCTTGCAACCACAGACTAAATCTCCTTCATTTAATGCCAATTTAATCTAGAAGAACATCACTAAGCGCTAGTTTTACCTTTGACATCATAAGTGGTGGCATAAATGTAAAATACCTCTCTAATAAAATTAATTTTAATAAATTTAATTTCATGCAATTTCTCTAGCTTTCGAAACCAAATATTTTAACAAAATGACCCATTTTCAATTTCTTAGAAGATATTGATAATTCGAGGGTGATCCGCCCTCTCCTTCAGTGTGTATCGGTTTATCAAATTGACACTGAAAACGAGGGCTCATGTGCCCTCGAAATATCGATATCTGTCAAAAAATTAAAATATATGTGTCTAGTTTGTAAAGAAAAACTGGTTTCTACTTAAACATATTTACTTTCCAAATAAGGCGTATTCGATTAGGCCAATAAATCTTGTTAAGTTATATCAGCATCGCGCTACTTATGACCATAAATAGATGCTGTAGAACACTCAAAATCAATTATTAAATACATAATATTTAATTATATTTAATATCCTATTCCATCTTATTCTCATCCTATTAGCCTAAAATTAAATAATAAAGAAAAAATGAAGTAACGTAAAAATGATAAAATTTGGGGAATATTGCTTTCAAATCACATATAACTTCGGAAAACCGTACAATTGGAGTCTCGTTTGAAATTAGTATTTATACCACATTTTTGGCTTGATTTGTATGATGCATTGCTGGGTAAGAAAATAAATAAATAAATTGGTGTATAAACTATAAAATTTCCTGGAATGGACAAAAATTCTTATTTGATGCCGGCTTCTTTATACAATATGCAAGTGCGTATTTAATATTCTTACTGTATAAAATCTATCAATTCAATAGAATAAAAATCAAAATTTCACTACTAATCATTATGATCCTTGCAATAATAGAAAAAAAACAATCAGAAATACCTGATTTTCGCAACTAGAGCGTGTTTTCTGACTGAAACCAAGCCCCCGGAACAACATAGCCATTTTTGCTAGAAATGGGTTTGTTGCCCGCGGACGGCAACGATGTTTCATTGAATTCGATGAATCGTTCGGATGAGAAGTGTAGTTTTGCTCAAGCTGTAGCGGAAAGTTCTGCCCATCTGCTGCAAATGTTATTGATCGGGTTAGCTGTACTTGGTGTGATGAATGAGATGATGTCCCCAAGCGCATGATCACTACTATTTTTTTAAAACTGTATGCACTCCATTCACATATTCTATGCGACGGGCGTGTTTGTTACTTTTCGTTCAGTCAATTTACTTGTGTACAGCGAAATATTTACTATATTTACTAATAATGCTTTCCACTTTTGAACACTTCCATACACAAGTCAATGGGAAACGTTTTTCTATTCAGGCTCCAATATAATTTACCTATTTCACTCAAAGCACTCGATACCACAGCAAGTTCGTCACATGAAAATCATTTAATTTAATAAATTTTGCTACTATCTTTTATTAACATAGAAGAATAGCTTCGCACGCCGCACATGATTCACGTATGAAAATACACGGATTCAATTGTGACATATAAATCTGCAATTCTACTATGTGGGCTAACGATTTTACGATTACTATACGCCTGGAACTCTTGGGCGGGCAATATCGAAAACAAGGTGGTTGCTTGACTAAAATTCACTTTTATTTACGTGAACACACTATTGAGGTGGATTAAGGAAAATATGATCGCTAGTAGGTTACAGCTCGACCATCTTTTGACGAAGCCTTTTTCTTACAACTTCCAGACGGAGTGAAATATCGACATAAACTAAACACCGAGAAGGACTTTTAAGAGTGCAAAACTATGGTTGTTCAACGATTCGCGCTCGAAAAAGCATCAGAGTCCCAGCATCCAGTTGCATAAGGTACTTTGGTGGTAGGAGAATATGGGGCTAGTCGTTGAAATTTTTCAGAATGGACTGCATTAATGTGCCTCAATTTAGGCCGGCAGGAGTAGCAAGTCAACACTATAATAAGGAAATCGTTTGGAAGTCAAATTCAACGTTTATTTATGCCAAAGGTAGAAGGCCAAACAGTGATATACATTGACACACCAGCTAGTTATTTTTTGAAATCACTATCTGCATATTATTTTCCAACCATCGGCTATTGAGTTCTCACGAAGTGCAAAACTATTCGCAAACCGTGATTTCCTCTATTGCAACTATTATCAACAGTTCGTTGTAGTAGAAAAGTCAGGCATCTGCAACCCACTACGCTAGCACTGCAAGATAGTTTCAGGCGAACAGGATTCATACATAGCCCGGGACAAGTATGTGTAGTGAAATTAGGTTATCTGTCGTAGACTTTTGCTCGTACTACAGAGCTTACGATTTCTCACGACATCATTGCTCCAACTACGAGGCGAATTGCTTGCTCGGAATGCAATCAGCAGTGGGGGCTGTACCCTTTCACCCAGCATATTCATACTTTTTAACAAGCGCAGCGCGCCAAATTGCCAGGCTCTCTTGCAAGGCTACAACCCAATCCATACATGATAGTAGAAATCGTAGTAGAAACTTCGTTTCGTGTCGCAGCTTTTCGCGAATGTTCGCTTACCAACCAAATGGGTGTAACTGCTGTGTATACTCAACACTATGGCACGTTTCTTATCCTTTTTACGACTGCTATTTCATAGCGTCTACGAAGTGCAATACGAAACTGCATATAGTGTATACCTAGCAGAAATGGATCGATAGAAGCTGGGTTGGGCTGAACTGGGATGCATAAAGTTTGCAGTCGAAGCGCTCGGGCAGCAGAAATCGTAACTGTATATGTAGTATATTCTATACTACAAACAAGCAGACTACTTATATGTTTCAAACGATATTTATGTTTGGCAAAGTTTTCACATGGCTGCTTTGCTGTGTTTGTGCGAAATTATATCCATCGCGCAATTGCTACGTTAAGCGCTATATTAATGTACGTACAATATTTTCATTCCAGCTTACAGTAATTTGTACCACGATATCTATGAAGACAATAGTTTTTTATGCTGCCAATATAACAACCTCACTTAAAATTTACATTATGTATTGCCCAACCTACGAAAATGTCCTTCATGTGCATTTGACGCCAAAGAGCATCATTTATTCCGCCCAGTGAATAAAACGATTAACGATTTGAATGAGCATTTTTACCTCTATTTTAAATTTTCAATGCAGGGGCAAAACGTAAAAAGTAATCCTACACAGGTACTTAACTTCCTGTAAAACATCCTGTCATTCGTGCCGCTCTGACCTGTTTCGCATAAAACCATCTTTTCCAAAGGATTACGAACTAATTCGCATGACCTAGACTGAAAATCTAGCAGGAATCTAGAAAGCTAGCGAAACCTACCCTTTCGCTTAAGTAAATTACATTAACACACAATAACCGACTACTGTTCATGCAAAGAAAAAACACACAGTACTTATTTTTATGCCATCTAATAAATATTGCGTGCTGCATATCTAGTCAATGTACATGCAATATCCGACTGTTCTTTGGCAGCGAAGTTTTTATAGAGGGCGCAAGTGAAAACAATACGTATTTCGCCTTTGGATAAACTAATCATTTTAGTATAATTGAATTCAAAAAGGGAGCACAGAGGAAGGATAAAGGCAATGTATTCCACCAGAAAAATTAGAATGAAATCAAGACCTAAGTCCGTTCATCCAGTAAACAGAAAAACAGGCTCAAGGGTATTATTACGTAGCCTCCCAATGCAAATTCCTAGCTGCTACTCTTCAAAACCAAGACTCATCTTTTTACGAAATAATAAATGAGATACGGTTAGTACAAAGCTTTGAAATATATTGGGCTGAAGAAGACCCATGAGCTTAAGATGCGATAATTTACTGAAAACTCTTTTTCCCAAAGGAACTGTACAATGGGGAATATGCATATTAACATCCCATCCTGCCATTGCTTTTGTATTCTTCGTTTCTATTCAAAGTGGCAAAGATAGGTTCAGTAAGCAGTCAGTCGATTTTTGAGACGAATGACATCGATGACAGGAAAAAATGCTACACCTTTAGAAGTAAGACATATAAATTATCGGTGATTTATCATCGTGTTTGCAGCATTTGGACTCTCTGAACGAGAATCTCGCTTAAGGAAATGAATATTATCTGGTTTGTGGGGTTCATGTGGTACTTCACATTGTTGTGTTTTAATGTTCTTCTAAATTTGCAGCTATTATGATAAGACCGAATTCGAATTTTGAGGACGGTTTATTTCCTATTATTTTTGGGCGTATGAATACTGATTTATTTATATGAAAAGGTTGAACATTGTTTCAAGAGAAGGCAAGCAGATAAAGGCTGGATTTATTTAACGTTTAATAAATTTTAGCGTTTATGAACAGACTGAGTCATACTTTATAAATATCTTTAAAGCTGACTTTCAAAAAAATATCCTCTGAAATCAATCTTATTAATTGGTTTTCATTTTTCAAAGGGTTGGATGTTGATTGTGCATTGTCCAAGTTCTACTCTTTCTTTTCGAACCTTATCTTTCGTTTAACTCCCACTAGACGTCCTCTTAAACCTAACGATGTCCCTTGGTTCACATTGAAAGTCTCTGATGCTCTTAAAGCTAAGGAAAAAGCTCGTGAAAACGGGTCCACCCACTGACCTTCAGGAATTCCGTAGTTTGCGTTCGGACGCTAAAAACGTGCTCAAGCAGGCTATGGGTGATTACTTTTCAAACATCGAGGCTTCAATCTGTTCTAATCAATCCAAATCTTTTTGGTCCTACATCCGTTCCCTCGAATTTAACTCTTTAGTTCCTGATTCTATGTCTCTTGATGATGTTACTGCTTCCACTCCTCAGGCTATTTGTGATTTGTTTGCTGACTTTTTTTCCTCCTCCTTTAAAAAAAACCCACTGAATACCTCGGTAGCTCCCACTGTCTCCCGTACCTCTCCTGAATTATCTATGTTTAGTACCAATCCTTTGGAAGTTGAATTCCTTCTGTATACCTTAAATTCTAATACCAGTTCGGGTCCTGATGGTATTCCTAATATCCTTGTTAAATCCCTTTCATCTTCGCTCTGCGTTCCATTATCTATCCTTTTCAACATTAGCCTTACATCTGGTGTATTCCCTTCTTTATGGAAATCCGCCAATATTTTTCCAATCTTCAAATGTGGTGATCCTTCCGTTGTTTCCAATTATCGTCCTATATCCCTCCTCTGCTGTTTCAGTAAAATCCTTGAACGTCTTGTCTACAATAGAATTTATCCGTCTCTACAACCCTTACTTGCTCCTGAGCAGCATGGTTTCATCAAGGGTCGCTCTACATCCACTAACTTTATGGAGTTCACCAATTTTGTAGCCTTTGCCCTCGATTGTCAACGTCAAGTTGATGTAATTTACACAGACTTTTGAAGGCTTTTGATTCTGTGAACCATAACCTGCTGCTCCTTAAACTTAATGGTTTCGGTGTTTTTGGTCCCCTCCTCTCCTAGTTTTCCTCTTATCTTCATAGTCGTCCTTGCAGAGTTACTTTTAATGGTTCCATTTCCTTTCCTATATTTCCCACATCCGGAGTTCCTCAAGGCTCTATCCTCGGTCCCTTACTTTTTATCTTGTTTGTCAATGACCTTCCTTCTGTTATCAGTTCCCCCTGTCTTTTATATGCGGATGACTTAAAATTATACAGAGCAATCAGGTCTGCGGACGATTTTCATCAATTGCAGGCTGACTTGTTTACTCTTAATTTCTGGTGTCAAGACAACTTCTTGCCACTGAACATTTTGAAGTACCATCAGATGTCTTTTGCATATAAAATACCCCAAATGTGTTCTCTTATTCTTTGTTTGGTATTTCCCTGTCAGTTGTCCTGCATTTTAGAGACCTGGGTGTGGTGTTTGACTCAAAGTTAAGATTTGATGTTCATGTCATGAATATGACGTGCAGGGCCTCTAGGATTGCTGGATTTGTCTTGCGTTCTTCGTATATGTTTACCAACATTTCCTCCTGTATTCATTTGTTTGTCTCCTTAGTACGCAGTATTCTAGAATACGCGTGCCAAATCTGGTCTCTGTGCTTTCAGTATTTATCTGACGCCATTGAATCTGTTCAGCACAGGTTCACTCGCTCACTGCTTTTTAAATTCAATATCCCCTATTGTCCCTACTCCTCTCGTCTTTACCTCTTTCGTATGTTCTCGTTGCAATCTCGGAGATTGTTCCTCTTCTCTTTAAGCTTTGCCAAGGCATTTTCTTGTCAGATTTTTGGTCCCAGATAACCAGACGTGAATCTAGTCGTCCAAGTCGTTTTTCTGAGGTTTTCTCTGTTCCGTTTGCTCGTACGGAAGTCTATTTCCACTCACCTTTGCTGCGTCTACCCAGAACGCATAATGCCCTTAAGTTTGGTCCTCTTCCGCAATCTTTTTCACAATTCAAGCATGTATTGAAAATGTTACCTTGAATTGCTATTTACCTTTGTCCTAGTTTTAGTTTTTAAATTATTCAATTATTTTGTGTTATTTTTTTTCCTTTTTTATGTTTCATTCTTCTTTTTTTTGATTTCTTGACGCTGTGATTGGGATTGCATTTGTAGCGCAAGGGATTAATAAATAAATAAATATAATAACGGAAGCACTAACCTGTTATCATCGTTAATGGTGCAGTCGTCCAGGCCAGTCAGGACCTCATAGCTTATAAACAAGATTATAAATATAAACACAAAGCATGGTAAGTTTCACTACCATTATCTTAATTTTATCGACATTTTCTCTTATTTGCTTTTACCCTATAACAGATGGCTTAGCGTGGTTTAACATGACATCAGAATGTTCAAAGCAAAAATTTGCTTATTTACCTCAAAGCTTGTCTTGCTTGGACTTGTCTTAGATAATCAGCAAGCTCTACAAAGCATTAAAAACTTGAAAACTACTCTAATAAATTTTGTACTTAAATTGCCATTTCACCCTACAAAAATTCATATCCAAATTTCGGCAACAACATAACATTTAAAAATCGTTTGGATGAAGGACGACCATTTATTGATCCGAAAATAACTTATTCTATAATAGTATTAGAAGCATCGGAAAAACAAATAGTTCATGCCACATCGGTAAATTTAAACAATTTCTGGATAAAAAAAGGTATCTTTGAATATTTTGCACATGAAAATAAGCCGCTTGCTAAAAGATTTCCAAGCCTTTGATTTTTTTTAACTCGTATGTATAGATTTTGATTTTCAGATTATTATATACAGATATTTTATGAACAGATATTTTACTAAAACTGCAGTTACAATCAACACAACTTTGTTGCACAACAAAACGAGTTTGAACACATGAGAACGTATGAGAGCAATTACAATGATGCAACACAACTTTGTTGCGCAGCAAAAGTTGCTCATACCTCAAACTTGGCATGGCAACAACATTTTTGAAAATATTCAATTCCACCAGTTCCTATGAACGTCCGGGAAATAGGAAATGTTATATGCAAATGAAAATCAAAAAAATTTTTTTTGTCTCATTTTTGCTTTAAAGGATAAAATACTCACTGACTTTCCGAGACTTTAAAGGATCCATATTATCAAACAACAATTTCGTTAATATAGCCAGTGACGGATGACGGTATATGTTGTGTTGCATTGATTATAACTCCAGCATAACGGAAATTCGGAAAAAATAGCTTAGATTTAATTATTTAATACAAAATAAAGATGGATGAGAAAATTTCCGAGAACAGTGGACGTTCAGTTCAGGTGCCTGATGACTCAAAAGTAGGGATTCCAATCCCGGAACAGTTTTTCAATCCCGGGATTACGGGAAAAATCACAAAGCAAAATAAGGCAAGTTTTAAATAAACAGCTTATATTTTGTGCCATCATTTCAAAACTACAACAATAAGTAAGCTCAAAACTGTATAAAAAATATGTAACTACATAATTACTAATTCATATAATTGATGCAAATAAAAACAATAATTTTAATTATCCAAGACGTTGACAGTATGAAGACAAATATTTAAAATTACAACTATATTACAAATTACAACAACAAAAAATTGAGATACATAATGAAGAAAAATATAAAAAATTCTGCCAAAGTTCATTGGTTTTCGTTCTGACTCGATACTTGTTATTGGGACGGTCGATAAATATTGGTACGCCTGCTCCAAATTATGCGAGTGCCACCACTTTCGAAAAGATTCATTTCTTTTGCAATGATTTTAATTAGATCAGTTTCTTGCGGCATTTCATGATTAATGTATTTCATACTTTTGCAGCTCTTCTTGTAGCGTCAATTGACGACCACCCTGGCCTGATTAAATATGGGTATCTACTGGGTTCTCCTCATTTCTTTGGCTACCAAGCAAACGGTTTAGCATCTAGATCATTGAAGTAATTTTTTTTAAATATATGCGTTGCCTAGTCTCAAAAATAGATTCTATTTCATTTGGTATATTTTCGCTGGCACAATGTGGATTCTGGAGATAACTTAGCATACCAGATAGCTTGGTACACTGACGCTCTTTTATTCGGTCCAATATTCCAATTTTCATAGCATTCGCAAGAATGGACCGTTTTTCTCCTAACAGCCTAAATAAAAATCTTGATGAAGTATTAGCAGTGCGTAAATTTGCATCTTTACGACTTAAGGCCTCCCCGGCAATTTTGCAGGGAGTAAAATTTCAATAATTTTCTAAATAGAATCAAACTCAGTTGCTTCTAATCGCTCTGGATATTACAGGTCTGTTAATGCTTTCTGTATACTATTTTTCAAAATGGGAAACCGTTCGAGCATTGTCAAGAGACTATTTCATCTTGTTTTGCAATCCAGTTAAAGAGACAGTTAAATGCCTTGCTCGGATTTGACATAGTTTTGAAGATCGTTATTATTTTTCGATGGAGATTTTTTTAAATATAAAACTACCTTACGAACTTTCTTTATGCATACGCTGATGTCATAATCCTTTGTCAGATCTAGCGTGTCTTACAGGCGACCGGGTTCAACGTAGAAAGCCGATTCACACTGAGAAAACACATGGCGCCAGACGCCATAATTTATAGAGTTCTGGCGCCATGTACATAGTCGATTTAGGGATTGTGATAAAATATGGCGCCACACGCCATAATACATGGCGAAAAGTACATAGGCCTCCACGCCATGTACATGGCGTGGCAGACTATATTACATGGCGTGGAGGACTATACTGTATGGCGTGGAGGACTATACTGTATGGCGTGCAGGACTATACTGTATGGCGTAGAGGACTATACCGTATGGCGTGGAGGACTATACTGTATGGCGTGCAGGACTATACTGTATGGCGTAGAGGACTATACTGTATGGCGTGGAGGACTATACTGTATGGCGTGGAGGACTATAGTACATGGCGTGGAGGGCTATAAGCATAGCGTCTGCTCCTATGCACTATGGCGTGTGGAACTATGTGAAATCGATTATGTACATGGCGCCAGAAGTCTATAAATTATGACTTCTGGCGCTATGTGTTTTTTCAGTGCATCTGAAGATGATCCAGTTCACATCCAACAAAACGCCACGAGTCTTCTCAGTTCGATGCTCCGAACTGAAAATTCCCGAGGGATAAATAACTTCAAGAAGCTTGCTGACATTTATACATCTCCTCACACAGCATGGCTGCGAGTTATAATTGTAGTGCCATGAGCCATATTACATGGTTCATGGCACCATGTAATGTGGCGTGTGGGGCCATAATTTCTGCGCCATGTAATTATGGCGCTGGGAGCTATACTGCATGGCTCAGGGTACTATGTACATGGCGTGTGGCACCATAAATGCTGCGCCATGTAACATGGCACCACGCGCTATGTAGATTCTGACATTATGGCGCTGGGAGCCATATTGCATGGCTCAGAGTACTATGTACATGGCGTATGGGGCCATAAATAATGCGCTATGTTACATGGCTCTGGGCGCTATGTGGATTTTTTTCAGTGCAGAACCGTCCAAATCTTCGTGGTCGTCGTCCAGACTATCAGCTGTTTCATCAACTCTTTAATCTGGAATGGACCTCCTATTATAGAGAACATCGCAAAATGCCAAGTGGTTGCTACGCGCCAAACTGCTCTGCATTAACTAGTCTGCCTACTTTTCGCATTTCGTTTGACCCATCAGTTACGATGGTAACAATGTCTTTTCCTAGAGAAACATCAAACTCAGCAAGACGCTCTTTTGATATATCTAGGCAGTTTGCAGCTATCATTGATGTCCTTACTCGTACCAAGCTCCATTAAGAATTTACTAAGAGGATGTTAATATTTCTATTTGCAGTCGAGGTCCACTCATCAAACGTCAAATTGAACCGTTCACCTGAGATTCTAGCCTGTCTTAGCCTGTCTTTTTTATTATTTTCTTTATCCTGCTTGCATAGCCCACAACCTTATTTTTGATTGTTGTTGAGGATTTTGGTAAATCTGTGTATGGATTCGCTAGTATTAACCCTCCGAGAACACACCTATTTTTTCGATCATCGAGAACAATTGGGGTCAAATTGACCCCAACCACTTTTGAACGTCTATAGAATCGCCGCCACTGAAGATTTTCATTTGAAAAAATTTGTATATATAGATTGAGACCTCTTTTAGTAGTTCTTAATGTCGATAACATACCTTAAAAAATTCGGCCTAATGTCGATAACATACCTAAAAAAATTCGCGAAAAAACAGTTTTATCGAAAATCAGCTTTTTTACAAAAAAATCGTAACTTTGTAAATTTTCAACATTTTTGGCTAAAAATTTAAGGGGATACACTCAAGGTATGACAAAATCATAAAAAATAGCCCTATAGTTACTCTTGAAAAAAAAGTATTTATTTTGCATATTTACGGTGGCGATTGTGCGGATTTTAAGATTTGCACATTTAAAAAAAATCATAGTTTTGTCAGTTTTGAATATTTTAAGCTAAAAATGTATATGGATACTCTCAGGACGTAGTAGAATAATAAAATAAATTAACCCTACTTAAAGGGTTGCAAAAAAAGGTGTAATCTTCTAAATAATCAGATTCTGATTGCTACGAAACATGGTCGTCTTCGGTCACGTCATGGTCACTGTCGCCAAAATTGTTATCATTGTTTTCAGCTAACAAATTATTGCGTACACTAGAACGCAGATTATACGTCATATTGCTAAAAACAAAAAATAAAAGCACTTGCAAACTTATTTTTTGGCTTTTTCAAATTAATCTATCGATTTATAAAGGAAAAAAGAATTTAATTCCCGGGATTCGGGATCCCGGGATTTCAACACGTTTCAACGAATAGCTCGCTCATGCATTGTTACCCATCGAACAACTATCCGAAGATACTCAGGACTTAAGACTTCTCGCGAAAGTGTTCCAGGGTGAAGACAATGGAAGATGTTTTAAATTGGTTGTTAGTCACTTCTGATCCATATGTTTTCAGTATCCGTAAACTACCGCAGCAAAAACTGAAGAATTTGTCACCGGAGGCTGTAGCGATGATACTCGCTCCTACAGTCACTGCTACAGCAGACTGATTTTTTCCTGGGATTGGAATCGAACCTCATTTTACTACTGAGACGAGCTCGCAAGACGACTCAGACTCCTATATTGATTCGGACTAATATGTGAAATTTTCCTCCTCGCTTTTTCACTATGCCAAGATAACTCCCCAATGTATTTATATATCGTATTTGCTCATGTCGAGACTAGTGTCCTAATGTATATATTTTGAAAATGAATAAATTTATTATGTAGAATGCTCTGCTCATTTAATAAATCATTGTATCGCATATATCGCGTGAACAATTTATAATATATAATGTCTCGAATCACAACAGTTCAGTTTGACAATATTCTCGAAAGATTTTTATTTATTTTGTATTACAAATAGATATATTAAAATACTGTCACGATGGCACTGATAAATAGTAACAATTAATAATAATTGCTGTGATATTCAATAAAAGTTGTCATAATAAATTGGACACTTTTTTATGCGCATCAATAGCTGTCATAAGGAACCGTGAAAACCCCTGTACCATCACTTTTATCGAAAGTAAATTTTTTCCCATCGGCCATTTCGTTTAAAATAAATTGGACTTTGGATTCGTAGTCAGCGACATTAAAAACCCTGATATACCAGTTTTTGTCAACATCTAACACCTTTTTCACAACCATGTCCACCTTATTGGATCGGCCATTTTGTTTACAACAATTTGGATTTCGGATTCGTAATCAGCGCTCTTCAAAATACCAAAGGATTTCGAGAATTCATCCAATGTGCGACGCGATCACTATGTATCTTGAAACTCGGTGCTCATTAACAGTTCTTTCATGGGAGAAATTATAGCATCCTGAATAGTTTTTCCCATTGTGTTATTCCTTTGTGAAATAACTGGTCGTTGATAAATTGTTGGATTAAAAATTGGTTTTATAATGTAAACTGAGAGTTGAATGTAGCCTGCATAACAGATCCGAGGGAGGCTGTTATAGTAACCAAAAAATGGTTTTTTGTAAAAAAAACGGGTTTGTATTTTTTAGGATCAGGCCGCTATTGAGCCAATTATTTTTCTTTTTTATTTCATTCCAAATAAATAGAAAATATTTTTTTTCCGTCAATTTACTTAAAACTAATAAGATTCACGAATTAATATTTGCAGAGTGTTCGTTCATTGCTACTTTTCGTAGCAAACATGGACATAATACCAGCAAGAGATGGGAAAGCATTAGGTTTCGTTTGTGCTATATTGTATCTTATCGTGCCATTGTTGTCTGAGCGGATGCCAGAGTTTACCAGTCAAACAATTGTACGGATTGATTTTCCTTTCGATACAAATTGGCCACTTCTTGATTTCATTAAATTTAATTGAACCGAGAAGCAAACTGAATTGCTTTGTCTTGTAACATGTATTCGGCCTTCAGGCTGCTAATAAGCAAATTGAAATCTAATTGGCAGTACAGAACAATGTCCGTGGGTGCGTGTAGGCGCTCCCGGAACATTGAAAGCCTATTCTTTGTCTATTCAAAAGATAGTGTTGAAGACTGTACTGGCATAGTGTTTGCTTGCTATTGGATATCCGCTCATTGAATTTTTTACTCGGAAGATTTAAGACGATATTGAGAAAATTCACAAGCTGGAGAGACTTTAGCTTTGTGTAAATCATAGTGATTAATGCACTCAGAGAAGCCGAAGAAAATGAAATTTTCTACCATATAGGATAATTAAATATTTTCACAGATCATACCCACAAACCTTTGATTGAGTTTCAATTAAATGCAAAGTTGTCTTTATTTTATAACTAGCATGCAGAATATTAGATTATTTTAATGGGCATTTTCTCAAGGAAGCCAAGTGCTGAAAGCTTGAAAGGAGCTAAGTTGTTAGAAAATTCCGTGTATTTAAGGAGCCTTCGAGATGAACTTTATGGCACCATCCTCTAAATAGTCCTCGTCCAATTAGTCCCCAGTCTACGAAACAAATATTTTATTATTTTGTTTAAATATTTTCTGACCATGAACTTTTTTATAACTGAAAATTAATGATTTTAAAATGCTTTCAACCATTTTGATATTTTCCGAGTACAAATTACATTCTATTAGCACTCAACAGAATTATTTATCTTACGACTTTCTAGATAAAACGCTTAATAAATTCGTATTTGTCATAATTTACAAAAGGCAATCGTGCATCGAAACATATTTTATGACCCACCCACCGCTTTGCACGTTTTAAACGAATGCGGCCGATATTCTACTACTCTGGTTTATCAGTCGGCAAATAATATCGCGATGCATTTGCAACAATGTTGATGAAATTAAATTAAATGCCTCGAAGTGATGATTGACTAAAATATGAAAGAAGATTACTGGCCGTAAAAGTCAGGCATTGGAAATGAATGGGATTTGCAGTATAGTTCTTTTCAGAGTAGTATTAACTGATAAAGTGTTGCCATTTTTTTTATCTTTGAGGCAATCAATATAATTGGGCAATTTTCACCTTCAAAACTGCAGATGAATTTGCAAGTTTTTTCAAAATAATAACTTTTATTTGAATTTTCGATATTATGTTTATGGATGCAAGTCATCTTGATGAAAAATAATTGTTTTGCAAATGAAATAACAGAGATAATATCACGAACATCATTTATTCCTTTTCTACATATTTCATTATCTCGCTTTTATTGTGGGAATCAAATCTTTCGAGTGGTAGCCCTATTTGCAGTAACGTTACGAAAATTATAGATCGACCTCCATTTCAGGGGCAACGCAGACCTTTTAAAGTTTTGCCGCCGCTCGTTTCGAGGCTAAATCCAAACGAGACGACTCAGGTTATTATTATTGCAACATAAAATACTTGTAAACACTTGGCTGTTATGATCCGATGCCGCCCGAAGATTAATACTATGCACTTTTCTCGGAAATATTTTTCATTTCTATGCTGAAGGGGATCATACTTTTCCGATTCGCAGTAGGATTATTTCAAGCATAGCAAAATCATTTAAGGCATAATATATGGAAATGGTCATAATAAAATCAAATATGCGGGGCAGGATGAAGAACAGTAATTCCGATCTCATATAATGAATTAGTAAATAATCAACAACGTTTTCTTTATGATTTTCTGTTAGTGTTCTCTTCCAGAATGTGAACCGAATTTTATGGGACAAAGTAATTGTTAAGTACGATATATGTATAGGTGCATCATACCTGGCGGCAAATCTCATTAAAAACCCAGGCATGAGCGAGGAATCCAATTAGTTTGGTCGATCTGCTGTTCTCACAGAATGCGAGAGATATACAAGATGCTGACATGGGAAATCCGAGGTATCAATGAAGTTTTTTTTTCTATGATAATGCCAAAGCTCAGGGGTTTGCCCTTTGAAGCGAATGCTTAGCGATGGCGGTGGGGAGACACATATGGGAGAAGCCGATATCAATTATTCCATTATTCTTTTAAGTGCCACATTTATTTCTTATTTTCTAGTGTTATGCCTAGTCGCTACTAAAGCTTTAATGTGACACTTAAATAATGGAGCGCTGGTATTATGGCCAGTCGCCGACTGTTAAGACAACAAAAGACGAACAAATACAGCCATGGGCACGGCGGGATTCGAACCCGCGGCCAGTAGATCGCTGCTTCGAACTGACGCGTTAGCCAGCTAAGCTACCGACCCCCAACAAAGATGGCGTTTGAGTGTCTGATGGATCAAAGATAAGAACAGAATTTACTCAGAGAGATTGACTTCAAACCGAGGAATAGTTTTTCCGTACTGATAGTCTTACAGGAGCTTCTTGAGAGCTTCAAACGCCGAGACCAAGAGCGGAGGATGTTTCAGAATCATGGGAACAGCTTGAAAGTAGGAAACAGATTTCAAGATAGCCATGATTAAAGAAAAGAGGTATTTTACCAAAAATTATGCCGAATATTTGTAATGAAAGGCGGAGCTATTCACGACAATTTACGAGGACTTATGCCAAATAAAAAAACATCGACATGATTCAGGTGTATATTTTTTCCAAGAGCTAGCAGAAGTTTTCTCTATTTCGGCGGCACCATGCCATAGACCAGTTGATCCTATACGACCGAACAGTTACCTGGAAGCTTTGAAAAGCCAGGTGAAGGTGGCAATTGAAGCTCTTTTAGTGGTGAATTAAGGACGAAAATAATATAGAACGCAGAATTTTGTTTTGTTTTCACTTTTAAAAATTGAATTTTTTTAAATGATAAGATAAAAATACACGTTCATATTTTTCAAAGCATGATTGCGGCATCCTGGGATAAAAGTCGGAATTTTTTGAAAATTGCAATGACCATCAAACCTCTCGTATTTGCTATATGTTTTAAAGCATACTTTATTATTAAAACAATTCAATGGTTTGCAATCTGTTCTTAGACCATAATTCAGGTATGGCTTGCTTTTTTAAATGCAATTAGTAATATAATATTCATCTGCAATAACTTTATACAATTATAAAGCCACGTGAATTTCGTGGTTGATTAAAAAATGTATTTTAAATCGATTTTTGTATTGTGTTTTCGTTTTGCGCATTTTTGCTTTAATATCACATTATGTTTGGCATCTTTATGATAGATGATGAGGGATTCGCTATACTTTAAACATTCGATAGATGGATAGAGACTGTGAAGTGAAGTCATTTCAGCGATTAAAAGCAAACAAAGAAAATCAGAAAATTCAAAACTTCACTACTTGCGGGATAATATTATGGAATACTCCATCTTGCACCTCGAACAAAAGTATGATGTCTTTATGACACTTTATAATCCTTTCAACTTAATTTTAATTTTATCTTGTATTAGTATGGTGAAAACTATAAAAAAAGACGGAGAGAGGGAATTGGAGTGAACAGATTATGAAAAATGCGCTAGATGTTGAATTGCAACTTCTGTGCAAGTTTCTTTAGGCCCAAAAAGTGAAAATTTTTTGATGGCCAAGAGAAAGATCTTTGCAACTATATAATGGATATGGAAAGTCGTCTTTATGGACTTATGACGAAAGATTAAAGTGATTTGGCATACACTCTGGCAGCAAAATGGGAAGCAACATCTCTTTAACTCAGAAAAAGCTGGCAAAGATTGGGTTCAGACGTTTTTAAGCAGGCATCCAGGATTGTCGACACGAAAACCAGAAAGCACTTCAGCTATGCTTGCCGCTGGATTTAATAAACAAGCTGTTGATCAGTTTTATTAGCTTCATCGGCAACATTTATGATGAGCACAAACTTTCGCCGGACAGAGTTTATAATTGTGATGAAACGGAATTTTCAGTGGGACCTAAAACAAAGTCAAAAATAATTGCATTAAAAAGGCATAAAACAAGTGGGATCCATAACCGCTGCGGATGGAGGTACTACAATAACTATAGAAATATGTTTGAGTGCCAGTGGCCAATACATGCCTCCAATGATGATGTTCACAAGAAAGAGAGTGTGCAGCAACGGCTGATAGACCTGTGCTGCTGATGTTAGATGGCACAGCATCCATATACAAAACCTTGACGACATTAATGAAGCTCGTTCTAATGGGGTTAATATATTATGCTTCCCCCCACATATGACTCATCGATTTCAAGTCGCTGACGTAGCATATATGAGACCCTTGAGAACATACTACGACCAACAAATTACAGCCTGGCTTCGTAGCAATTCAGGGATCGTGGTAGCTGTTCGGCAAATAGCAGAGATTTTTGGTAACGCCTGTATTCAGGCTTCTACAACGACAACGGCGTTAAATGACTTCAAAAAATGTGAAATTTGGCCATAGGATTGAACAGTTTTTTCCGATATTGATTTTGCTCCTTCATTGATAATATATATTCCACATACAGAGAGATTATCCATCACTAAAGCGTTGCCAGAAACCACTACGTCCGACAAGTAGACCATTGGCATCTGCTGACGCTTCAGATTTTCCTTGAGACGATAAACGCTGCAACAATACCTGCAAGATAAGTTCAGTTTCAACAGTTGAAGAATCTGACATAATAATTAGTGCCGAACCGCTGATATGCCGCATGCTGTTGTAATGCCACCGTCTGAGATTAGCAGTAGCAGAGGCTGAGCCCGGCTCCACTTGGATGAGCAATATTGAAATAGATCAAAAGCCAACTACTCCACCATCAGTATTTTCTGCTGTTAGTCCTTAGCAAGTGATGCCTTATCCTGTAATTCGCAAAATTTCACGCGTGACAAGGAAACGAGGAAAAACGGCTATCATAGCTTCTTCCTCGTATAAAAATGAATTAGAAAAACAATGGAAAAAAGAAACTAGCAGAAGATAAAAACAGAGAAAAAAGCTGTAAAATAACAAAAAAAGAATAAGAAAACCGAATTGGCTAAGAAAAAGAATAAGAAGAAAACCAACAATAAGCCTAATTCTTCATCAGAATGTGACAACGATGAAAATAATATCCCTTGCTTTTACTGCTATGGGAAATACTTGGATTCAAATGAACGATGGGCCGCGTGTTTTCTCTCTTCTGGATTGGCCACACTGTAGCTGTGCTGGCATAGAGGACGAGGACGACAAGGCAGTTTTCGTTTGCGAGATTCGCAACCAAAAATAGAATACATCTCCCATACCCCATCTTGCCTCAGAGGGTACCCTGTCTTACCCTACCTAGGGGGCAAGATGGGGTGTTTGACATTTTTGTCAAAATTGATCATTTTTTCTTATTCAATGACTGTTTAAGTTTCTTGAGTTTCTTATTTCCGAAGATTGATTATGCAAGAGTAATTATAAATAAATAAATATTTAAAATCCTTAAAGTGTGCATTTTATTACGCTCCAACCGTTCAGGAACCCGCCTGCGAGTGCAGTAGCAGGTTCCATTTTAATGTTTTGATGGTGTCCTGAAGGATGTAAGTACGAGAAAATACGGATATAAGTTCGTGTCTCGTGTCCCCATCTGGCCAATTTGATGATTTGGCCATGTCATCGATGTTGAATGTCCAGCAGATGAAAGCCAGGGTCTTTCTTTGCTTTTGGCATTCCCAAAATGTATATATTTTGCAACGCCAGTAACAATCTGCTGCAGTAATCTCTATCTTAGATGCCAAAAAAAAAATATAACAAAATTTCAAAAGTGGCTCTTCGATTTTTCATTTGTCTCTCAGTCAACTGAAGTGGCACCTTTTTTCCTCCTTTTTTTGTATTCTCATGGCACGTAAACAGTTGGAAGTAATTGTTTTTAATGTGTACCAATTTTTTTCCAGCTTGTAAAAAAATATTTTAATAAAAAAAACCGCATTTTTCCTTTCGAAGCTAGATATATTTCATTTTGTGACAAATATCGATATTTCGAGGGTAATCACACTGAAGAAGAGGGCAGACTACCCTCGAAATATAGATCCACAAAATTAAGTATATCTAGCCTCGAAAGGAAATATCGGATTTCCTATTAAAAAATTGGAAGTACCTTGTCAACTCCTGCTTAATGCCTCCGTAAGTTGAGTTTTTTGTGGTTACGTATCATCTTTATCTAATAATAAAAAAAAATGTTTTTCTTAACATTTGGTGGTCCTTCAATTTATCAGCACAGATATTTCCGTGGCTTAGATTCGATTAGAGCTAGGTGTGTTGCCGTTGGATCGCTATTTCTAATTTTTGGCTTTGAAACTCCATTTTAAAACACCTCAAAGATGTTCAGGGTTGGGATCTAATGACTGCGATGATCAATTTTTACTTTAGCGGTATATTGTCCTTTGCATATGGTATCCTAGTGTTTTGGAATATTTCTTATGCATCGCAACACTTACAGTTTCTTTAATCCAAAACATATGACCAGCGACATACCATAAAAAGCATCTCCAGATTATGATACTGTAAAAAAAAACAATTATTTGCGTTTCATTGGACCAGAACATATTTTTCGATGCTGCCGATGCTAGCTCCGTGCTACAAATTCACTTCTCATTTTGATGTTTATTTTACTGGAATTAGGAACTTTTCTTGCTATTCTTTCCTGATGGTAGCTTTTCATAAGGCGATTTCTAATTGTTCGGCTACAGGCTGAGGCGTTTAGGTCAGTTCTGAAATCTTTAGATATAGCAAATGGATTCGTTTTTGCACTTTCTGAACAATTTCAATTTCCACGGATTTCCGGTACATCTTGTCTTTGCTATTTTTCAAACACCCTAAGTCCTTTCTAGTAGATATTTTTTATTTTTATATGGTCTTTAGTCGTATGGTGCTTATTTCTGTCCACAACAGACCCGATTGCTAGAAACTTAGTCCCTGCGATGTGGATGTTGCTCTAAGGCGACACGAACAAACGACTTTTCTCTGTCAACTGGTCTCGACAACTGCAAAGAAATTCAACATTCGATAGCTCTCCCTTTTATTTTTCCAGCCTAAGTAAGCATTTTATGTAAATAAACTGTTTATTTTGCTAAAAACAAATATCGCGTTTACAACAAAACACTGAGTAAAAATAAAGTGAGTGGCAGCTAATAGTTGAATTTATCTGATTGAATTTTTTCTAGCCTTCAAACCCAAAGATTTTTTTGGAGTTTTTCAACACTTTTGATCAAGTTCAACACCAGGAATTTTCAAAATTTTCTTATTTTCTACTTCTTCTAAACGGCTTAATCACACGAATCTTTCATCATCGCGTGCCTCTCGCCCGTCAATACAATTCACCAGATTGAAATATACAAACAATTTGAACCTCCAGTTACAGTCTCGATGAATTATTTAAAAAGGTTTGAACAATGGATTAAGTTACCTGATTTGCCCCTTTCTAGAATCTGTCAAGCAATCGCTCAGTCATACTATATTCGTTGATAACGGAAAAGAACCATCATACGTACATCGAAGCGATAGTCCTGCGTGAAAATTGCATGAAGAAATATCAACTACAACTTCCTTCTGACCTAAAAAAACAAATGTATTACATCGTAACGGTCGAAAGACAGCCGGATAAGGATCGTTCGCACCCTCGTGTGCATGAAATGTGGTTTCTTCTGCGTTCCAGTCCTCAAAAACGGATAAATTGTATCCATAAAATCCCAAAGAGTGAATGCTCGTATTAAAAATTAACGAATCTGTAATTTATATATTTCACCAATACGATGAATCCTTTGTATTACATCCATTCCGTTCATTCACAGCCCTATCGTTCACTTCTACGGTTGCTCTGTTCAAACGGCAACACCGCAGCCTGCTAGTTTTTATCTAGCTTACCTTGGGCTTGGACAGATAGGGAATAGTACGATGAGAATACTGCGCAATATTCACACGAAACATGACTGGAATCTTGTTTCGTACGGTTCCCAGCTTCTTCGAGCACACATTAAAGCACCGAACCGATGGGCCAGACCTTCGTCTAGTATTCAAAATGTTGTAGTAAGTCGCCCTACATGCTCCGTTCTCACAACGTATAGAATTCGTAGCCAAAGAAGAAACGACCAACTCTACTTCAACAGCAGGCTCGCTGGCAGCATGCGAGCACGGTTGGCGGGAAAAAATGGCGGGAACATGGGAGATCAATTTACCCGCCAAAACATAAGAGCTCAGAAGGGCTCTTCCGCTCATGTCCCACCCTGCCTTGCGCTTCCCGGTTAATGGCTCTATGTTTTCTGATTGCTTCAATTTGTGCATCTATGAAAAAACATTGAACTGGCATAGCAAGCAAATACAATGGAGCAAGACTCCCAGCTCCAGGGGATGCATGCAAAGGTGCGAGGGAGAACGCAACAAAACAAATGACAGTGCGCGCTCATATAGACGTCGTCATTGTCGGTTGGTATGGTACTCAATCCGACAAAGATAAAGTACCTAAGCTGGATTGGGAACGAGTGGAATCCGAAAGACCACACCGGGCGCTTGCCCTGCTTCAATAGACAAGTCCTGCTTTTGCAGTTTCTGTGGCTGCACCGTCACCCTCGTCAACGAACCTATCCCTTCAAACTAACCAAGTTCAATTGCCGGAGTCAGATTTCGTAGTGGCCAGGGACATGGAGAGGTATCGTTCTCGAATGGGATGATGGGCGAAGAATGTGATTTGTGCGGAATTTATTATATCCAAGTGACCAGAATCCCGAGGATTGGCAGTTTTGATTTCGAATCCGAATTTTTAAATTTTTTTTCAAAATAATATTTGCACAAAATCAAAGCATCAGTTACTTTAGCCATTCTGTATCGAAAGTATCTGAAAATTAAAAACATTTCTCACTCCTGAAATCCTGAGTATCGATATACGAGCTACACGCTCTTCTAGTTAAGAATAAGTAGCTTCTCTACCTATCTTAACATCGCTTCTTCCTCTCCTCCACCCCTCATCCATTCAGAACTTCCAAACAAAATACTACGCTGGAATTACTCCCTGGTCTTTGAACCCAAACAAAGTTAACGATAGGAAAGAAGAAGTGGCGGGAAGCGAGCGTACTGTGCGTCATGCGTACACCACACTTGCCCCGAACCTATGCCTGCTTCACTTGTTTCCCGTGTGAGGTGCTCAATTCATGTCGTCGTGGTTGTAACCCGCCGTTACGTTCCTATACGGAAGCACGTCCATGTATTTGAACTGCACGAAAAGGGCGGGAGACATACGCGCCAAACGTGCATGGCCGGTCCCAGGGTGTCTTCGGCAGAATGAAATTGAGGAGCAAATGGTATGCGGTGGTGGTACTCTGCTCTGGTTTCTGTTTGTGTTTTCAACGATTTGTTTTGTTTTGTTTTCACTTGTTCCGAATGTTTCGTGCACGTTCCGTACGTTGAAACGAGTGCAATGGCAGGCGCGCAAACACCAGACGCGGCTGGCGCTGCTATTGGGTTTTGTTTTGCTTCTATTTTTTATGCCTGCAGCGCGCTGCGGCAGTTTGTACTTTGAACTAAAACTTTCCTATACACATACGCAGCTCAGTAATGTGGAGTCCAAGAGTCGTGAGAGGGGCTGGTAGCGACAGGTATTCGAACGAAAGGCGGTAGAATCTCAGTGGAAGTTCTCTGCCCTCGAGATCGTACCAAAAAGACTAAGTCGATTTGCGTCTAAGATGACACGATTTGCTCTTGCTTTTCCCGCCATTTTATTCATCTTACGCGGAGAAGAGGCAGAAGAAGAAGAAGAAGAAGAAGAAAAAAACACTTCCAGACGGTCTTCAAATCTATGCGACACAGACGGCGGTGTCGTCGAATAAGACATAAAATGAACAAAAGAATTGAAGTGAAACTATTTTTACTACTTGAAATTATAGTAGACGATGTGTACAAGTAGTTGCCTTACATTTGAAAATAGATCTAATTTCGTCTATGAATGCATCCGTATCCTTGAGAAGCTTGGTCCGGTTTTAATTAAGGCAGTATTCTGGTCTAGAGGCACGATTTTGAGGTGATTTTACGGACGCAATAAAAAAAAAACATGAATATTTTTGGTATATGTTTTTTACCAGTGTTTTATTAACATTTTAAAAGTATAAAAATGTATTCAAAAAAAAAAAAAATTGATGTAGATACAGGCCGGCGAAGTGAAGGCTAAAAAAAAAACTTGTCTCATGGTTGACCTGATTCCAACCTTCCTGGTGGTCTGAAACACAAATTTTTGGTGAATTCTGTAATAAAAAGAATGTGAAATTCGTCTGACGTAGGCGATTTGAAAAAACTTTTTTTTCACAAAATGGCGTCCATGTAATAAAAAAAGTTGGTTTTTTGCCTCATTTTATTAACTTTGAGTATTTTTAATAAATAGTAGAAACAAAAATTTGGAAAATCCCTACGACAGACGATAACCAATAGTGTTAAGAGGGTTTGTGCAAAATTTCACGTAAATCGGTTCATTACAACTAGAGATATCATGTCAACCGTATCGACAAAAGTATTTCCGAGAAAAACGCGTTTAAAACTTGGAGTCTCGTTTCGGGCAGTTAGTTGGCATGTCACAAAAATAGCTGTAACTCCAAAAATAATTCGAATTTTCGAAAATCCTTTTAAAAGCTTATTCTTAAAGGTCTAAACTTTGAAAATATGCAAACGAAAAAAATCGATTTGATCAAATTTCTAGACCAGAATACCCCCTTAAAACAATGACAAGTATGTCTATTGTAAATATTCATGGAGTAATAAATATATAAGAAAAATTGTTAGAAATAGAATAAAAATGCAGAAAGCTGTTTTAAGTTGTTGAAATATTGAATTGCCATCAGCTTTCTCCCTTCCCGTCTACAATATCATAGACAGCTAATATCGGCTCCAAAGCGTTGAAAGTAGAGAATATTTGATGCAGGAATAATGCTCATTTTGCGGATAAAGTCTCCGAAAGCATTATCATATAGAATTGTTTTGATTACGAGACTACCAAAAAGTGAATATCCAATGACCACTCGGTTCTAATTCAATTTGTGATAGTCTTACAACCAAAAAAATTCTATATGCATTAAGTTGCTTGCAAATATTGAAAACTTACGCTTGTTGATAAATTGTCGTCAGGTTCGGGGTGCCATCAGCCAATAACAAGTGGTTTTAAACATACCTGCAAATGAAATAAAAATATATTTAAAAAATCTTGAATTTAAATTGTGTAGCATAATATTATGACTAGTTTTGATAATGTATCGTTTCTTGCGTTTAACTGATAGAATCATATTTTGAAGTCTGGATGGATATTACTATATCGAGAACAATCAGTCTACTGTTTGTGAAGTAAGTATCGTATTCGTTTTAATTGATACATAAAATCAGTCGATAGATGCAAAAAGAATACCATGTCAAAATAGTTATATTAGGAATCTTAATTTTATAGAGACCTTCCAAATAAAAACCACAAATTATTGAGAATAAAAAAACCCTAGCGCATCAGAACCGCTAGAAACACCAATGTTCGAGAAACAATAGAGGATTTGTGCAGATTTTGAGTGTGTATTCTACCACTACTTACTTTTCCTACTTAAAACTAATACACCCTCAGTAATAATAGAATCTAAGCTTATTTTAATTTTGGTGACTTCATCGAAAGTTACTGCAGTAGAAAGGTGTTTGGGGTTGCCATCCGAAAAATGTCCAGAGCTTGGAAAATTTAAACAATGTTTACTTATTTTCATTGCTAATGTTTACGATGGAAATACTTAATGCAAGCATTTATTAGAACGAAAATAACAAAAAGGCCTAGTGCTAGCATCCCTTTGGTAGCACCGAAGCCAAAAATACATATGTCGCATCTGCCTTACGTTGAAGTCAACCTGCTCTGCGAATTTCGAATTGATCCGATGCCTGCATTGGAAGTAATAGGGATGCAAAGAAATTTAGAGTTACCATAAGCAAAAGTTTTCAAATTTTCTAAATCTTAATATTTGGTGTTTATTTTCACTATAAGATTACTACGATTTGAAAATTCTATGATAAAATCGCTTACTAAAGGTATGCCAAAAAATACAAAAAACAACCTTACCTGGCAACCCTATCATTGTATTGAACTTAAATTTCTACTGAATATTGCCTACAATAAGTTTAATTTGCAATTTGAATTTCGTTATGATTCAAAGACTGTACTGAAAGCTATAGGGCAAAGAGCTTTATTTTCGTCAGGAATTTTCAAAATTTAAGACACCAAAAATACCATAGCTGGCACCGAAAAAACGTGGTTTAAAGTAAGGTTCAGCTACTGTGTGAATTTCGTCAAAATTGAATGACTAAATCAGAATTTATGGGGCCAAAAGCAGTTATTTTTCTCAGTGATTTTTCAAGATGGCACCACTGGCACAAAATTGCCCGCATTTCAAAATCGCTTCTATAAGACCTGGTCCTATTTAAGAACAATACATTCTGAAAATTTCAACTAATTCTGATTATCGGATCGTTAGTTTCCGTGAACAGAAGATTTTGATGCTAAACATATAGGTAAATTGGGAAAGGGTTACCAGGCGTGCCCGTTATAAAAAGTCAATTTTTTTATTTTGGCTATAGAGACAAAGCATAAGACTTATTTATGAGTGGCTTTTTGTCTAAAAAGCGATAATTTTTCAGGAGATTCGATGATTTAAAGGTTTTCACTTTGAGCACCTGCCCTAGCTACAGGGTTGCCAACATGTTCATTGAAAGCTACACAAATTTATAACTAATTAACACCAATATGTTCTGAAAAATTCAAAATAATTGAATAGCTCTATCAAAAGTTATCGCAATTTAAAAATGTTCAAATTGAGCTTCGAATTTTTCAATCCTCAATCCTTCGATCCGGGTCTTTTAACGCCCAAGCCGATCCGATTCAGTAAAATTTCGTGATCGGATCGACTTCAATCAATCCATTGAGGGTATACAACGCGGCTTGACTACTCCTAATCCACTTTGAAACCACGTTTTAAACGCGGCTATATAACTTACATATCGTCGTTCCAAACTCGTCATACTGAATAACATTTTCGCACAGTTGAATGTCCTACACTCAAATAAAATTACTGGCAAAATCAACATAATGAAATTTCAATAAATTACACGCCTCATTCTACAACGCTTGAAATGAGACTGTCAACACAGAAAGCAAGGGTGTGGCTGTATCATATAGCTTCACGCTAAGTCCTATATTGTCGAGCAACGAATATATTCTATTCATATGTAGACATACCATCGGCGCAACGGTACAAGAAACTTCATTCTCAATGTAATGAAATGAAAATCTGATTAACTTATAACACAATAGATACATAAACCTGATTACTTAATTGTTCTCAAATTAATTTTTCGTTTTCTTGCACACCATTCATCGTGTCCGCGTAGCGAAAACATAGATAGTGTCATGTAAACATACACCAAAATCCTCGTACAGCATATGTACACTTTGTCTGTGGTAAAGGACATTACAGGACAAACACGCGGTACGATACGTTCATATCGCCGTATCTTTTTCAAGTCCTTACTTCCTCTTCCATTTCTTCTTTGTTGCCTTTCTCCCGCCTAATATCACTTTTCGATGACTGGGTGCAAGTGTACTCGGTCGAGGCTACAGTTATCGTTGGATTTCATCCAGCTCGGTGCAGCAGCATCAGGAAGACTCGAAGCGCCAACAACAAATATGGCTTCCGAGTTTCGGACAAGCTACCACACCCAACAAATACAAAGATGCTCCCGTACGATATGTACTTTACAAACCGGGCTTAGACTGTATCAAACTCCGAACTGTTGAAAATAAGGGAGACAGGAGGCGAATGGCCTTGCTTTCAGCCCAAGCCCGTCAAAGGGCATTGATCTTTTCGACGGTCCCTTCGAAACCAAAACATTGCAGCGACAGCTGTACATCCGTATAGTCTCTACAGAAACTCAATAGGGCTGGCAAAGTAAGGGGAGAACGAAACAGGAGAAAATGTCGTGTTCCCAGGGTTTCTCGCTGAATCGAAACGCTATATATTCAATTCAACAAGAGAGAAGGATACACGAGATTTATTTTTTCAGCTGTCCTGTGCCCAGACTCCACAAAAAAAAAAACAAATCGAACAGGGTAAGAAGAATTCTCTTTTTCAATATCCTTCGCTATGCTTCCGCCTGTGGAATTCGCACAAATTCGATTTGCAAATAATTTCGCGTACACCCTGTTCGAATGTACCTGGTCTGGGTTTTGCAAAAGTCCAGGGAACATTTGACAATGAAACACAATACGCCCAATAGTAGAGGGTAGTTCAGGACTGCCGATTGCAAGTATGGAAACATTAAATGAAAGGGGCTTTGCTTTCGAACGAGACGAACAAGTTCCGCATTGGAATGACGGCATGGGTTGGATATCATCGAGGCAGACTCAATTGCAAAGTTGGCTGGTACTATGCGAAACAGTAAGGGTACAATAGACTAAGTTTGGCGGGATTCGAATCCGTTCTTGTTCTGTCTGAAAAGGTTACTATCCTCTTCGATCTGGGAAATCAGAAGAGGCATTACGTTCGGCATCTGATGGTAAAGGAGATTTGTGTTTGTCACATTATGAGTGCAGAATTTTCATCGTACAGGTGGTACAGGGAAGACGAAAGGAATACAGGAAACAGACGTCATGTGCGACATCCACACGGCTAGCTATTTGCCGTTAGAGCAGATATAGATGTAATAGTCATCACGACCATTATCCCGAGGGTTTATTGAATTTTCTCGTTCTTTATATAGTTCGAATACAATGTACAGAAAGTCCCCAATGTAATCGTAGCGAAGACATCAACGCCCTAGAGATCTTGCTCAATTCATAATTATATTTGCAATAGGCTGTAGGAAAATAAATGGAAAGAAAAACTCGAAATGGATTACTAGTATTTGAAGCGTGGGTTTACGATGCATTCACGTGCTATGACCTTTGAAAATATTGCATACTAGAAGGTATATTTTAGAAGGAAACAGAAAACTTAAGATACCATAAGAGAAAGGTATAATAAACAGAAAAATATATTTAAACTTCCGTCTAAGAAAAACATAAAAAAAAAACAAATTTCAAAAGAGGTTGAGTCAGGTCACAATAATTTTTCAAATAAATTGAATTTCCATTAGAGCTCATGTTTTGAAAATGTAGGACGAAAAAGCGAACATGATTTAACGAAAAACAAGAAAATTTTTTCGCAATTTCGAAAATACTAATTTTGAACAAAATTAAACAAACATATTTTTAGCCAAATATTTTAATTTAAAAATCAATTTTTCCTTTAGAAGTTGGATATATTTCAATTTCTCGACAGATATCGATATTTCAAGAGTAATCTGTATATTCCTTTCATCGATTTCTATTAAGGAATTGAAATTGCTAAAGAAAAACTGGTCTTAAGTTAAAATATTTGGTTCTAAAGGCTAGAAAATTTAGCTGTTTTTTGAATTGGAAAGAGTGCAAAGCTTAAGCTTTATAATAAACAAATTTATCGTCTACTGTCTTACTAAGCATAAACGTTCTATCTACATTTTAGTACTTTCGAGATAATCAATGATTTGTGTTTTTATTTGTACTGGAGATATATGGAGAGTGCATTTTTCAATATTGATTTTAACATACTCCCAAAAGAAATGTTTTTCAAATTTTGTAGAATGATGTTACAGAGTATGTAGTTTTCGATTCCGGTGTTAGCTCGAAAATGAGAAAAATGCAGATAGAACGGTTATGCTTAGTAGGGCAATATACTTTAATATTCTTTTGATGTCCATGGGTCAAAAGTTTAGTTTCAATCGTTTATCTGTCTAGATTAACAATATATAATTTTAATAATTTGCGGACTCAAACTCAACTTTGAAAAAATTGTTCAAATGAAACATAATCATGTTTAGGCAGAGTATGGAGAAATACTAAACAAAATTTATGTTATAAGCTTATGATCAACTTAAGGGTTCATTCTACTTTGCAGCTTAAAAAAAACGTTTTTTTTTCTTTTTGCATTTTCTGAAAGTGTATACTCTCAAGAGTGCTGTGTTAAATTTTCGTTGAAAAATTCCAGGTATTTTAGATTATATTTAAGTCGAAATGCAGGTAGTCGCTGCGTTTATTTTAGCCCTTACCACTTCCATGTGAAGCTGGTATTAGCGTGTGTTGTACATTTGTACGAGAAATTTTTAGTCAAAGGCTGTCAAATATTGATATGAATATACCTACTAGGGTATATCCCTAACCTACTAGGGCTAGCGTATGTAAATGGAAGTTGACGGTGTTGTTGAAATGTTTCAACGGTCTGCCGAACTACACGGAGTAAAATATGCCAATTATATCGGAGATGGAGATTCAAAGACATTTAAGACTTTAATAGATATTAAACCATATGGTGATGATTTGGTTATAACAAAAAGAATCAATATGTGCTACATGTAAAAAAACGAACATATAAAAGAGCTACAGAAGCAAAAAGGCAGCTTGCGCAACGACGGAAAATAATGAGACAAAGTGAAGACGCCGAAACATCGCAGGCTGCAAAAAAGCGCAAAACTGTTATACAATACAACTCACAAATAAATTGATAGCTGATCTATCAATTTATTATGGACTGGCAATACGTCGAAACCCTAATTCAGTGGAGCATATGAAAGAAGAAATTTGGGTAACATTTTTTCATAAAATATCTACAAATGAACAACCGCAACACGAATATTGTCCACCAGGTCCGGAGTCGTGGTGTAAATGGCAGCAGGCTCAAGCTACTCAGCAAGCTTACCAGCATCCACCCCCATTAGATAAAGATGTTCAAGATATTTTGAAGCCCATTTATGAAGATTTAACTAGCGATGATCTCCTTGAGAGATGCCTAATAATAATGAAAGATTCAATAAGTATATATGGCCGTTAGCTCCTAAACATATATTTTGTGGAAAAAAGTACTCCGAATTTGCACCTACTGTGCCGCATGCACCTTTAACGAAGGACTTCAGCCTCTTTTAAAAATTATGGAGGATGTGGGCATCAGCATTGGTCCAAAAGCAGAGGAATTAGCGCGCAAAAAGGATGCAGTGCGATTTAATTGTGCCGAATGCATTGCTTCTCATGAGACAAAAGAGGCCAGGACGGCTCAAAGAATGGAAAGAATAGCTGAAATTGAAGAGCTTGAGGAAGCTTAGGGAATTCTGTATGCAGCTTGCATCGCTAATTAAGCGTAAAAATACATTTAGTATAGGCATTTTGTTCATAAAACTTTAAACGCGTTTTTCTTAAAACCATGTTTTTCTAATCGGCGGGATTGATTTAAAAAAAAACTAACCAACCAATTTCTCTGAAAATTTAGCACATTATTTAATATGTTAGTGGCTATCGTCGGTACTACAATTATAATTTTATCGTAAAAAATTAGCATTTTTATAGCAAAAAATTGCAAAAAGAAGCTGTAATTTTCACATTTTAATTTTCAAACTAATATAACTTTGTTAATTTTCGCTTTGACAGGTTAATTTTAGTACCTGCGATAGCGACAAGGCTGCTAAATAATAAGACAGTTCTTTTTTTCATTTCGGGTAAATACTTTGGGAAAAATCACTTCCGCCATCGAAATACATACCTCCCTTTGTCGACAATTTTTAAAACTTTAAAAAAATAAATAAATAAATAGTATGTACTGTTTTGAAATGCTAAAGACAATATTTTTAATATTAAAATAGAATGAAGTTGATAACCATTGTAGTTTTTGAGAAAAAAATATTCTAAAAATTGTATTTTTTATTCTCTCGAAAGTAGAATGAACCCTTAATCGCTTACTTCCTCAGAAAAATTATTCTTACGATTCGGAATAAACAGAAAATTTCGTTCCGGAATTGCAGAATATATTTTTTTCTATTATTCCCAATTCCCGGTCCTGTATTTTTTTGATTCTATGCTTGTTTTCGGTTTTTGTTCCTATTTATACTGATGCTTCAGAGCGTTTTTTCCTTCAAAAACATTTTTCTCCAAAAAATTACATTTACATTTGAAGAGCTTTCTCAGCATCTATTTTAGCTATTGATTCAGAGTATTTTCTCCCATGATATTTTACTGACTCATCGGATCATTTCAAATGAGTCCTATGAAGACTGTTACCCTGAAGGCATTTATATCGTGTCCGTGTGTGACTTTAACAAAATATTTTAAATTTTTATGCTATGTTTGTCAGGTTCGAAAGAAATTTTTCCAATTTTTTGTAGCTATAAGTAGATTTAGTCAGCTCCTTACTTTCGGCAACTTTTTACTTTAAGAATAATGAATCTTTGAAAATGGTGGTTATTTCTTTATTTGTTATTTCTTTTCTTTATTATAAATGTATTTCCTTATTATAAATGTTATTTTGACACTAACAAGCAATTTCGTGTTCAAACATATGCGGGCATTTCACGTGAAGCGGACAACGAAAAAAAATCGAGGTTCTGGATTTCGTTCATATTGTGCATAATGGTACTTCTAGAAGATATGAATGTGGATGCACAAGTTATTGTTTCTATGAGGTTTAGTTGCCGAGTTATGGGCTTCTGAATAATTGACGAAATTGATAAAACGTTTTTTTGGAAGCGGATTCTGAGATTCAAAACAAACTCTAAAAAACATTAAACATAATGATTGGTATAGAAAATTAGCTGTTCTTTTTAATTTTGAAATTAGATTTGAAAAATAATTTTTTTTTCCTGTGTGGAACCGGAAGTAGACACTTTAACTCGTAATTTGAATAATTTGGACCAGGTTAATTTTGTTTATTTTTATAACAAAATAAAGCTTAAAGTATACTTATTTTATCATAAAAGTTTTGGAATGGGATGGCCAGTAGTTTAAGAGTTAGGTGAATTTCAATACAAAAAAGTCGCATGGGGCGTGGTACCGGGAGCTTGATTATGATAGCTAGTGAGTGTGAAAGCAAAATATTTGTATTAAAACTATTATATATAACTTGTATCACTTACATATAAAATATAAAATATTAAAATATGATAATACTGATTTACTTAGTGAAAAAAAGGGTACTTGTGTTTAGACAAATGAATTTATTTCAAAATTTTTACAATTTTACTCTCGTTTCTTAAACTAGTTCTTTTTTTTAATAACAAGAGGTGTTTCTACGATCAGTTTTTTCCAGCAGATTAGATATAATTTATTTTCTGCTAATATTCTTGGAATTTTTCTTAGGTCTTTAGCCTTCCGATGAAACTTCAAATCGAATGGATTGAAACATCGATAGCCAAACGGAGACATAATACACATAATTAAGACTCTTTAACTTATCAACGAAAGTAATAGTCATTGCAAGCGTTGAACAGTAACTCGAAAAATATCGGAAAATTTGAATTGGCTTGGCGTCAAATATATTAGATATGCGTCATATATTTTAATTAGGTTTTTATGGGAAAATAAAACCTTTTTCAAATAAGAGATGGCGCTACTAATCACATTTCAAATCAATTTTTGTTTTCGAGCCAACTAGCTGCCCTAAGCAAGCTCTCGGTACCACGCCCCATGCGACTTTTATGTATTTAAATTCACCTACCTCCTAAACTACTGGCCATCCCATTCTAAAACTTTTATGATAAAATAAGTATACTTTAAGCTTTATTTTGTTATAAAAATAAACAAAATTAACCTGGTCCAAATTATTCAAATTACGAGTTAAAGTGTCTACTTCCGGTTCCACATAGGAAAAAAAAATTATTTTTCAAATCTAATTTCAAAATTAAAAAGAACAGCTAATTTTCTATACCAATCATTATGTTTAATGTTTTTTAGAGTTTGTTTTGAATCTCAGAATCCGCTTCCAAAAAAACGTTTTATCAATTTCGTCAATTATTCAGGAGCCCATAACTCGGCAACTAAACCTCATAGAAACAAAAACTTGTGCATCCACATTCATATCTTCTAGAAGTACCATTATGCACAATATGAACGAAATCCAGAACCTCGATTTTTTTTTGTTGTCCGCTTCACGTGAAATGCCCCATATGACAGTAGTTTAATGTTACATCTCAGCCGTACGAATTGAATACATTAACGATTGGACAATGCTTCAAAATGCTGAAAACTTACTTCCAAAATGAGTGCTGTGTTGCCCAAAAAATTCGAAAAATTAGTTTGACCGAAATCAAGCGCAAATTTATGACGAAAGTTCGTTAGACAGGCTTGCTAGTGGATAACAGACACGGTATTCTCACTCATAGAATGTGTGTGAGGAATTCCTCACATAATATTTATTTTAAGCTTTTGTCAATAAATAGATATATCAAACGGCGGCTTTCAAACATGAACTCTTTTTATTCTCTAACAAATGACTGACTAGTGTCAAGACTTACAAAAAGTGATAACTAGATTTCATCGGTCGCACCGCATCCTTTGTGGTGAACTTGAGAGTTCCCCACAGCACTCCCCTCCAAGTGAGAGAACCTCGCGGCAAATCGACGTCTGGAAGATGCTGGTTGTTTTGGCCCTTCATTGGTCGCAAGCGTAGAATTCGTTTCGAGAAAGGCCGGTTTCAATCGCTCTGTGGACACATTGATTGGTTTTCCATTGACGTCTATGGTATACAGAGCGTTCGAAATTCGTTTCAGGATTTTGTGTGGACCAGTGTACGGTCTAGTCAAGGATTTTCGGAGTGAGTCCACCCTTAAAAACACGTGCGTACATGTGTCGAGATGCTTGCTTTTGAAGATTTTTCGGTCGGTGTGATGCGTTGTATGAACGGGTCGTAATGCTTGCATGGTTTCTCTTAAATTGTCGAGGAAACAATGTGGTCCGATAGTTGCATTTGATGCTGGAACTAAATACTCGCCAGGGAGGTTTAGCGTCGTGCCATAAAGCATTTCCGCGCTCGAACCGCCGATGTCTTCCTTATAGCTAACTCGCAGCCCCAGCAGGACCGTAGGCAGAATATCAACCCATGCAGGGTTTTTATTGTTGCACATTATTGCCGCCTTTAAAGACCTGTGCCAGCGTTCTATTAGGCCGTTTGAGGCTGGATGGTACGCCGAAGTTCGGTTTCTATCACAGCCAATGAGGGCTGTCAATGAGCGGAACATTGCTGACTCAAATTGAGCCCCTTGATCGGTCGTGATGGTCCGCGGAGCGCCATAACGTGACACCCAGTGATTAAAAAATGCTTTTGAGACCGATTCCGCTGTTTGATCATACAGGGGAACCGCTTCTGGCCATCGCGAGAAGCGATCGATCACAGTGAGGCAGTAATTATATCCTGAAGATGGTATTAACGGTCCCACGATGTCCAAATGTACATGCTGGAACCTGCTGTCTGGCATAGAGATTTGTTGGATCGGGTTATGATGATGGCGTCCCACTTTTGCCCGCTGGCAAGGAACACACGTTCTTGCCCATTCCTTGATGTCGCTTTGCATGTTCATCCATACAAATCTTTTTGCTAGGGTTTTTGCGGTGGCACGCCCACTAGGGTGAGCCGGCTCGTGAAAAATATCAAACATTTTTCTTCGTAGCGCCTTTGGTACAAAAGGACGAATATTATTTGTAGATGTATCGCAATACAGTTTTCCTTGATTTTCAACTGTGATTGGTTGCAGCTTGAGCGATGTTTCGTTGTGTTCCAATAGTTGCTGGAATTCGGTGTCTGCCTGCTGAGAATCGATGAGTTCCTTTGTCGAGAAACATGTAGGCATCGAAATTTGCTCGATTCGTGACAAGGCGTCGGCGACGTTATTTGATTTCCCAGCTATGTGCCGAATGTCCGTCGTAAATTGCGATACGTAACTGAGGTGACGGACTTGTCGAGGCGACGCTCTATCAGATTTCTGATTGAACGCGTATATGAGCGGCTTGTGATCGGTTTGAATAAAAAAATCGGATGCCTCAAGCAGGTGTCGGAAATGACGTACACTGCTGTAAATAGCTAGCAGCTCCCGGTCGTATACGCTGTACTTTTCTTCAGCACGGGACAATTTTCGCTGATAAAACGCCAATGGTACCCATTGCTTTCCTTGCTGCTGCTGTAGAACCGCTCCCACTGCTACGTTGGATGCATCAGTCACGAGCGTTAGTGGTTGATTCGGCTCGTAGTGCGCTAGGAGTGTTTTGGCCGCTAGACTGTTCTTGCATTTAATAAACGCTTCTTCAGCCTCCGGATTCCATAGAACGGGAGTTTTGTCTCCTTTTTTTGATTCCCCGAGTAAAGCATGCAGCGGGGCTTGACAGAGAGCAGCGTTTTTAAGAAAACGTCGATAAAAGTTTATTAGTCCGAGAAATTTTCGGAGCTCTCTAATCGTCGACGGTTTTTTGTATTGATTGATTGCCTCTACTCGGGATTCTGGTACCCTTGTTCCATTTCTGTCAATGATATGACCTAGAAACTCGATCTTATTCACGCCGAATTGGCATTTGCTCACGTTGATTACCATGCCGTATTGGCTTAGTCGATTTAAGACGGCTCTGAGATGATTTTCGTGCTCTGACGGTTCGCTGGATGCAATTAAAATATCATCTATGTAGCACCAACAGTAATCTAATCCTTTTAAAACTTCGTCCATGAAACGTTGGAATGATTGAGCGGCATTCCGTAGACCGAACGTCATGGCCGTAAACTCGTAGAGTCCGAACGGAGTGGTGACCGCCGTCTTTTCAATATCTTCCTCCGCTACCGGAATGTGGTGGAAAGCCCTGACTAGATCAATTTTCGTGAACACGGTTTTTTTTGATAAATTTGATACGATATCTTCAATGTGTTTGAGTGGATATCGATCAGGGCGCGTGGCGGCGTTTAGACGGCGGTAGTCCCCGCATGGGCGCCAACCATCTTTCTTTGGCACAAGGTGCAATGGGCTAGCCCACGGGCTTGAAGAGGGCCGACATATCCCTTGCTCCAACATATAGTCGAACTCGCGTCGCGCTATCTTCAGTTTCTCTGGCGATAAACGCCGCGGCTTGTCGGCCACTGGTGGACCATCTGTCACTATATGGTGACGCACCTTATGTTTCGGACTCGGAAAAACAAATTTTGCAGGATTCGTTAGTGTAGAATATTCTTTTAATAATTTATGGAACGAGGATGATTCGGATACAGTTGAAACGCTCGGCGTATTTGAACGATAAATCTTACCCGGCACCGTAAGCAGAGTGGTTGTGTCTAGTAGTTTTCCTTTCCTCATATCCACAAGCAAGTTATGGTGGCGAAGAAAATCTGCACCTATTATCGGGCGGGAGACATCAGCAACATAAAATTTCCATGAAATTACACGTCGAAAACCGAGATCTAATTGTTGCAGCTTAATTCCGTAAGTATTTATCGGAGTACCGTTTGCTGCATATAGCTTTATCTCTGACGTTTTTTTTCTGCAGTTTTTCGGGCGAGGAAGGACAGATACATCTGCCCCTGTATCCACTAAAAATGACATTTTCGTGAGACTGTCATGAACAAAAAGGCGTTTAGGTGCGTTGTCACTGGCTCCCGCCTGAGGTGCCAGTGACTTTATGCGTTTCCCGTGTGCTTAAACGAGCATGGTGGCGTACACCGCCTGGCGGCTGCACCATACCTGTGGTGGTACCAACATATTGAAAATGGCTTGCCTGGATATATGCGTTTAGCATTTTGAGCAGGAGCTGCCGAGTGAAACGGTCTACGGCATGTAGAACATGTTGGACAAGGGGTTTGTTGCGCATTTGTTTTTGCACGCATTATTTCAGATTTTAATCCTGCGATCTCTTGCACGAGGTCATCATATCGCGTGTCGTTTACCACGGACTCAACGTTATTCCGATATGAGACCGACGTTATCCGATCCGCTGACTCTGCTAGGTTGTCCAGGTTGGTAATGTTCGACCCGAGTATGATTTGTTGCACGTTATTCGGCAGCCGTTCGAGCCACAGTGATTTCAAAAACGACTCTGTGACGTTAGCGCCAGCCGCGCATCGCATTTGACGTAACAATTGCGAAGGACGTTGGTCCCCTAGCTCTAGTTCACACACGAGCTTACGCGTCAATTCGTGTTGCGACAGTTCGTACGCGGACAGTAGTCGATTTTTGATTGCATTATATTTGCCTTGTGCTGGAGGATCATTCAAAATGTCTGTTACCTGGTCTAATGCCGCGGCGTCCAGTTCTCCTATCACTCTATCAAATTGCGCTGCATCCGTGTTGACATGGTACGATCGGAATTTCGCTTCAACTCTGCTGAACCAACTGCGAACTTTGGTTGGCCAAAATGGCGGTAGCGTGAGTGAAATCGCTCTGACTCCTGCCACATCCCGAGATTGCTCGGGCTCCGCTTCTTGGTTGCCATCAGTCGCGTCAACGAACTCTCCATTTTCCGTCATGTTCAGGTTTCGGGGTCACCAATGTGAGGAATTCCTCACATAATATTTATTTTAAGCTTTTGTCAATAAATAGATATATCAAACGGCGGCTTTCAAACATGAACTCTTTTTATTCTCTAACAAATGACTGACTAGTGTCAAGACTTACAAAAAGTGATAACTAGATTTCATCGGTCGCACCGCATCCTTTGTGGTGAACTTGAGAGTTCCCCACATGTGAGCATTTGAGATTAGTCCCGGTGATTTGTCAGAGCATCAATATTAGCCACACTAGTCTTAGGGGAATTTTCCACAAAAATCTCAAATTTTTCGAGAAAAAGCTCCAATTGTCCAGCCTGTACAGCAGCTGTGATTACACTGACTATAATTTTTTTTAAATCTAGCCCTAAGTCAATAATGATTTTGGCGATTTAATAATGGAGATTGCGAAGCATACGACAAAAAACGTGAGAATTATTTGATGACGACTCATACCAAACGACCGACAAGTTGCCCAATAAAATGAACGTTGATAAATCTACAGTTTAAAAATGCTTACATGCAATGGAAAAGAAGAGTTTATTGAGAATTGGAAATTGTCACTGGCGACGAAAAATCGTTCTAATAGCAACGACCTAGGTCATAGAGTTAGCCTAGTGAACCGCGACCGTTCGTGCCTAAACGACATATCCACGGTTTCAAGATTATGTTGTGTATTTGGTGGGATCAACAAGATGTTGTATGGTATGAACTTCTCAAACCACCCGAAACTATCACTAGATCCGTTTGCAACTTACATGTTTGAACAGAGCTTTGAACGGAAATCATTGAAAGTCAATTTTGTAATTTATTTAAATAATTTATTTAAATAATTATTCAATGGAAATAAACTATTTAAGATAATAAAACCGACATCAATGCTAGCGAAGATATCAAGAGAAGATACAATGAACTAGCTAAAGAATTCTTAAGGAAGTCTCGCGAAGCATATGAATGTTATATTAATATAGTTGGGGAAAATATAATCTGTGACCCCAAAAATTTTTTTGAATTCGTGAACACCAAGCAAAAAACTTCAGGCTATCCCACAGCAATGTATAAAAATGACTCACTTTCTTCTGACCCACTAAAAATATGTGACATGTTTGCCGACCATTTTCAAGAAGTTTTCTGCCCACCCAGTGGATTATGTAACGTGTCGCTTGTCTCAACACTTCAGTTTGCTATCGCTGATGAAATATATTTAACTAGAGAGGACATTGTAAAATCGATAAGAGAACTTGACATGAAAAAAGGCCCTGGACCAGATCTACTTCCTCCGAGCTTCATAATCAACAGTGCAGAAATTATCATCTCACCGCTGCTTATAATTTTCACCAAATTACTATCATGCGGTAGATTCCCTCAATTCTGGAAATCTTCTCATTTCACGCCAATACATAAAAGTGGTGACAAGCGCTCGGTTAAAAATTATAGAGGCATTGCCATTTTGTCAGCTATACCTAAACTATGTGAAAAAATTATTTGTGATAAACTCATCATAGCTATTGATCCTCTTCTTAACGAACCGCAACATGGCTTTAGAAAGGGCAGGTCAACTACCACCAACCTTGTGATATTTATCTCGGATATACTTAGCAATATGGAGAAAGGGTGTCAGATCGATACCATATATACTTATTTCAGCAAAGCTTTTGACCGTGTTGACAATGATGTTTTGAAATATAAACTGCAAAAACTAGGCATTTCCGGAAACTTACTAGGATGGTTGGATTGCTACCTTCGGAATCGAACACAAAATGTAAAAGTCCAAGGTTTTCTCTCAAAAATAATTACTGTCACGTCGGGCGTACCTCAAGGCAGCCACTTAGGTCCACTTCCGTTCAATATTTTTATTTCGGATCTTTCGGAAGTGCTGTCCGATATTCCACACCATTTTTATGCGGACGATCTAAAATTATACCACTATTCAATCGGAATCCGATTCAAACTTCCTTCAGTCAACACTCTTATCGTTGGAGAGATGGTGTGATCGCAACAAACTTTTTCTTAACGTAGGCAAATGCCATGCCATAAGCTTTTCCCGCAAGTCATGCTCTTTAAATTTTGATTACCGCCTTAGTAATCAGTTGCTGAAAAAAGTGGATAGTGTTGTAGATCTCGGAGTCGTTCTAGATAAAAAGCTGCGCTTCAATCTTCAGTACGACAAAGTTCTAGCAAGAGCCAGCAAGCAATTAGGATTCATCAAGAGACGTGCGAAAGAATTTAAGAACTTATGGGTTGCAAAATCTCTTTACGTATCCTTAGTTCGCCCAATATTGGAATATGGTTGCATCGTTTGGGATCCCATTTTCAACTGTTATAGCGATAGATTGGAATCCATCCAAAAGCAGTTTGTCATTTTTGCTTAGAGAGATATATATAACCCACACGATTTTGAAAGTTTACCATCTTATAATTACAAGTTAAGCCTTTTAAACCTTGAGACACTTTCTTCGAGGAGAACGGTATTATGCTCATGTTTCATTTTTGATGCAATTAGGGGCTTGATCAACGTTGAGTATCTTTCGAATAAAATCACTTTCAATAACCCTGTAAGACGTACTAGGTATACACGTCTTCTCAATGAACATCAACATCGTACTGTTTATGGAGACAGGGAGCCCATCAATAGATGCTGCAATATATTTAACAATTTTTCCAACTACTATTCCTTATCTATTCCCAAGACAAGTTTCAAATATGCTTTATTCAAGGCTCTAAAATCTTAAAAAAAAAACATTTTTCGTTATAAATTCCTCAAATTGACAACCAAATATAAGTTTGGAATATGGACTTAAAATTATTTATGCTAATTTGTTATAGTGTAGTTTAAGAAAACTTATATTTAATTCAAATTGTGATTTGTTGTTATCTTTTGTTATATGCCTTGCTTGGCTTGAAATAAAATAAAATAAAAATATATTACAAGGGTAGAAAAAATGTGTTAACTAATTCCACTACTCTATATAAGCACCAAAATAGTTTGCTAACTTGAATTATGCTTGCTTGGTGAAATTTGAGTTATGCTTATTTGATGCTTCAGAGTAAAATATCATGATCAAATACCTAGCGCTATTGTTAGTTTTGTCAATTCCACTTTCAACAAAATGATGAAAATTTACTACGTGCATACTTACATGATACTGTTTCTAACAAAGCGGAAGGATGAAAACATTTTTTTAAAAATGCATGTGAAACTTTGTTTACATTACAATCCCACAACCAATTTTCACAAGTGCTGACATTGAAATATGAATTTAATGCCGCATCAACATGCCAGAAATATGCAGAAAGAGAACCATCCATGATGTTCATACCTATCTCGAGCAGCAAAATAAAAATATGTGATGATTCAGCAGAAACAGAAGATGAAATTGATTAAATTTGGTTCAGATTCATAATTTTTATTGCTTGACTCATTTTAAATTGATAGGATGTCATGTTTGTAATTCATTATATAAAGTACTACTGCTATTGAGGTTTTTGTATTTGGAGCAATTAAATTAAACGACCCCAAAGAGAAACAATAACAGCTCACTGGGACAGGAGTTGTTGTTGTTTTCAATGCGTTTTTTTCTGTTTTACTATGGATAAGGAGAGCAAAAAAACACGCCTAATATAATAACGATCTCTGCATTGAACAAACGCCTTTTCTTCGAACAGCTAGCCGGTTTAAAACCTAAAAGTTCCATTGAAACTCTTGAGTCCTCTTCAAATCTCGATTAAATCTAAGCGCCTACGAAATCCCTATACCTACATTGCTGCGCACTTTAAACTCGTTTTTGCGAATGGATGCTCAGCTCATGTGTTTCGTAGACATAATGCACAGCGAGATGCAAATATTGAACCAAACACAAGGAACATTTACGTATTTTCAAGCTCTTCAAATTCACATTCCTTTATAAACCCTACCTCCACACTGTCGGGGTTTACTCCATTATAATGTTTTCCGAGCTCATACGATCTCGAGACAGACAAATCGTCACATTGTCCCCCAGTCTGTAACGATGCTTTCATCTATCGTATCTTTCATATGAAACGAATGTCCTCAACCCTTACCTGTCCTTGCAGATTCTGTCTGGACATTGCCATTGCAACGGAAGTAACCAACCCCTTTTCGATTTTAGGTTGATCGGCCTTTCGCGAATTCCCCATTGTTTGCAATTTACCAGTTCTTCGCACAACTCAACCCGACCCGGTCCCATGTTCTCCATTCAGCCTTGTTTTGTTGATGCATGCATCAGTTTGCCAATCGTGCGCCGCACCAGCCCGTTGCATAGGGATTTGTGTGCGTGTCGCGTATTGGGAACAAGTTGACTGTACTACGGACGGCGGGCGCGCTAAAATTATACCGGCCATAGAGAATGCGTGCCATGAATGGATTTTCAGATCCAGACGGAACATTTTGCAGACGTCAAGGGAAATAAATTGAAAGCAAAAGACGAGAAGAAATATTTGCGCAGTTCGCGTAGTGAGTACTCAAGACGTACTATCCCCTGGTGAACTTCCACATTGTACAGTCTCAAGACATTATTTAAATTCATGGACGTTATGACGGCGAAATGAGCTGTCTAGACATTATGAGTAAGCTTAGAATAATTTGAAACATATTCTGCCTGCAAATAATTATATTTTATTATCGCATAATGCGCTTTCGTTACTTCAAGAAGTCATCGATGCTTTTGAGCATCCTCAGTCTTATGAATCATAAAATAGGACGTGCCAAAAAAATTACGCGATGCTATCTTAAAACAAACAGAGAGAACTTTTATCGACTGGCAGTAGTGTAAGCAATTCGTAAATATTAGGGAAAACTAAGAAGCGAATGAACTCAGAGTGTTGTTGACCGTGAAATGCTTCCCCTCAAGCCTCAACTTCATAAACGACTCCTGTACTCATATATCGTTTCGCGAATTTACGATTCGCTCAGATTAGCACAATAATGAATAATGGTGAGTAGTCTAGTTGTTGTCTTCGTGCCAAACCAAATAATAAACGGCCACCGGTCTCTGCAGGCCAGACGTAGAAAAAACGACACAAACATTAGCCGAATTCCGTAGAGCTAGGATTCAAACTGCCGTGAGGGTTAAGCAGCCCTCCTGCTGCCCCAATGCGTGACTGGTTTTCGAAAGGAAGACGGTTTAATATCATGCCCGGGATTCAGACGAGTCTGTTATTGTTATGACGGGACCCAAAAAGACAACCAGGGTGCAATATGTGCGAATGCTATATGGCGATGGATAGTAGAAGTGCCAGACGAGTAATTAAATTTATTCAGAGAGCCTCATGTCTCGCCGTTAGCGAAAATCTCAAATAAGAGGGCGAATCTTAAATGAATGGAATTCGAACCCCATTGAAATTGTCGTTAAGACGAATGTCTCTTGATTCAAACAGTTGAAATTTTAACTGATAACACTGAATTATGGGAATACATGTTGGGTTTGAGGTTGTTTTATGGTGGTATCTGAAGAACGGTGACTAATCGTTTTTTAAATTAATTGGGGGTTGGAGTTGATACCTCATGGTGCAAAAACTGTAGGTAGATGGTTTATGGCTATTCGCTGATAATTCAAAAGCAGAAGCAACGAGATGCATAAGAGACCTGTTTATCAGCCTAAGCACATCAAGTTAATACTGTCCCACAAAGTATAAATATTCTGTCTACATTTCAGTAATTTCGACATATTCAATGATTTGTATTTTTCTAAATGCTGCGGACATTTTCAAACGAGACGAAAGAAACATGGATACAAATACATTTATTTGAGATACAGTGGCCTCCATCGCATAATCGGACAAGCTCTTTTTGAATGTTTGAGTGAGTTTAAATTACGTAGAAATAGACTTTTTATGCTTTTTTCGCATTTATATATATTTTAGGTATTTACCTAACTTAGTATGAAAACAACAAAACATTTATCTTCAAGTATTATAATACAAGAATAAAAACAAAAATAAGTCAATTTGTGGCGCGCAACGAATAATCGGACAAAGCAAAACACCGATGGAAAAGTTCCGTTGTTTTGCAAGTTCCTTCATGGAACTTGGATTTTGTCTGTCGTTATGAGTTGTGGTTAGTCTTTACAGTGCAGCACATTAGAAAGTTCATTAAAATTTCTCCAAACGGAAAGCAAACTACGGTGGATATAAGACAACTTATAGTCAGGCTGAGTTTTGAAGGAAAAACTGTCCGAGAAATTGCTGAACTGGTCGGTAGAGGCAAATCAACTGTACAAGATATTATTAAGCGATTCCGTGATGAGTTCAGGATAGAAAATAAGAGTCGAGAAGGGCAAAGCACTATATTAAAAGAGCGAGAAGAGCGAACTATAGTAAGAGAAGTTAAACAAAATCCTTTCAAAACGGCGAAAGAATTAAAAATAGCATTGAAGGAGCGCACTGGAAAGGATGTGTGCTTAAATACTGTGCGAAACACATTGCACAAGTATGACTACCATGGAAGAGTTGCCAGAAAAAAAACCCAGAAAAAAACCATTTATAAGCCCTAAGAACAAAAACTTTAGAGTGCGATTTGTCAAGGAGTACCTGTTAAAAGCACTAGATTTTTGGAATCAAGTAATTTCCTGGAATATGTATATAATATCAACTTTTTTAATATTTTGCAATATTTTCAGGTTTTGTTTACTGATGAAAGCAAATTTAATTTGCATGGGTCGGATGGTAAGATGTATGTGTGGCGTAAGCCAAACACAGAATTTGATCTAAAAAACACTAAGGCGAACGTAAAGCACGGAGGGGGCTCTGTCATGGGAGGGGGCTCTGTCATAGTTTGGGGCTGTATGTCTAGCGCTGAAGCAGGCAATTTACATTTTATAGATGGTAAAATGGATAGATTTGTCTACCTTGACATTTAAAAAAAAAAAACGTTAAGCAAAGTGCTGAGAAATTGGGTATCGCCAGCAATTTTGCTTTCTACCAAGACAATGATCCTAAACACACTTCCAGCGTAGCGAAGCTTTGGTTGACCAACAACTGCCCACGCCTCATTCAACCGCCTGCCCAGAGCCCCGACCTCAATGTTATTGAGCATCTCTGGGAAGAATTGGCCAGGAGAGTCTACAAAAATAAATAAAATACAATAGACCAACTAAAAGTTGCATTAGTCGAAACCTAGAGCTCCATTGAGCCGGAAGTGTGCCAAAACTTGGTAAAATTAGTGCCAAGGCGTTCGCAAGCTGTTTTGGCAAGCAAGGGGCTTGCAACCAAATATTAATGGTTTTTTAGTTTAATTTTTTGATTAATTAAGGCACTGTCCGATTATTCGTTGCGCGCCAAAAATGGACTTATTTTTGTTTTTCTTCTTGTATTATAATAATTGAAGATAAATGCTTTGTTTTGTTTTAAAACTAAGTTAGGTAAATACCTAAAAATACATAAATGCGAAAAAAAGTATAAAAAGTCTTTTTCTACTTAATTTAAACTCACTCAAACATTCAAAAAGAGCTTGTCCGATTATGCGATGAGGCCACTGTACATCTGAAATAAAAGCTTTCTCGTTGAAAATAGTTGTGGAAGATAGGTTTAAGCAGATATGACTTTTTTGTAGTAACATGCAACGAACAACTGGCCACATTACTAAGCATAAATGACATTACTAAGCATAAACGTTCTATCTACAGTAGACAGAACGTTTATGCTTAGTAGTGCAACGTTTTTTGTAGATGGAGGGATTTTTCATTATTGATTTTAACATACTTAGAAAATAGATAGGTTTTTCACATTTTGTAGAATGATGTAATATAATATGTAGTTTTCGAATCCGGTGTTAAGTCAAAAGTGCAAAAATTATAGACAGAATGTTTATGCTTACTAGAGCAGAATATGCCTTTAATATTTTCCGCATATGCTTATAACTTTTTTTTACGATGAACACAAAAAGAATCTGGCATGGTTCCACACATTTGAAAAAATCAAATTGACGAATCTCTGATGCAAACACATGTGCTTAGTGATAGCCTCTAGGCTCTAGCTTAATGATAAACTTTTTATTCGCAACGCCAGTAAGATAATCATATTATTCCAAAAATTCAAAAATAAACCTCAGTGGGATGGTAGTATATCGCAGAAGCAGCCTTGGTAAAACAGAGGGCTCCAGTCAAACAGGTCGAAAATGTCTTGAGTATCAGTGATGCTAAGCTCGATATGTTGAAACTTTTGTCTCAGTTAGGAGTTAGAAATACACATGTCATGCATATTCTTTTAAGATCGTCCTCTCTTAAGTATACCAAATCAAAGTGGACGTACAGCACGGAAGCTTATTTCTTCTACTTCTTGGAGATTGTTAGGCGCACACCTGGAATTGAGGTACACTGGGCGCAGGGAAAACCCTCGCACTACATATTTGTTGAAATACCTGAAGTTCCTAATCGTAAAACCCAACAATTATTTTTATGATCTCATCAAATAGTTTCCTGGATTACCGCTAGAAAAGGTATAAAACATAGGATTTTAGCTAGCATTTAATACATAACAAGGCACACGTGAAAAGTGATGGCTAGGTACGAGTAATTAAGTATTGAGAAAAAATCGAAAATCGTAGCACGAACACAAGAAAACGTATCGAAATGTGAAATTGCTAGGACTGAACGGTGAGAAGCGTTTTACAAAAATATGTCCAAACTGGAACCGTAAAGATGAAGGAAGGTAGTGGCATGAAACAAAAGACAGCCAGCAGGGAAGACATTCATCTGAAGTTCCTCTGCTCATCGAATCGGTTCCTAAATGTGGTACAACTTTGCGTAGATTGGAACACTACGTTATCAAGGCGGTGCTCACTTTGGAAGGTGTAAAAGAGGTAGACTGGGATGGGACTAGCATGTCGAACTTCAACAAAAAACTCGTTACTCAACAAGAAAATGAAACAGCCACGTCTTAACTAGTGCAAGGAGAGGTAAAATTAGATCTCTACAGTCTGGAAACGAATCTTTTTTTTCCGATGAATCAAAACTTTGATACTACGGGAAAAGCGCACATCAATCATCACCGAAGCCCTACTTCCTACCTTGGAGGATTTGTATTGAGCAGATCCCAATCTAGTTTTCCATGGCAATTCGGCAGCATGCCACCGTGCTCGTTTAGTAAGTATAGAATTCATTTTGCTAAACTTGTTTCATTGCATTTGATTAAATGAACTGTCTTCTCTTTTCCAGGTACCAAATTTTAAGGAAGAACTTGGTATCGAGGCACTTTCCTGGCCAGGAAATAGCCCCGACTTCAATCCAATAGAAAACATTTGGGAGATAATGTCGAAAAAAGTGAAGAAAAAGAAGACAAAGACAACCGAAGAGCTCGAAATAATAATTCAAAAGTTGTGGTACAACGAAATAGCCCTAGAAAAGGCTATAATTAAGACTAAAGACTATAATTAAGCCTAAAGGAGGTGCTGTGAATTATTAGTTATTTCTTTAATACAATAACTAACTAAAAATGGGACACGCTATTATTATTATTTGTTGGCTTACAATGCCCTCTGTTAATTTCAGCCGTAACAGTTCCCCATAAATAAACAAAAACATTTTTATCGGTTATCATTATTCACTAAGTTTTATTTCAGTCTTCAGTATGTCTTTTTATTAGAAAATCGAGGAACAACCTACTTAAAATTTAATAAATTATATCAGAAGATATAAAACCCTATAAGGTTCAAAATAATAAAGTTATTAATTTAATAGTTTTGCAGGAAAAGACAAACGAAAAGCTGAAAACTGACTATTGCGACGGTTTTTCCAGCGCCGGATGTATCATTCATCATTTCTGTAGAGTAAGAACACGATCAGGGCTGAATTTCAAATGTTTTCGAAGAGTGGACCAAGAAGTACTCCCACAATATTTATTAGTAATTTAGTGTTTTTTTTTTGTTAATTTATTGAAATAAATTCAATTAACAAACAAAGAGCTTATTTTCTGAATAAATATAAAAGAAAACAAAATTAAAATAAAATTAATAAGGAAAACTAGCGTTTAACGAGGTTAAAAGAGAGAAACAAGTGAAAATACCAATAGAATACGGGAAAGAATCAAGCTGAAGATTACTCAATAAACGAGAAACAGACAAGTGAAAGTAAACTTTCGTACGAGCAAAAAGAACAACAAACAGTGTACTTGACCTGGTAGTCCTGTCATGTGGCGCTGAGTAAAAGAACAGACCAATGATGATGACAAATAGGCCCGAAATTTTAAAAATAAAAAACTATTAATCTAATCAATATTAGGTCTGCGCTGATAAAGAGGAAGAATATTTAATAATGCTGAATGTTCACTGTAGGGACAGATATTACGGAGGGATATACTTAACAATCAGGTAGCACGTTAATTTTCTTTGGACAGATTCAACCGCCTCTCATAAATAGCAAAAACAGAGACTCTTCACTACAGAGCAATACTCAAGGAAAGAACGAAGAGAGGAAAGATTGATACGAGTGCAGGTTTCGATATGATAAAATCAGTAACCCGGAAAGCATTTCGAGCGCAGGCACGAATATGAACATCAAACTTAACGTTTCGAACGGAGGTAACACCGAGGTCATTAAAATGATCAACAATTAAGAGAGTAATATCATAGATTGTATAATTGAACTCAAAAGCAAACATTTTCATTGCACAATGCAAAGAGAACCATTTAGAGACATTCAATGACAAATCATTACCGTCATACCAAGATTAATCAAATTATTTTGAAGAGCCAGATAATCAGAAGGAGCATTGATGACACAAAAAGATTTCAAGACATCATTAGCCAAGTAGAAGCAATAACACTAGGAAGATAATTGAAGAAGAGAATAAAGAGCAAAGGTGCAAGGATAGATCCTTGAGGAAGGAGACACTGGAGAGGATGAAGAAACACAGGGGGAGATTTAGTAAGTACGATTAAATATAAATGACGATATCTAGGAAAGTATATGACGTTCACTTGATGTCAACAGCCTAAAGTAAACATATGAAATATCGAAAAATTTAGTGGTACTACTTTAGGCATTCCCAAAACGGTGTTAAATAAACAGACGTGATGGAGGGCGACAAACGCGCCATTAAGAACAAGACGTCTGCAAATTTTCGAGAAAAACGTAAGGACTGAAATAGGATGATCGTTTTGATAACCAAAGAAGTGAGAATTTTTTACATCTTCCAAAAAGATTGGATAACCGTTTAATATTATAAATGATGAGCAAGCGAATACAAAAGAAAGATATATAAGAAATTCCATCAGAGTCAAGAGACAAACTGGATCTAAAAATATATTTATGTAAATAAAGCGATGCAGTGAGGTAAAAGGAAATAAGGGACGTACGACCCTGGAATATACAGAGGAAGAAAAAGTGAGCTAATCGTTTACAAATTTCTTGCAGAAAAGTTATTATAGGATAGAGAATCGTGTAAAGAAGAAGATGAGTTTGAATTATGAACATTTGTCCAGAAGCTTTTGGAGTCATTTAGGCTAAGAGAAGATTCAATAAACGAAAACTAGCGATGAATTTATATTACAGTTTCCATTTTACCAGTAGATCGCAGTTAGTATCAAAAAGGCATAACCGTCATCCAAACTGGAATGTAAACATGTCAGACGAGTAGAATTTTTACCAAGTGTATGAAAAGATCAGTTGAAACTTACGATAAAAATTATAATTGGATAATGGCTATGATATTAAGCATTCGGGTTAGATGCAGGAGACAGTGTGAGAGGAGAAAAATCAAGAGTATATATGATCAAGAATTTTATCTTTATCTTTAGGAAATAGATAACATTAACCAATAGATCACAAGGAAAGAAAAGATGACAAGGCAAAAGATATATGTTAAAGGAATTCAACAAAATGAAGTTAACATTTCACAGAATTTTTTTCGTAAGTGGAATAAGGGCATCTTTAAAAAAGGGAAGTACACTGAAGCAACGAAAATGAGCGGATTTTAATTCAATGATTATTTTTTCCTTTGGAAGTTAGATGTATTTTCGTTTCTTGGCAGTAATCTGGCATTTCTTCTCGAGAGTAATCTGGCATTTCTTCTTCACGGTATGAAAGATATCAAAAGACTTCTCGAAAGCTTAACCTCAGTAGACCAATAACACTGGTTGACAGGAAATACTTAAATATTCAGCAAATGAATATACTGTGTGTTTATGATTGCTTTGTAGGTAAAAAGCTTAGAAAGGTTAGAAGAAATGAGACCAGGCAATGAAACTAAAATTTATATTGCCGGAAGGTTACATAAAACTTGCACTACTCAACATAGAACCATCAGTTTCCTCTACTATTCTGGATTCTGCGAAGAGTTTTACTATACCTAAGAGGCTGTAAGGCTAACTTTCTTGCAGACGAGTGGAAGATTCTCAATTAGAAACTGAGTTAATGAGCTCCAAGATATGATGAGTAATTCACAAAAAATTTAACATACATAGATGCCATTAACTAACTGCTGTTTTCATCGTTGAAAGCCCCCACCAATAATAAAATAAAATGTTTAAAATACGGCAGCATGTAAAAAGTGAATCGGTCGTTTCCTTCTTACACGAGAGTCATTAATAATAATGCTTTATCGGTCTAGAAACGTTAAATCTATTTGGTATTTATATATTTGTTCAAATTACCTATCACACTTACCCCATTTTTTGTGTTATGTCATATAAATTATCAAAAAGGAATACCTCATACAAGCAACATCTGACTACTGATGCCATCATCATCAGCATGTGCAATATACGAGTGGCCCATCTATATTCTGGGACATGTAAAATGGGGCGAGTCTGTTGTGGCCCATCAGATTGATCGATGACACTCAGTGTTACGGCATGTGAACTGATTATCCAGTTCGTGGAAATTCAATATCAAGCGACCATCTACTTAGACGCGACAAGTTCAATGTGTTTTGATCTATAGGAATTCGGGAAACGTTAAGCAGGGTTAGGTAATAATCTTAAAGCCTGCAAACAATACATTGATCGAACTACGCTGCTATCTGATGTAACCGCCACAATTATTATCCAAAGGCATGCAGAATTATGAATAAAACTTTATTTCTGAAAGACAGACTAAAATAACTGAATGGGAAAACCATATAGTCTCGCAAACATTAGAGCATCGGAGCAAAACAATCGATACGTTGGACATTCATTTCATCCACTTCTTGAAACAGACAAGATGGCTCTAGTAATAATACTCCCCTAAGTTCTCTGCCCGTCGTTTTTTCGTCTCGACTATTTTTTTATGAATGCCGTTATATGTACCAAAAATACGGAAACAAATGGTGAATTGTGAACCAAGTAACGTAGTGGAACCAAACGAAAAAAGTTGTCACTTATCAGGAAACGATATCATGACGATACGGCCCATTTTCGATTTGTTCGAAATACGCTGCTGTCATTCTAATCATTGCCGTTCGATATCTATTAAAGTAGGTCGTTTACGGATTGAAATCGAAAACTCTGTGCAGAAGAGCGGGAACGCGTATCATTGCGAGCCGTGAAGAGAATTCAGGACATTCAGTTGATTGTAGCCTATATGTTTTGTATGAATGTATAAAGGTAGCAAGCAAGCCGGCAAGCAGGCAGAGAATAGTGAAATCTTCTAGAGCCCTGTCAGCTTGCTTCCTTATCGAACTTTCATCGATGGCCATTGTTCCCTGTCGTCGGTGAGAAGATGCTATTTTTAGGTAATATTGTTGTATCCAATATTGAAGGGACATCCTTAGAAAAGTATAATTTTCTATAGAAGGATAAGATTACACGGAACTGTAGTGTATTGTTGCAAATAAATGCTCTGTGAAAGAGAGCCATTTAAAGTCGTAATAGGTTTTTGAAATTGAGTTTATAGCATTTCGTAAGTTTTCTAATGCTCTTTCACGAAAAATCCTAATGCGCTTACCTCATTTTTGCGAAATGGACCGGATAGTAATGTCGATTTGAATTTCGAGGTGAAGTGTTTGCTAAGTATTCAAAGTCTTGACTGCTAGCACACTTTAGGCATGTCATTTTATTTTGATTTTTAGGTCTGCAAAACTCCCAGAAGCTGACCAGCAAGGTATTTTTGATTTATTGGAAATTTAATGCTGCTGCAGTTTTTTTTTTCAGTGGAAACTTGAAATTTGTTTAAAAACTCAAAGACAAAGTATCGAATTGTGTTTTTTCCAGCTAAGCCATCTTAATTTCGAAGCTTTTTTTATTACATTGAAATTGCCATAAGACTTATGATCAAGCATGCATCACATAGGGATTAGAACTACCTTTGTTTTCCGGTTCTAAGAAAACTACTAGATCGGTTTATTGATACTTTGAAATCTACTCTAAAATAGCACTTTTACTAAGATCTTGTTCGTGGAATCAGATTGTGAGCCCTCTTAAATTAACCAGCCCACCTATTTCAACTTATCGAGCCAATAGTCTGAAATAAAATAGCAAACTTTGTAACTCTTTGATTGAAATCTTGAAAATTTAACGAGAAATCTAAGAAAGGATTGTTACAAGTTTGAGCACGGGAAAGTTTTGAACAACTGAAACATGCTTCAGAACAAAGAGGGGCCCCACTAAATGGATAAAAGTCCTCTTTCCTAGACGAGAGAAGAATATCTACAGCATTCTTTTCTCAATCACTTCCAACTAAGTACCAGCTTTATTTATACGAATAACCTACGCAGAAACTCAAATCATTCAATGCCAAATTCTATTAACTCTCCAAAGCAAATGGGACATTTTTTTGTCATCATGCAGTGTGTGTGTGTGGGTTGGGGGAGAGGCGCATTGGCACCTCTTAGCACTCAGGCCAAAGGACCCATTGTACTCATTTCCCCCTGCCTCCTACAGTTTCCAAGACTTCTTGATAAAGTCCAGGATCACTGATAGGGGAAAATAGGCTATCATCTGCATGCGTGCAACATCCCAGCCAAAGCATTGATATCTGAGACGCGCAAACGCTTGGCATTCACAGAGCAAATGCTCCGCAGAGTCAGCCTCTTCTAGGCAGGATGAACAGAGGTCATCCTGTACAACACCTATTCGGTACATATGTCCTCCTAGGCAGTTGTGTCCAGTCAGAATACCTACCATGGCCCTGCAAACTTTCCTGCTCTTATTGAGCAAGAATCCTCCAGTCACATGGTTGGGTTCTGAACGGAAGACCTTCGTGAGCCTGGCCACACCAGCAGTCGCCCATCTACCTTTGTGAGCATCATCTACCCACTTTCGAAGAATGGCACGTGCAGATGCGGTCGGCACACCCAAGGCGGGTTCAGGGCCCCGTAGTGGAAGTCCCGAACCTTGCTTCGCAATGACGTCAGCAATTTCATTTCCCTCAACACCACAGTGCCCCGGTACCCAGAGCAGATGCACCCTATTGAATCTGGAGACAGAGTTTAATCGTGCTCTGCACTCTTGGACAATTTTCGAGTTTGTCAGAGGTCTAAGCAGCGCCATCAGTGCAGCTTGGCTGTGACTGCAAATAGCAATGCCTTTTCCCCTCCATCTTTCTTCAATTGCCCAACAGGCAGCTCTCAGGATAGCAAATATTTCTGCTTGAAAAACCGAAACGTGCTCTCCAAGAGAAAAAGCCCACCTGCCATTCGATGAATGTAGATAGACACCAGCTCCAGATCTACCATCCTCGAGCCGTCCGTGAAGAATATCTCAGAATATCTCCTCGTACACAGATCTGGATCGTCCCAGTTACTTCTGCTCAAGAGGATTACTTTGTACCTAATTCCGAAGTCGAGGAAGGGCACCCGAGCGTCCAAAGGCAAAGTGAGAATCGGAGAAATCTCACACATCGAACCCCTAATAGAGCAGTGTCCCACATCGTCTTCACCTACCCATAAGCCAAGCTGAGCTAGTCTATGGCCAGAGCTCATCGCTACACTCTGAACTTGAATATCGAGAGGAGGCAGATTGAGAAGCGCATCAAGGGCCGCACCCGAAGTAGTGCTCATGGCACCACAGACACCCAGGCACACCGTTCTTTGCAGCGAGGCTAACTTTTTTCGAGCATACTATAGCCTCACGATAGTCCACCACACCACAGTTGCGTACGTGAACATGCAGGTAGCAAAAGCTCTCTTGCACTGCCCGAAAGCTTTTAAAGCACGAGTAAGCTTCACTTCCATATGTTTCTTCACTCAGAAAAATGTCACTTTTTTTAGAATCACTTTAAATCAAAAGTTGATATCACTTTGAAATAAAAAGCGAATCTTGTACGAATTCCACTTTATTATAAAAATTTTCTTTTCAAATCAAAATTTTTCATCATTGAATTAAAAAGAAAACGTATATGGCGCCAAATCAAATTTGAAAATTTTTGAATCAAAAATGTTCAAATATGATTTGGCGCCATATACGTTTTCTTTTTAATTCAATGATGAAAAATTTTGATTTGAAAAGAAAATTTTTATAATAAAGTGGAATTCGTACAAGATTCGCTTTTTATTTCAAAGTGATATCAACTTTTGATTTAAAGTGATTCTAAAAAAAGTGACATTTTTCTGAGTGTTCCAGAGAAGTTTTTTGTCCAAGATTACTCCAAGATATTTGACTTCATCTGAAAGTTGAAGTGTTACACCCTTCATGTTTGGAAGCACTAGTCCTTCCAGTTTTCTTTTCCTGGTAAACAAAACAATTTTCGTCTTACCAGGATTCACTGTTAGGCCGTGCTTCGAACACCAGTTGCCAATCAGATCCAATGCACGCTGTGTATTTCTACATACTATATTCAGATCTTTACCGACAGTCAGTGCGGCCACGTCATCAGCATAAGCCTGCGCGTGCAGCCTTTCTTGTTGCAGTTCGTTTAGCAGGGAGTCGACTAGCATACTCAACAGGAGCGGTGATAGGACGCCCCCTTGAGGGCATCCATTTGTCGCCTCTGTTCTTAAGGAGCAGTCGGATCCAGCTTCCGCCAGCAACCATCTCTGCATCAGCATGGCATGAATCCACTTAACTAAGACATCATCCACGCCATGACCTTTCGCAGCATCACATAGTTCCACGAAGGGCGGGCAATCAAAAGCCCCTTCAATGTCCACAAATACCCGTAACACATACTCACCATTTGAGATCGCTCCTTCAACTGTGGCCACTAAAGAATGAAGGGCCGACTCGCACGATTTTCCTCGCTGGTACGCATGTTGCTCATCATTCAAAGGGTTAACCCTAAGCACCGTAGTACGTATGTGTCGTTCGACAAGTCTCTCGAGACATTTCAACATAAACGAAGTTAAGCTGATCGGTCTAAAGTTCCTTGGATCGGAATAGTCATCTCTCCCCGGTTTAAGCATAAAAACTTCCTTAACCTCTCGCCAAGGTGACGGAACATACCCCAAGGATAGGCATGCCCAGAAGAGTTCTCTCAGGTCTGCCCCCAAGTGGTCAATTCCCTCCCCTGATAGATACCATCCAGGCCCGGCGATTTGAAATTTTCAAAAGACATGATTGCAGTAATCATGCAGTAACAATTCAATTCTATGGTGAATATAATGATGCAGGAAATGGTACAGGGCGTGTTCCCTGTTCAATACCAACTTATCTAACTTACTCCACTTATTTTTCATGGACTCTTTCTAAAAAATCGTATTCTGTCCTTCCCAAGAATACGAATTCCATATTCCGCAATAAAACGAGAGCTGATACAATGATTGACATCATGCTTATCAAAGAAGCTTACCTGAAATCGGGTAATCAACTATGAATCCGGAACTATCCTGCAGATATGAACGACTGACTCACAGGAATCCTCATAAGGAAGAACATAGACCACCAAATGAACATACGCTCATTCAAATAAAAAAAATAAAAATACAATGGAATATTCTTGACTTCATTGAGGTAGAAGAGGAGGCCCACTAGTTGGCGACCTTAACACTTATAATCGAAGAACTTTGCAGGCAAAGAACAACATGATACAGAAACATACGCCATCTATTTTGAACCCATTTAAAATCGTTTTCCGGATATAGGAACATCCCGTAATATGAACAAAAAGAAAATCAACTTCGGACTGCAAATTATCGTCGAGATAGTTCCCGTTCAATATTTTCATTTCGGATTTCCCGAAGGTATTATTCGGCATTCTGAATTTTATTGTGCGGATTATCTGAAAGTGAATAGCACTATTCAATAGGAATCTGATTAAAATTTCCTTCAGTAAAACTCTTACTGCTTGAGCTAAATTGTAATTTTAGACAAATACTATGCTTTAGGCTTTTCCGTAAGACCGCTGCTTTGAATTCTGGTTACCGCCTGAATAAAAAATGAAAAATATTGAAAGGGTCGTAGATTTCGGTGTCGTTCTTGATGAAAAGCTGCGTTTTAATTTTCAAAATAACAACAAACCAGCAAGTAGCTGGGATCCATCCACCCACGGCAATTGCAAACGAACGGTTCTCGCTGTACGAATTTTTAACTAGAGCTCGATATTCAATATAACATAGCTCGAATTCAAGATTTTTTTTTCAGATTGATGAAATACTCTACTGATATAAAGCACTTATCGTCTAGTCAGACAATATTTATATTCCCTCATATTTTCTTACACCAGTCTCAAAATTCGCTCCTCTTCAGATTAACCGCGAACACTTGCATCAAAATGAATTAAATTAGTTTTATTTGGAACATTCTTAAAATGTCTTGTGGATTTCCGTTCCGAACCAAGAAATAATCAAACTTATCAAAAATCCAGTCATAAATCTTTTCAACAACAATAGCTTTATCATCATATGCAGATTTATGTGGTCGTCTGAACGATAAATTTCCGGAGCGCACCAAGACGATGCATGTAGATGGCACTTTTTCAATGACACAAAGTTATCACAGACAATTCAACAAATCACCATTTCAAAATATTATTTGCTTGCAGCATGCAGGAAGTTTAAAGTGGGCTAGGCATGTTGTAATTTGAGTCGGCATTTTAAGTGAAGGAAAAAATGATAAATATTCTTTCTAGCTGCAAATCAATTGCAGGATACTAAGCATAGATGAATATAATTTGTATATCGTATTCTATGTGTTGTGTTTATCGTATTTGTATATCGTCTTCTATGTAATGTGTTGTAACAATTTTGATACATGCATGGGACCCAAAGTATCAGACCAACATGTTGTGAATGAGCACCAGGACGTACAAATACTATGTTCGTATGTGATCGGAATCTCAAATATTTCCCACATGTGCTCGAGCGTATAATATTTCCAGCAATACAACGATAGTAATAATAGCAGTGTTTTCACAAAACTTTACATACAGCAAAGTCATACTGCCACTCGTCACTCCAGAGCTAGGACGTAAACAACAAAAAGGAGTTTATAGCGTTTTCATTACCCTGATCGACATTTCAGTGTAATAAAATTATTATCATGATGATAAAAGTACAGTATGGATGGGAGAGCGGAGTGCTGGCATTCAATGTTGTCGTCATATAGCGTTTGTCAGCAAACGAAATATCTACATACACTTGAATACAAACGACATGCCATGCATCCATTCACCGTTTCGTCCCCGAATAAAAGAGTAGATATTTTGTGCTTTGTGAAATTGACCATTAAGATGGCATTTTATTAAGAAATAAAATGATCTTTATTGCTGGTCAGAATGTTATTGAAAGGTTATTATATCAGAGGCAAGTGACATGTGTTTTAATTTCGGATTCTACGAATTTCTACTAGACCAAATTGTAGGGAACCATTTTTTAATGTTATTCGCTGCTTTATAGTCAAATTTCTTTCCCATCTAGCCCTACAGTAAGTGACATTTGACCAGTAAAATAGACATTTATTTTTTTTTACGACTGGGCTGAATTATTAATGGTGTAAATGAGTAGAGCTGCGTTCGTTGCGTACATGATTGCTTGTGACAGTGATATCAACGATGAAATGTTACGATGCGATGACTTCATTTTTATATTCAATATGAAAGATTGGAGTTTCAAGGCCCGAAATTCTGATATTCGTTCGCATTGTTGAATTTGATTTAATTCCCACTAGGAGGGAAAGTATGAAAATGATTATTCACTATTAATGATGGTCTATGCATTCATGGAAAGTTTTGGCCTTCCCATCGTTTTTATGTGGCTGTCTGTGCCAGAGTCAAGCCTATTTTTGTTGAATGCTAAACCAATGTCCTTTTTCTACGACTATGAAAAAATATCGGCTTACCAATTCATTATTAGCTTTGTCCGCAAATATTTTTAATCCTTATAAAAGTAATGTGTCGATCCAATACTATGGTTCTTAAATAAACTTGGTGGTTTACGGGAATCCCAGTTTAATTCGGGTTCGGGTTCCGCCAAAATCTCTACGAAAGTTTCAGGAAATCTTTACAGAACCAAGGATATGGCTAGATTGCCTACACGTAGTGCATCCTGGGTAACGCCAAATCCTCTTCCTTCTACAATACTTCTGGTGGTGGCGAATGAGAGGCTGCGCCATTCCATGCGGTCGATTCTTGACATCACCTGAAGAATCACCACCACAATCTACTTTTCGTCTACGGACTATTCTATGATCGTGACTATAATCTATGTGCGAGACTGTAGAATTTGACATTCAGGACCTAGTCGTCTTCTGATGCGGTAGCGAGGTAAAGATTATCATCTCTGTCTCAGGAAATGCTCCCAGTTTCGTAGCTCTTAAACTGACCGTAGAGGAGCAGTTGAACTGTTCTTTTGATTAGCATCGATCCGGCTCTGAGCACTTGCTCCCATAAGGACTGGCAAAAAATTGCATGGTCTTTGTGCTTTACATAAACAACCATAGGATCATTTTAGTGACTATACATTTGAGTTTGGATAACGAACCCAAAGGTGGACCCAAATGCATCAACATTTAACAAAAGTAAAAAAATTAGAAGCATCCGAAGTGGTAGTTGTCAACGAAAGGACTGATTCTTCGACGAAGTATTTCAATGGTCAAGAAGAAGTGGTTGCTAGGGTTTTTCAACTTTCAATCGAAACAGAAATAGCCAGAAAACCTCTGTTCAAAGGTTTTGGAAAAGTGGCTTCCCAGATTGCTCCGCGAACCTTTGGCAATTTAATCTACGGTTACTATTTGAACTTCATGCACCTGATTGTATACCGAGGTGTACTAAAAATCTCCACGTTGAAGGATTCAGCCTCTGCAGATGATGGAGGTAAACGGGTATTTTCGTAAGAGGAGGCTATGGGAAATGGTCGTCTGCTACATATGCGTCTAGCTCATAAAAATCTGCTTCGGTGGATGGAGAAAGTGCTGTCACGAACTTTGCGCTAGGTGGCCATCTTTTTCACTAGGATCTTGAGTCGGGTGAAGGTTCTTCACATTACCCTTCACAACTTAAAGACAGCGCTGACTGCTCTTCTATTTGTGGATGAAAGCAGAGGAGATAGTGATACTCCAAGAAACATAGTTCGTTGTAGATCGGATCTACGATTTGAATCTATCACAAAAATCTTTAAGTAAACGAAGATCGTGCATAGCACTGATAAAAGAAAACTCGGCAACCCTTTCCACGAGATTCATTGAGACTACATGCACGGGGCATTTACATAAGAAAGATTCTTACAAAGAGGAGCAACTTTTTACCAAAAGAAAAAGCAAGCTCATTTTGGGAAAACTTCAAAACGGACGCAATTGAAAAACTTAGCATGTTTTGGTGGAATATTTATTTATTTATTGATTTATTGTCTAAATCCACAGAACAAATCCAATTATTGATTAGACAAGAAGAAAAAATAAAAATAAAAACAAGTATATAAAATATGTAAGAAAAAGAAAATAATATGAAAACCAAGAAAATTAATAAGAAAATATCATGAAACCAAGAAAATTAATAAATTCAGAATGAAGTAATAATACAAAAAAGAATAAAAAGCAAATCGATCGGAAAAGAACCAAACAAAATGAGTAAAATTAGGACATATTACGATTATAAGAGATAACGTTATTTTTTAAATTATTTTTAAACACAGATAACGTTTGAGGCAGAGGACCAAGGTTAAGGCTATTGTGTTGACGAGGCAAACGCAAGAGGGGGGAAAAGAAATAGGTGTCGGTACGGGCAAATGCAACATTAAAGGCAAATAATGTTCTATTAAGACGGCCCGGTTCCCTAACTGAAAGTTGAATGCTGGGGTCAACCAATATACTGCCTTTAAAAAGTTTAAAAAGGAGGCACTCGTCGAGGAACACTCTGCGTGACTCAAGGGAAGGAATTTGAAGGATGGAGAGGCGCATACTGTAATCACAATTCGGAATACTGTACTTATAGAACAACGAGCGGGTGAATCGGCGTTGCACGGATTCAACCGCATCGATCAAGTATCTATAATGTGGACACCAAATTTGGCAACAGTATTCAAGAACACTACGGACAAAGAAAAAAAAACAGATAAAGAGAAGTGGAAAGATTAACAAAACGTTTAGAGGATCTGATGATGAAGCCGGAAAAACGAGAAGCCTTGGCAGTGACGTGAAGAATATGCAAGTCGAACTTGAATTTGGAGTCAAAAATCACGCCAAGGTCTTTGATATTAGAAACAGCATTGAGAGGAGAGCCAAGGACACAATAGGAGAAGAGCAAAGGAGATATTTTGTGGGTGAAAGACATTTGATGACACTTCGCAACATTCAAAGTGAGGGAATTAGCAGTGCACCAGTTAGCCAAAGTATCCAAATCGCACTGCAATATGGTACAGTCACTAGCGGATTCTATCACTCTGAAAATTTTAAGATCATCAGCGTACAAAAGGCAGGGAGAATTAAAGAGGGAAGAAAGATCATTAATAAACAAAAGGAACAATAAAGGGCCAAGAATGGATCCTTGCGGAACTCCTGAGGTAGGAAAAAAAGGTGTAGAAGAACAAGAGTTAACAGTAACGACACAAGAGCGATCACAAACGTAGGAAGAGAACCAACAAAAAAGGGCACCAGAGATACCAAACCCAGCTAGCTTTGATAGAAGAACAGCATGGTTCACAGAATCGAAGGCCTTGGCAAAGTCGGTGTAGATGACATCTACCTGCTTTTGCTGGTCGATTGCGGAAGCAACGGTGTTTGACAAAGTTAATAAGTTTGTAACCGTTGACTTACCTTTGATGAATCCATGCTGTTCCCTGGCCAGCAAGGGCTGGACGAAAGGGTACACTCTATTGTAAACGACTCTTTCGAGAAGCTTACTAAAACAAGGTAAAAGGGATATGGGACGGTAATTAGAGATGGAAGAAATATCACCAGCTTTAAGGATGGGAAATATGTTGGTGGATTTCCAAAGGGAAGAGAAGGTTCCGGTTGAAATGCTGAGATTAAAAATTATTGACAGAGGAACACACAAGGAAGATGAAAGGGATTTGGTGAAAAAATTTGGAATGCCGTCCGCACCGAAGCTAGTGCTTGCATCAAGAGATAACATTAACAATTCTACTTCTAATGGATTAGTAAGAAAAGCAGAAAGGGTACAATCAGGAACTGGAAAAAAGGTTGAAGGCGAAGAGCTACTATGACGGGAGCTGAAGGAAGAGAAAAATTGAGCAAAAAGCTCACAAGAATCTTGAGGTGAGGACGCAGACTTATCATGAAGATACAAAGCAGAAGGAATGCCAGAGGAAGTTTTAAGGGATTTAACATAGGACCAAAAAGGTTTAGGATTGTCAGAAGTAATAGAAGTTTCGACATGCTCTAAATAAGCACGCATAGCATCGTTGGCTGCCCTTTTAGCAGTAGCCCGTAATCTTTTAAAATTCAAAAGGTCATCAAGTGAGCCAGACCTTTTGTATTTGCTACGCGCTGCATCTTTGGCTCTAAGAGCAATCGCGACATCAACGGTGAACCACGGAGGGTCGGAACTTCTTTTACAGGAGTGTAACAGGAAATTAAGTTGAACAAGAAGGAATAAAATTTGCAGATAGCATCATCCACACTTAGCCCTCTGAAGAAACTATACCAGTTAGTACAATTTATTTCATTGGACAAAGCAGAATAGTTAGCTTTTTTAAAATTGAAATGAAGTCTAGAGGCATGCTTGTCTTTAGACAAACGGTTTATAGTTAATTCTATACAAAGAGGAGGGTGATGAGGATCAGGGCGCACATACGGAGACAGAGAAGGACTCAGGCAGAGTGAAGAAGGGTGAAGGTTAGTCAGAACAAGATCGAGAATCCTGTTGTTAGTATTGGGTAAGTTGTTGAATTGTGAAAGTGAACAAAGGGACAAAAAGGAAGAAGTAGCGATAGAAATATTGTTTGAAGACAAAATACAAGAAAAAGTATTATCCCATTCAAGCGACGGCATATTAAAATTATATTGACAGCGGGGTGCCAATAGGGGAAATGCAGAAATTAAACCATTAAACAAAAATAATTAAGGGACACCATGAAGCGTAGAAAAAGGTGGAAGAATCTACCTTTGTGATCGCGAGAAAATTATAGAAAACTTTTGATAGTTTCTCGAACTAGGAAGGGGGTCCGCATATCGGTGGCTATTTTAAGTACGCAATGTCCATTTGGGAGGCACGCGAAGTAAATGGGTGCTCCTTATGATTTCTATCGGTGTTGTATATACGAAGAGTTTTCCACCTCTTATGCAATCTGCAGCAATTGCTGAAAGAGAGAAGCAAGTTTCGATGGACCTGCACAGGATCATCCAGTCCACTAAAGACTCGAGGCGGTTACCAACCCAATAATGATTGTACGCTTAGTAATGCAGTATTACAATGGGCCTGTTTGTGCCTGATTGAGCGATCTGCGGAGTCTCTTCGGAAGAGGCAGCCACAGAATTTATTTGCCCAACTGGGAAAAATTGACGGATCAATGCAGATTGTGCATTTCATGGAACAATATCACTGGAAACCTATAAGTTTTACAGCTTCCGTCCGTGACATGCCACTGATTTTGCTATGATATAAAATCTGTGCGAAAGCGATTATTAAACCTGTGAACGATGCAAATCGTGCGTTGAAACAACTATTCTCGTCTAATTACCCAATTTCTTGCCATATGTGTTATTACTTGCCATATCTTGCACCAGGACAACGCACCTGCCCATAACGCGCTGCTTGTGAAGCGTTATTTCAATTCCAATTCCAATTTCAATGCTCCAACACGCGCCGTACTCGCCTGATTTAGCACCCTGTGATTTTTTCCTGTTTCCGAAGATTAAGTCTGCCGTAAAAGGAACCCGATGCGGGTCGATAAAAGAGGTGAAACGAAAATCGGTGGAGCTCCTAAAATAAAAAAGAAGACTTCCAGCATTCCTTTGACCAATGAAAAAAACGAATGGAACGGTGTGTGGCGCGAGGAGGGGAGTAAATTGAAGGGGAGCATTCGATTGTAGAATAATTTTTAAAATAAAACTCTTTTTCATAAGCAGTCTCGTTATTAAAACTATTTTTCATAAGCAGTCTCGTTATTTAATAGCCAGACCTCGTATAAGCATTAACCATCTTATTGCGTTTCTTCTGGAAAGTTAGAAACGAAATAGCCCGAAGTCTGGTTTTTTAAGTGAACAGTTTCAAATTTGGTTAATCTTTTCCGTTTTTACTGATGTTGATTCCTTATAAAAGTTACAAAACATATTAATGCTACTAAATTGTATACTTATGCAGTTTCGTATGAACGTGCTGCCAACCCTGTAGTGAAAACCTTCTAGTGAAAGTGAAAACCTTCAAACCATCGACTCTCCTGAAAGATTTTCGCTTTTAAGAAAAAAAAGCAACTCATATGCAAATCTTATGCTTTGTCTACACAGTCAAAGTAAAACTTCTGAAATTCCACACCGGACAAGAGCGGTAGCCCTACCCCCATTTTACCTATATTTTTTTAGCATCAAAAACTTCTGTCTACGGGAACTCACGACCCGATAATCAGATACAGCTGAAATTTACGGAATGTTTTGTTGAATGAACTAACTAAGGTTAGGACCAGATCTGATAGAAGCGACTTTGAAATGTGAGCAATTCTGTGCCAATGGTGCCATCTTTTTATTCAGTCACCAGATTTTGACGAAATTCACACAGTAGCTGAATCTTACTCTTTTCCACGTTTGTTGGAAATTTGGTTGAAAAATTAGATTGGAGTTGCCAGCTATAGTAACTTTGGTCTCTTATTTTTAAATCGTAGTGATCTTGTAGTGAAAATAAACAACAAATATTAAGATCTAGCAAATTTGAAAATGTTTGCTAGTGGTAGGCGTAAATTTCTTTGTATCCCTATAACTTCCAATGCAGTCATCGGATCAATACGAAATTCGCAGAGTAGGTTGACTTCAGTGTGAGGCAGATGCGACATATTTTTGGTTTCGGTGCTAGCAAAGGCTTGCCAGCACGAGGCGTTTTTGTTACTTTCGTACCAATAAATGCTTACATTAAGAACAAAAATCGCGAACATTTGTAATGAAAATAGATAAACAATGTTTAAATTTTCTAAGATCCGGACATTTTTCGGATGGCAACACCAAACACCTTTCTATCGCTGTAACTTTCGATGAAGTCATCGAAATTAAATTGGCTTAGGGTCCATTATTACTTAGGGTGTATTGGTCTTAAGTAGGAGAAGTAGCTAGCGGTAGTGGTCTTAAGTAGCTATTGGTAGAATATACACTCAAAATCTGCACAAAACTTCTACTGTTCTTCGATCATTAGTGTTTCTAGCGGTTCTGATGCGCCAGGGGTTTTTTATTTACATTAAGTTCCTTATTCTTTCAAAGTCTATTTCTCAAGCTGTGATTGGTACATATCTCCACCTGATGCTTTTCTTGTTTCATGGAATGTATAATAGCTACAAAATGCCCAGACAATTTGGTGATTTCTACGTTTTGCATGTTTTCTTGAGCATCGAATCATGAAATTCGCCAGGTTTGAAAATAGTATATTTTTATGTCTCATTGATTTCCAAACAAAGATGTATGTTTTCGAAAGCAAGAGCACCCTCTAATGCTTCAATACGTAATAACACTTTCAAAGTATCTGCTTACATAAAATACCATTAGATAATGTGATTTGAATGAGCGCGCCTACGTTGTATCAAATCTTGTTATCACTTTTACCCTTTGGATATTAACATGTCTGGAAAGTTGGCAAATTTATAAACCTTTGACAGGATATCAGGTTTAAACTGTGTAGTTTGCATTGTACTTCTTCGTGTTCGGAATATATACAAATAGGTTTACATTAAAATATTACTCTAATGGGACCAGTCGTTAAAATGATTTAATACGTTCACTCAATTCATTCGTTGGGTGCGATAATATGTAACGATGGCCGGGTCATACATTCGTGTCATCAAGATATTTATGAAACAATCCCATTAGGATGAAACCATTTGTCAATATTTTTTATTACTGTATTATTGCCTCCGAGTGTGTATAAATATTGGGGGCGATATTCGGAGTGCAGTTATTGTCAGAAGCAGTTTCTACAATGAACTATACTGCCCTGATTCGCATCAACGTTCTATCTACATTTTTTTCGGACTCGAAAACTTCATATTCTATTACATTATTCGGCAAAATTTCAAAAACTTATTTTTTGTGGAAGTATGTTAAAATCAATGTTGAAAAATGCACTCTCCACATATCTCCAGTACAACATTTAGATAGAACGTTTATGCGAATCAGGGCAATATAGTTCCTATGGCGATTCAGATAAAAGCTTAGATTGAACTGACACAGCTCATAAATAAAAGCATGGTTCGATATTTTGAGTTGTCAATGAAATACATCAATGATTATATTTGCACTAATAATCCATAAGTAAAATTCGCAAAAATTTTGTCCAATGAATCCTTAGCTTAAAAATCACAATTGCTGAATATGAAATGCTGCTGAAAATAAGTATTTGTTTCATCCGAAATAATTTTCATTTTGAGGTACATATTAGGTGCGTTTCTTTGCTCCTTTATACTCCTGTCCTAGTGACAGAATTCTTTTCTGCAGATGTAGTTGAACTATAGGATGTGCTGATAGAAAAAAGTAATATGGATTATGAGTAGTTACCTTTTTTTTGCCTTGAGGTGGCTTTGAATTTTTCAAGGTTATGTTGAATGTTTTGGCAGTTAGGAAAAATTTATAATGTGTAGAAAGTTAAAAGAGGTAGTTTTCTGTTAGTTCTTTTTTATATTTTCTATCGATTTTGGTAGGTTATACTCGTTATTTTCTCGCTTTATTTTCAACTGTTTTGCGCTACCACAGCGAATGTACCAGCTGTTCTCTTCTGCATCGGAGCAAAAAAAAAAAACACTTATTATAGAACATATTATTTTTCGTTTTTTACTAAGAATGTACAAAGTCACATTTGTATTTACATAAACTCCAAACTATTTTTGCATGCACTGGCTTCAAACACGTACGCAGAAATTAATGCATCATACTAAGAAAATATAATGCATAGAAAAATCTTAAGTTTCAACCACGTCTCACTGACCTCGTTCTCCGAACAAACCCCAACCTAAATCTAACGAAAGAAGAGAAAAATAAAACAAATATTCACCGTAAATACCAAACACGACGGTCCAACACAAACGAAAATACGTTTAATCGAATCGACGCAGTTTTTCGGTGAACAAACTTTTCGAAGGCCATTCTCGTCCATTTACCGTCTGTCTAGTTCTAAATCCGCTAACCTTGTCAGCAAGAGGTTTCTTTACCAGCTCTACCAGCTCCTTCCATCAATTCACAGAGTAGACCCTTGAATGTGTTCTCTCTTTGTTCGGCTGCTTGGCATCTTGCTACCCGCTTAAAGTTGCCAGACAGAAAATTGTAATGGTTCTTTGATGCTATTTCCTGTGAGGTGAATAGAATGAGGATGATTCCACGCCCCCAGACGACACGAAATCCGGATGAAATGTCTTCGACAACGAGATTGTTCACGAAGTGTAAACTGTATGACGACTTTATTGAATTACTCAAGGACTTGAGCCAAATTATAAACAGATCCCGAACACGAGGCACAAGAAAAGGAATGCGTGAAGGTTCGAGCTACCTTACATCTGGTTAATTTGATTAGGCTCAGGAAAGCAAGCATCCGTCCAGGTTTTAGAAATACTTTCAGCAAAAACTACAAGGACAATTCGTAGGAAATATGTCTCTTTGAAGTCACACATACTTTGTGGATGTAATTTACTATTATCGGCTCGTCAGTTTGGAAGAAAGGATATTGGTCATTAACAATGTACTGATATGGTTTTGGTTCTTAAATGGTAGGTCTGAATTGAAGCGTGTAATGTTTGTAGGTTACGGTAAGGCCATAAAGGTCGACATTTCATCAAGCCTGCGGCTAACAGCGCTTAGAGTTTAGCATAAGACACTAAAGGAACACTGAGCTAACAGCTTGAGTGAAAAGGATAATTTGGGATTATGGAATTTCGCTTTCTTTTAAACTTCGTCAGCTAGATGTTTCATAAAATATTCAAATTATTCATCAGCCGTCAATGCTGAAATTATCCAAAACTGGTATTGCAAATAAAATTTTGCAATCGTTCCGCTTTATTTCGAATTAGATAGATAAAAATGTCTTTGACTAGCATAAAAAAGTAGGTTTAATGTGAACAGTTTACTTCAATGTCCGATCAAATCGAAATTATCAAACAAGGATAGTCGTTTTAAGGGAACAGCTATTTTTGTTTGTGATGATTAAAAGATATGTCTAAGCATTGAAATTAAGAGTTCTCTTTTGGTGCATCACTGAAAAAAAATCCAAACGAATATTATCTAAAATTTGTCAAAGATTTTGAACCTTAAGATGTGGAATCGTTCGCTAATTAGTTCGTTATTTGATAGAAGTTTTGTATTTTCACTTCATCAAAGAACCATACCGTAAAATAGACTCAATTCATGAAATTTACAGTAAATTTGATTCGATTGGGTATACACATAGTAGCTAGAAACATTTCAGGATATAAGTATTGCTGTGCCTGCCTGAGGCGGTATTATATTTCTCTCTTCAGTTAGCATCTGATATACTTCACTTCTCCCCTAAACATATATTATTGGCACTAATGTTTATTTATATCAATTCACGTTCGCATAATCTCAATATTTTTTTGAGTATTTGAAAATCTTACACTTTTTTCGAGACCAATAATTTTTTAGTACACATAGCACTTAATATCCACACATGCTATCATTAACTATGTATATGGGTGCAACACAGCTTTGAAGAGCTCTGTTTCCAAAGCAATCATTCCGATAACTTTCTGGTGTCCATCAACTGACTTTTCAACATGACCACATTAGGGCATGTTGAAAACACTAATAAAGGAACATTTTTTGATGATGATAGTGTCTTCGGAATGATAATCGGCTCGTCAGAACCACAACTGCTGTCTAGATTACTAGATAAACATATTTTCAAGAGGTTATTGTGAAGTAAGGACTCACTCCCAATGGCAGAAGAGGACATATCATAAGAAAATGAGGAACCATGATGGGAAGCTGTAGAACAAAATCATCACACAAAAAGCTTACATATTTCCTGCTGCGACGAATAGATAAATTTACATTACAGAAAGGATGCAGCGAGATTTTTTACGGTGACTGGATGAGAAAGCTATATGGCAGTGAGATACACTTATCGTGCCCTTTGTCACTTTGTCGGTCACCTTTAACGAAATAATAAATAAACATCAGAACGTGAAATATAAGATGGTGGAATGGTTGGCTTCAAGCGAATGAGGTTCCATTCAAAGACATCGAATTGAGTCTGAGACCAATGGAAGAATATGGAAGTTAGTTTAGAAAAGACTCTTCATTTACTGGGAAGAATTTTTCAATTCATAGCAGGGTTGAAGAATCCGATATTTATCATTAGCTTTTGACTGCACAACTTTCATAAAAAGCCGAATGGGAGTTCTCACTGCTATGTTCGCAGCATAAAAATCTATTGACTTTACGAAGAAAGAAACTGTTCAAAGCTCTGTCTCCGCATGTCAAAAATAGCTTTATTTGGGCTTATCATGAGACTAGTATGAAGTAAGGCAATACAAATTTTAATTGTTTTAAATATGTACCAATTTTTTCCTAGCTTGTAAAAAAATATTTTAATAGAAAAACCGATTTTTCCTTTCGAAGCTAGATATATTTATTTTTATGACAAATATCGATAGTTCGAGGGTAATCTGCCCTCTTCAGATAGCCAAATCATGTCAAACAACTCATTATTTACTGATAATTTTCAGAATGTAACGAAATCTAATGACGAATTCTTGTTATTGCATTCTCAAAATACATCTTCAAGACGCATCTCTTGTTAATTAAGCCTATTTGCAAAGGAGACGAAATTCAAATTCATCTTTTCGCTGAAAGGTTTCAACCCAATGAAAAGTAGGTGTGAACGTAATTTTCTCGAGCGCCGGCAACGAAATCCTTACAAGTTAATTATTATTAGCCAAAAATATGCATGCAGCAGACTGCATGCCTTGTACATCCTCTTTGTCAGCAGACACCCTGATCCACGAAAGACCGCTTGATGCTTAACATCTTTGGAATACCACAAACATCGACTGAATAACCAATCAACGTACAAATTAAAGTGGATCTCTCGAACCGCCAATTTAATGAACCCTTCCACTAATTCTTGTGAATTCCAACGCATTAGGCACCAGACGCCACCCAAACAAACTGCAAAAGTATCTGATACACTATGTGTAATAGCCCGTCCAGACTACGGATACTTAAGTATCCGCACACATAAGTATCGTCCACACTTCTCATTGATTTTCATGGCAAGGGTGAAATTTATCTGCAGATGTCGGTGCAGTGAGGACAAAACTTATGTATCCGGATACATAAGTATCCGTAGTCTGGACGGGCTATAACAACATGATCCAGGCCGTAGCATCGCGTATTTCGCACAGGGACGTCAATGGCATCATAATGGACAAAGGGAAAATTGATGATAGGTCAGCGGCCGGCCATCATGCAACAACCAGGCAGGCAGGCAGGCATCATCATCATCATACACAGAGGTAGCCCGCCACGTTGAATTCTCTTGCAAACAAGCCGACGCAGTGCTTGTGCAGCTACAAAAGCCGCTTTATGTGACATGAGCAATAAAACCTATCGGGAGCCAAGTCAACGAAAACCAAATATGCCTTGGGGCCGTCTCGGACAAACAAAACATCCTTTTTGTTCGCTTCCATGCAACGAGTCGAGAACAAGCACACCCAGATGGCGTTCATGATTAAATCATGTTAACGAACTCGATGCTGCAGACTCCCTTAATGGAATTGATTAAAAAAATATTTTTTGGTAAGTTTAGGTAGGAAGTTCAACGTTTATTTGGCTTTTGTGCAATTTGGCGAAATCGTGCCTATCAACGAGTAGAATAAAAACTCTTTAGATAGAAACTTGATGGACTCTGTTTTGTACAAGCATCGCCATCAAAATATGTCCTTTTGACTTTTATTTACTATTATTGACAAAAAAAAAAGCTACGAAGAATCTTCATGTTATTAATCACTGTGTTTACGAGCTAATGTTTAGTCTATTAAACTTTAAAACTTGACTTGTTGTCCTTTGGGTTATTTCTAAGACTCAATTCTTCGAATTGCTGTTGTTCAAAGCCCAGATAGACCGAAAACATAACACCCGATTGCCTCTGATTGCAAACAGTTAACTGTGTTGACTCCCCCGTCCGAGTGCCGGGCTTATCAGTATGTTTTGGTTTCGAATGGTTAATGGCGTTGTGGTGGTCATTCTTCGTTTCCCCGTATTTACCAGAAAACAGGGACTATGCCAAGCTAGCCAGAGGCGCTCGCATCGTTAATAAAATCCAAAGTGCATGTATTCACCGCATTCTTCCTTGATTCATAAGCTGATGACGAATTTCATTAGACGATCCAACTTGCTCCAGACATGCATCGATTATGCGTGCTTATCACTTGTTCAATTCCAGTGCGTAATGCGGACTTTGGACCCATGGCGATCATGTGCATGTACATACATAGCTGTTTATTGATAAAGTGCATTCTTTGATGCCATTTCGTAGTTGCGTGCCGTCAAAATAAGTTTTTTTGTGTATGCACGTACTTGACGAATGTACTACAGACTGATTACGGGTTATTTGATGTTCACCGATTAAGGTTAGTACGCTGGCGAGCCTGAATTCCGGACACTCGTTGTGCTATTTATTTCTACACGGAAAAATTTTCGTGTAGAGAAGTGTAGAATATTACAAAGTGACAGTTAATTGCTCTCAACTTTGGCGGCATGGGATTTAGAAATTAGCTTTCTTTGAAAATAACCTTTACAATCTACCAACTGTATGTGAAATACTATGTTACTATTCCATCAATGCTTCTTTCAGCTCTTCAATTTTAAATTCATTCAGGTTTGCTGCCTCATCATACTGCTATATTATGAACCAACCCAAAGTTTATGAAAGAAACCAAGTTCTAGTAGCAAATTTTAAAAACTACTTTCACTTTAAATTCAATTAGACTGAATGAAAATAGGCGTAGTTTTTCGAAGTAAAACAATTATGTAATCTATTTAATAATTGTTTATTTGATATATATTTCCTTCACACGAATACATAATTTCCATCCATGCATTTCATATCGCGTACACATGCGGTGTTGAAAACTTTAGGTCTGTTCGCGTACCTGAATCTATTATAATATATTCAAATAGATTCGCATAATTGCTTCAAGCCAAATTTTGCAGCAAAAAGAAGCCAGCTGCCAAATTATGTTACTGCTGCAGTTTGCTGAAGTACGCGAACAGATCTTTTATAACGTCGCACTAATTCAATTAACCAACCAGCTAATTAAAGTGCTTCCTAGCAAACGTATCTGCCAAAAAACCAAATGTGCTGGAAAATCATTGCTTCAAGTTCTGCACGAACTATCCTACGCATAAAATTAGAAGACAGAAAGTTCCGACGTACAACAAATTTCAAATTTTCAAACAAAATTCAAATTTTCAAACAAAATTCAAATTTGACGCGCGGTCAAAATGGCCAAAATGATTGCTTTCCGTGACCAAATAAATAGCAGACCATTTAATTCAGGCACCTCGTGCCTGAAAAAACTCTCCACTTGTGCTGCAGAGCCACCTACGAGCGAAAAGCAACACTGAAATTCTGACACTTTTCAGGCAACGTTTCAGGACGGGCAGCGTACCGATTTTCTCAAGTGACCTGAAAAAAAATTCAGGTCCGGAATTCCGTCACTCTTTTCCCATGCATTTTAAAGGGGGACAGGAATTCAGGCTCGGCAGCGTACTAACCTTTAAAAAGAAAGCAATGGCAGAGCGATAGTAAGTAGTACGTACAAGTAGGACTGGATAATGGAGTGGGAGATATTATTTGTTTGCTTTCAAGTTGTTGTTTGGTGTGAAAGTAGGTTTTCTGTTAAAGTAAGGGCAATGGAATTTTTAGAGGAAAACAACATTTTTGCACATACATAAGTACTTACACGCATTCGATGAGCGATCTAGATATTTGAATAATAAATTTTCCCTTGGAGCTTTGGAGACGAAGCAAATGATTCAATGAAAGTTGGTAAATAGTAGAGTTGCAGGGATATTATGAAATTATAAAACATGAATTTTCCAAAAGAAAAATCAATGAGTTCTTTTTTACGTTTGTAAAAAAGCCAGCAGGTGTACCAACAATACTTTTGATGCAGGACATGCCATCAATGAAAGAAGTTGAATATCAAATGGAATAGAAAATGTATGATCAATGTATAAAATGGGCTATTAGTCGAAGTTAATATCTTACAAGTTATGTTGAAGGAAAACTGATGTTTCTGAAAACAATCTTTCACTGTAAACTCAGCTGTTAGAGGCGCACAAATGCGTCACAGTAAGTTTTAATTAAACTGGAAATAAAATCTTGTGAAATGCAGCGTAAACAATTGGGCCATTTTAATTTTTTTAACTTCTTAGCTTTAGCAATCTTTGCATCAGGTCAATGCAATGAAGGTGGTATTAAAATAACACATCATCAAGCTTGGATTCATCGTGAATTTCAAGATTGTTTCAGCAAAAAATAGAGTCAATGTAAGAAAATTTGTTTTAACGGCCAGAAATTAGATGGTTATACCATCTGATCAAATTCGACCCGGAATGGTCCATTTAAATTGCGCGCGCAAACCGAATCGATAATCCTAGATTGGTACAACCTGTTTTTATGTTCGTGTGAAGTTTCATCTCTATATTTCAGTTAGCGTGTGTTTGGCAGCTGTTTGTTTACGACGCGAAAAGTTTGTCTGGCGATTTTTACCATGAACAAAAATATTGAACAACAAGCATGCTTAAAACTTTGTGTTTCCAATGGAATCACGGCTACGAAATCGGTGAAAATGTTGCAGAAGTGTTTTGGGGAGTCTACTTTATCACGAACACAAGTATTTGAGTGGCACAAAGCATTCAGTGAAGGTCGTGAAGGCATCGATAACATGCCTCATGCGAGTCGTCCATCCACCTCTGTTAATGACGATAACATCGAAAAAGTTAAAGAAACAGTGCTTGAAAATCGTCGCGTTGGTATCAGAGAGATCGCAAACGATCTCAACATCTCTTACGGATCGACTCAACACATTTTGGTTAATATTTTGGGTATGAAGGGTGTTAATGCTAGAAATGCCTGAAACTTTTGCAAAAACAACTTCGAGTAGAGGTCGCAAAAGAGATGCTTTTAGCGCTGAAGAACCTACATTCATCAAACGCATCATTACTGGTGACGAGACGTGGGTTTATGAATATGACGTCGAAACTGTCCAACAATCTAGCGAATGGCACTCCAAAAATGAGCCGAAACCGAAAAAACCACGTTAAAGTCGGTCAAAACTCAAAGTCATGCTCATCGTTTTCTTTGATTACCGTGGTGTGGTTCACCATGAATTCGTTCTACAGGGTCAGACGGTCAATAAAGAATACTACTTGGCCGTTTTGAGGCGTCTACGTGAACCGGTTCGTCGTAAACGATTGGATTTGTGGGCTGAAAATTCATGGATTTTCCACCACGATAATGCGCCGTCACATTCTAGCATGATTATGACTGACTTTTTAGCCAAACACGAAACGAGAGTCATCCCTCAGCCACCGCATTCGCCAGATTTGGCTCCTTGTGATTTTTTTCTGTTTTCGAAACTGAAAAATCCGCTTCGAGGAACGCGCCATGAGTCCATTGAAACCATTAAAAGTCATTCGCTGAAGGCACTGAAGGCAATCTCAGCCGAGGCTTATAACAAGTGTATGGAAACTTGGATTAAGCGTTGGCATGCTGTATTGGCTCAAAAGGAGCCTATTTTGAAGGCGATAATAAAGATTTGTATTAAAATACGTGAAAATGTTGTTTTTTTTTTGTCAGTCCGGGTCAAATTTGATCAGACGGTATAGCGATTTGTTACTTTGCAAACACAAATTTCCATATTCCTGACAAATGAAGTAAAATTTGATGCAACAAACTATAAAGTAAAATGAGAAATTTTGTATTTCTCTCTGATCTCACGTTTTCAACCGACCGGACAGAACACTTCAACAATTTAAATTTAAAGTTACAAAGCAAAGCACACAGAGTAGCAAACTTTTATGGAAATGTTAATGGGTTTAACAGTGAACTCAAATTGCTCACAATGTTAGTAGAAAAGAATGAATTCCCGTTTTTTTCCAGTTGCAAGGAACATAATAATGTCAAATAAATCTTACTCAACTCTATATTCAGGCCTCTGATCCTATACTTTAAGCACCGACACTCTACTCATTAGGCTACACAAGCTTTTTGAAAAGATATTATTTCGTCTATTTTAATAATATGCGCCGAGATTATGTTCACAGTAGTTAGGACTATGCTGCATAGGAGTTGAGACTATTTGCATAGCAGAAAAGCGCATAATGTATAGGGATTTGGCATTCTTATCTGTATTTTGTCGCTCAGAGTACTATGCACATAGCAAATGCGGCCATAAAATTCTGATACGTTGCATAGGAGCATGTGCTATGTATATTCTGATATTATGGTTCTCGAAGCTATATTTTCTAGCTCACAGTACTATGTGCATAGCGCATATGATCATAAATACTGTGATATGCAGATTTCAATCAGTGTTAAATGAATTATGTGAAACTTCTTTTTCTACAATGAATTTGTCATTGGCCGATAAGTTTCCTGCTCATGCAATGCGTTTGGCATCGAGTAATCTTGACGTGAATGCAATTGTAAAAGAAAAGCTAATGAAAAAGCAATATTGATTCTATTATTCTATTCGTTTCTTCCTATAAGTTGAGCAATATTTCATTTATACGACCCACTAGTCCATTTCGTAATTTGGACTAGCCCATAAAATTCTCTGGCTTGGACAGCGCGAGTCTACATTAAAGTCAAAATACTGCTAGCCACGAAACTTTCCGCCAAACTATACAATGCATCACTGAAGCAAGCGTAAGGACATTAGTCAAGCACGGTCTCTAAATGCTATTGAAATCAGCGAAACTATTTTAGTCGAAACTTATGTAAGACAATCCTCAAACAGTCTAGACGGAAATTGTCTGGGACATCTTTCCACGATTCTAATACCAAATTTGCAAACTCAGTTTGAAAATAACATTTCAATGATCTTTGTTCAATAAAGCACATTAATAAGATACTATAAAAATTGTCTGCAGTAATATTAGCGTCAGGCAAGAAAAACCGAAAACAAAATACCGTTTACTGTTATTAAATGCCAGCGACCTCTACCAGACATTGCAACAGCATGTAAACAAAATCATAAATCCCGCGAGTGATAAACATAAAAGCATTATTATGACATAAATCAATTTTCTCTTTGGTAGACAGACATATGTAGCTCTTGGTTGGCAAGTATATTGAATACGTGATGGGTTTCAATTTCCAGGGTCGTAATTCACGATTAATACTTACATATGTACGTACATACATACACCTACGTAGGGTATTCGAGAAGGCGGCTATGATAAAATGCACACTTAAGGCACACAATGCCTACAGTAAGCCAAAGAGAATCAAAACCAAGGCAAAAAGCTGCTGTGTTGGCGATTCAGTGATCTGACGACACCGAAGCTAATTATTTCTGCGAAATTTCGTTTCACCTCTGCTGCTTTTTATCACCACTCTTGCAGTAGACTCGAATGAACGTAAACTGTTTAGTTTACAACCTGTCTGACAATAATTTAACACAAGAGTTTTTGCATTTATGTTTTCTCAATAATTTAAATGCATATCCTTTATGATATGCTGAGGAAGTCCAGCAATAAAGTGGTCATCAATCCTTCAGACATTAATTAACGTGCTATGTGTGATGGTTGCATGCCTTTAGGTTGGGTGGCCTCGGTGGTAAGCGAAAATTCGCTTCGAAGAATGAAGAAGCGATTTTCCATCCTGCTGTCAAAGTAGATGGGAAACCGTAGGGCTTTGCCGGAAAGCGATGTTACCACTTCGATTCCAATCATCAAGATGCATCGTCGAGCATAAAATTTTCTATTCAATGGGCTATGGTAGAGTGGGAAGAATTTGCTCCTTTAAGAAACGGCTTCAACGAAAGGTTCGACGAGAAATATGCAGAGTTTAGTACTATCTGTGCACTTCAGGTAACAAATGATGGCATCTTAAGCTATCATGAGTCTGCACAAGAGCAGTGATTTCATTTTGTTATATTGCGGTTGTTTCGCGATCCAGAGCGATTTCGAGTGGGAGAAGTGCATTCAGAGTGAGTCGTGCAATTGCGAAATACTATAAAATCAATCGTCGAGCTAGTTCAAATAGAGGAATTTCCCGACGTGAAATCTTTTATTATCTTGCGGCTTTGCCTGCAGCTACACATATCCAATATCGAAAAACTGCAGTGTGGCATTCGCGCAAGAGCGCAATCCTACGTATGATACGTGAAGAAGAAGAAACTTCCTTCTCAATTGTCTGCAGAGACGTTAAGTAAGAAATTTCTATTTACCGTGTTGACGATTTACGAATCGATAGTACATATGGGAACAAATTTGTTTACCGGCTGGCAGGCACATGCAATCAAACTGCACTCGATTGTCACATAATAAATATCAAAATGATAACGAGTACATTTACTAGCGCCAGAGGTTTGTTTAAAAAAAAATTTCCTGATTCCATCAAAATGGATCAAAACGCTTCGAGCATTGTAGTGTTTGTTTTTTGAACTAGTACTAGCTGGTTAAATTGCATTTAATCCGCTTATAGAACTTTGTTCAACAATGCAATGACAATGCGCAATGGAATGGTTTTCTATTTACAGGTCTGTCCAGATAGGACGGAGAGTTTTAAATTCTGGTATTCTAAGATATTATTTATTTGATATTTTATAGTAGCAGATGCGATCGATAGCCGAATCCAGACCAAATTACTAAGCTTAGACAATCAGTTGCTTATCAAATCAATATTTTCCTCTCAAAAATCAAACACATTTCGAAACGAATATTCATTTGTCTTTGATTTTTCATGTGAAATTCTCTTTCATACTGTTTCGTTTAAACAATCCCTTGAGAATTTCGCAACACAAACAATCCACTTTAGGTATCATTCATATGCACATAGTTGCTTCGTATTCTCAGCCTGTTAACTTTCAGGATTCCATTCGACTTCGTTAAATATTGCTTCATACAATCGAAAATAAGGAAAAATCCGCGAAAAAAAAATCCAGGTCATTGTTATGCAGATAACAATTACTTGCCTTCATCGAGAAAAATACGAAGGACGAGACCAAGTGGTTTCTTTTGTCGTTCTCAATTCCTTCTCTCCTCATCCTTCATGCATACTTATCGAGCCCAAAATCATATTCCTTCGCTTAATCGCACAAGCGTACACATCTCTACACAAAACACAAGGGAAAGCTGTTGAGCTGCTGAAACAGTTATGTTTATCATAAAAAGTAACAATATGACATTATTTTACTGCATATTTACGTAATAATACGTTCTTTACTGATGCAATTTATTTTTATTTTCGTATTACGTATTGCGGCTGACGGTGCAGGTTCATTGCACGTACACCCGATCAATTCAGCGTGGAATACCTACTACCTTGTGGAAAGTTGGGAAACAGAAAATAAAAACATGGTTGCCGCTGAAAACACCAATGAAATGGATTTCAATCATAGCATAGAAAGTGTGTATTAATACTCGGATGCGTGAAGACGGCAAAGAAACCAGGTCACGTAAAACTGCATGTCATATTTCGGGGGGACTTCTGGTCTTTCGGGTATTTAGTCGACATCTCAATGCTGGCGGCGTGGATCGATTGGGATAAAAAAATAATCTTAAAGATTTGCATTCCTGACTGAAATGATATTTCCAGGAATTATTGTTACCTGCCAATATCAGAGGAAGTTGTTGTTGCTGTTAAGCATAATTTTAGGTTTCAACTAAATTTATTACATTTTATCTGCACAAACTAATGCTTTCGATAAAATCAAGCATGATATCGTAACGACCGTGTAAACTGTTCGCTGCTATATAGGTCACATCAGATAGATTAAGGATTAATCCGAACTGAATACAAAGTTTTCATCAAATCGTCTCTGATGACTCCAAACCCCCTGAAGAATTTAATTGTTGCCGGATGTTTTCCTTTCCGGAGTCGATTCTTCGAAATATGTCAGAAATATCCTTGGCGATTGGTCGAGAAGTATTTTGGCTCCTCATGAATTTTTTAATTGGAAAGGACTTCGACAAGGAAGCGGATTGAAAATGATTGAATATGAAATAATGTGGTTCGCATTCAGCATGCAAGTCATGTTCGCTGGGGAGGAAAGGTTGAGCAGAAATCCATTTGGTCAATGCTTGAATGGCTTTAATTTATAATTCAAGAGTATCAAGATTGGGTCGTTGTAAAGTTTCGGTAGAAAGACTATGTTAAAATATAAATGTGGCTCTTTGTGAAATACTTATAATTAGGGGTTCATGTTAAATTGTGGATTGTTCAGTATTTGCGGTTTATGAAATTGTTGAGTTTCTAGTATTTTCTTAAATTAACCTACGTTATTTTAATCTCTTTCACAAGTTGTAGGATATGCAGCATGCACATGGCAAGTACAAATAAATATAAAATAGATGCAGCATGCACCTATTTTAAGGGTTTAGGGTTCTTAGTTTCTCGCACATAGCTACATCCTCAAAAAATTTCAACATTCTACGATTTTCAACAAGCTTTAGGCAAAAAGAAAACCTTAGTTCACATTTTATGAATTTATGTTCAATGCATCTAATAGCCTCTACAGACGATCGAACATGTTTTAAAACTTGGTGTTAAAACCTGGGTCGAAAAGGGATACACACTTTCGCACCAAATACCGAACATCAGTACACCGCACATCAGTTTAAACCGAATTTCACAAGTAAAAGAGCCAGAAAACAGGTGAATTCCTTTGTTCGCGCACATGTTTGCGAACCTGAGATTTAGTGTGAAAACATGCCTACTAACAGTAAAACTTGCGTTTGAACGCACCCAAGTTTTAAAACATGTTCGCTCGTCTGTAGAGGCTATAATGTTTTATATATTGAAGAAACGGCATTTGAAAATAAAACGTTAGAGAGCGATATCAGTCAATATTGACAAATGAAGGCAATTTCTGTCCGAGGAAGTTGATCAGTAGTATAGAAAGTTAGTTAAAATTTATCCTTTTTTTCACTGTTGAAAAAGATTTTCTTAATTTATTTGGAATCAGCTTTAATTTTGCTTACAATTTCAATAAAAATGAATCGAATTGCAGCTTTAATTTTTTAAATTAACTCGAAGCAACAGTTGAAATTTCAATTTTGAATTTCTCCGATATGAATCAAGGACTAAGCACTGCTCTCTCATCCAAAAAAAGAACAAAATATTGGTAGAAAAGACGATATAAATGCATCGTGGCATCAGGATCCGCCAGTCTGGATATGAGCGGAATCGACTGCAAAACGTGTCCGTGCCATCAAGGGCGACAATGTTTTAGTAGAATATTAGGTATGTGATTTTTTCCATTTGTCTTGTCTTTTTATTTATTTTTGTTACTGAAATAAGATTTTCCTTTTTCACCGGTTTCTACTTTTTTTCACAACTACTGTTAGGTTTTTTTTATAATCGTTTATTAATTTGTTGTATTTTAATTCCAAGTGAAGCTTAATTTGAGCTAACAGAAATTCTGGAAATAGGAGAAAGAAATGCGTTACAGTTGACATACTGTCTACGATTGCGTCAGACTGACATATGATACGGATTGCATCTGAGGGTGAAGCGATCGTATCCCAAGAGCATAGTTTTTGATGTTCCAGGAAAACAACCTTTGGAGAAGTAGAACGATTTGGAGCCGCATCGCAAGCACTGAAGTTCAGACAAAGAAATAATCATTTGAAGAGGTCGCTAAATGCGCCTGAAACCAGAGCACGACACTCACTAAAAGCGAATTTGCCGTCGGCGAAGGATTTGAAAAGATTTGTATCAAAAGTCATTGAGGCTTGTTTGTTATTACTGCCTGAATATACGCTCAAAAGTATCGATCAGCACTAGGGATTCCAATCCCGAACCATTTTTTCAATCCCGGGATTACGGGATTAAAAAATTTCAAATCCCGGGATCCCGGGATTCGAGATTCAAAATATAACACAACAAAATAAGTCAAGTTTTTAATAAACAGATTATATTATGTCCCATCATTTCAAAACTACAACAATAAGTAAGCTAAAAACTGTATAAAAAATATGTTACTGAATAATTACTAATTTATTTAATTGATGCAAATAAAAACAATAATTTTAATTATCCGAGACGTTGACAGTATGAAAGCAAATATTCAAAATTACAACTATTACAAATTACAATAACAAATCACGACAAAAAATCACAACAATAAATCACAACTCTTAACATATAAAATATCCAACACATAAAAATTCTGACAAAGTTCATTGGTTTTTTCGGAAGTAACATTGAAGCAATAGCAAAGTATCCTGAGTATCGTCTCCAAGCCTGCTTCTAAATTTATTCCCGATTTTGGACGCCTCGGAAACGGTCGAGAAATATTGGTACGCCTGCTCCAAACTATGCAAGTGCCACCACTTTCGAAAAGATTCATTTCTTTTGCAATGGTTTTAATTAGATTAGTTTCTTGCGGCATTTCATGATTGATTGTTTTCATACTTTTGCAGCTCTTCTTGTAGCGTTAATTGACGACTATCTTGTTCTGATCAATATGGGTATCTACTGGGTTCTCTTCATTTCTTTGGCTAGCAAGCAAAGGGTTCAGCATCTAGATCATTGAAGTTTTTTTTTAAATATTTGCGTTGTTTGGTTTCCAAAATAGAGATTCTATTTCACTTGGTAAATTTTTGCTGGCACAATGTAGATTCTGGAGATAGCTTAGCTAACCAGATAGCTCCGTACACGGATGCCCTTTTATTCGGTCCAATATTGCAGTTTTCATAGCATTCACATGAATTATATAGTATAAATAGCCTTAAATCGCAAAGATGCAAATTTATGCACTGCTAATACTTCATCAAGATTTTTATTAATGCTCTTAGGAGAAAAACGGTCCATCGTTTTTCTCCTAAGAGCATAAATAAAAATCTTGATGAAGTATTAGCAGTGCATAAATTTGCATCTTTGCGATTTAAGGTCTCCACAGTCAATTTTACAGGGAGTAAAACTTCAATAAGTTTCTGAATCGAATCAAACTCAGTTCCTTTTAATCGCTCTGGATATTGCAGGCCTATTAATGTATACTATTTTTCAAAATGGAAAACCGTTTAAACATTGTCAAGAGATTATTTCATCTTGTTTTACAATCCAGTAAGTGAGACAATTAAATGCCTTGCTCGGATTTGACATAGTTTTGAAGATCGTTATTTTTTTTCGTTGGAGCTTTTTTAAAATATAAAACTACCTTACGAACTTTCTTTATGCATGCACTGATGTCCTTCGTCAGATCTAGCATGTCTTGCAGGCGACCGGGTTCAACGTAGTAAGCTGATTCAGGAGCGTCCAAATCTTCGTGGTCTTCGTCCAGATTATCAGCTGCTTCATCAACTCTTTGATCTAGAATGGACCTCCTATTATAGAGAACATCGCAAACTTCCAAAAGGATGCTAGGCGCCAAACAAATATGTTGCTCTGTATTAGCTAGTCTGCCTATTTTTCGTATTTCATTTGACAATGTCTTTTCCTAGAGAAACATCAAACTCAGCGAAACGCTCTTTTAATATATCTAGGTAGTTTGCAACTGTCATTGATATCCTTACTCGCACCAAGCTCCAGTAAGAATTCACTAAGTAGATGTTAATATTTGTGTAGCACCTATTTGTTGTCGAGGTCCACTCATCAAACGTCAAACTGAGCCGTTCACCTGAGATACTAGCCTCTCTTATCTCATTTTTTATTATTATTTTTTTATCCTGCTTGCATAGCCCACAGCCTTTTTTGATTATTATTGAGGATTTTGGTTAATCTGTGTATGTATTCGCTAGTATTAATTTCCTCAAATCATTTGAAGTAACGAATGTACTAAATGCGAAACAGTCCATACTTATTTATTTACAAACCTCTTTGTATTCTCTTGTTAACTGTTACATCGGTTTGTTTTGCTCTATTCTTTACGCATTTTGATGTGAACATGCATGCTAATTGCTTTCTCATAAATATGAAATCTATTTGCTCTTTTCGAGTCTTGCCGTAATTTGATTGCAGATTATGCTTGATTCCCGGCCCCGGAATCCAGGCCAATTTCTGATCCCGAAAATCCCGGGATTAGAACTCATCAATCCCGGGATTTTCGGGACCAGAAATTAGCCGGGATCCCGGGATACGGGATCCCGGGATTGGATTCGCTAATCAGCACATAAATCAGATAATTGAAAAGAGAGAAGTGAACCTTACCCAGCGTTATTCATACCACGGGACTAAACATATAGTTGAGTTGAAAACTCTTCTCGGATTAAAGTGTCGCTGGTGTGGAGAAAAACAATCATGTAAACACCGAAAATTTGTGGATCCCTCAGTTTGGATTTAATTTTTGATATTGACGTGCGACATAAGGTTTAAATCCGTCAGCTTTGTTCAAAAAATGAAGCATCAGTATTCTTTGACATGGTTGGTACATTGTGAAGGAATAAGAATAAAATGTCACTCTTTTCTCGTAAACAGCTACTGCCGCCACTGTACGGTTTGACTACGCCATGGGAATGACTATAGCGTCTTATTGATCAAAGTGATATAGGGTAGTGGTGTTTTTGCCCTGATTGTACAAGGCTGGCCGAAGGGGGAAAGAATAGAGCCTCCACTTATCATTTTACTGGCCACTAGAATTTTAACGATCAAAATCATCTGCATTAAAATTTCTCACATTGCGTCACTGTTAATAACCGACAAACATCCCATTTTCGTACCGTGTATGACTAACACTTTATACCTGAACTTAAAAATATCTACAGTCTTTAAATTTAAATGAACATTGCATGATAGTAACAACAATTTATTCTTTCCTGTTTCTTACTACAAGTATATTAAATCGTTGTCCGTACCGTAGCATGTTATCGGTCCCTTATTACTTTCCCGCATAAATGAAGCCTGTCTAAATGACTTTACTTAGCTTGCTCCGTACATTGGAAATTACAAAAAGTACTTCCGACACACCGTCTGAGCGGCTTCAAAGTTTAACGAAAAAAATTACATTTGCATACAAATTTCTGAGCAACCAGACGACGTAATAAATGCAATAAAACAATTTCCCTTGTTTCCACATTGCATACTCGATGCATGCACCCTAACTTACCCGTAATTTTCCAATAAACATATTCGAAAAAGACCATTATGGTATGCAAAATATACTGGAAAACAAGTGTTAATATTGTCGCATTTGTAATCTAGAGAAAGTTTTCCGATTGTTGGCTACAATCGGCATTTAGTGCAGAAAGAGGTCAACAGTCAAAGAGCCAATTGAAACATTTGTTGGAGAAGAAGTGGCCTGTTTAGCTGGTAATATTTTCCAATCTACATCTAGAACTAAAATCATTTGGTTAGAAAATCAATATTCACAGCACATCAAAGCAATCCTTCGTACCAATATCCAATTAAACAACACTTACGTGAGGTCTGTTCCTCATCTTCGAATAATTATTACCAAGCTCCCTAGCACTAACCACAAGTGGCTACTCCCCTATATATCATGGTAACAAGCATCAGGGCTATGCAATGCAAAAGTAGAACACAATCAGATATGTATGCAAATATGCAGAAGCGTAATTCGAGCATGAAACAAGAGTGCATTGCAAATTATAAAATTTATCGTGTGTAAAATGATTTTTAGACGTTATTGTTTACAATCTGTTTTTCTGCAATACAACCCATTTCATTTTTTTTCGTAATCCTTTATTTTTTGCCCACGGAAGCAGACACATATTTTTTTCAAATTTCTCGAAAAGCAAGTACATTTATGATAAATATGCATTGTGGCGAACTACTGATAAAAGTTCGTGTTAAAACGATCCAACAAGCAATTTGCATATAAGGGAAATAACTAATTAAGAAATGGAAGTGTACATTTTGTTAACGATTTGCTTGTCGACTTAAATCATCACAGTCTAAAATTGTATTTTTTCACAAAGCGGAATATGTAAGTTGGAGTCGGTAAGCTTGAATTACTTGTAAATAATATGTGTATGCAAATCCAATTACGTTGTATTTTGCCAGACGAGTGTAATTTTAGGCAATCAGTTTTTCTGTTTTGTCTGAAATAAAATGTAGTAGCTGAAGTTTACAAACATATAATGGAAAAGTATCAATGTGGTTAACAAAATATTTTGATGCCAGCTATGTCAGTTTTAAATCGTCTTAAAAATATATCTGTGGTATTTTCCGTTTATTCAGATGATTGGATGATGAATTTCAACTGATAGCCTAGTCAAAATGTCACGAATATCCGAATGGTTACATTGATGAAAGTAGCTACTATTTTTGAACACGACGTATGAAAGGGCAAACCGCTGAAATGGCTAAGATTTCGAATTTATTATTCCACCGTGGGCGTTGCCATATTGGACTTTATCTAGAATAAGATCTGAGATGAAAATCAAATTTTGCTGTGGTATTTTTCAAAATCAAGCTCTTCGAATCTCGAGAATTGCTCGAAAAATATGAAAAATAACAGATGTTTACTCGATAGCAAGTAAATGGCGAATTCTCTGTTGAAATTTGATATGATACTAATATTACTTTTAGACGTTAAAAAAAATCTCGCATATTATTTGGGCTAATCAGACGATAGAGCAAACTAAACTGCGAATGAAGAAAGCTTCTGATGCCAAACAGGTTAGGAAATTGGCTAGTGGGAATTCAGAGATAGGTTGCTTTCTCGATGGACTCTTAGAACGATGCATCTCCAAAACATTTGCACTGAAATTGAAAAGTTTTGTGAATATAAGAAATTTTGTGAGCTGCTCTGACATTCTTTAAATTGGATGTCGAAATTATTAGTGTTTTCTGAACTGTATCAAAAAACAAATTTAACATAATTTTCACAAACGTCAAACTAAAACAGCGAAGTTCTTTTACAAATAGAAAGTGTCCAACCTCGCCTCAAATTACGGTCAATTTTTGAAAACGAAACGAAAAAACTCCGACACTTTTCTGAAAATTAAATAAGTTTCATTAGCAGCCAACAGAAGCTATGGAAACGCGATGTGCCTCAGATGCTAAAAACTGGTCAGCGTGCAATTTTGCAATAACTGCAAGGACAACAACATCACTCTCTCAAAAAAGCATCGAATCCAACAGCATAAATCACAACATCACTCAAATCAAGCTGCAGAAAACACGCAGTCTAGACAGGATATTCAAATACTTTCCCCGCTGAATTATCTCTATCAACAACATCCACAGGTTAATCAAGAGATAACCATTGACCTAAGAATATCCACTCCTGCAAAACAAATTTTTCATCGATATTCTCTTATGATATCCAGCCAGAGAAGGTACTTTATTGCAGTTAAATTATGCTGGGTTTCACCTTGTCACTACTAGTCTGTCAAAAATTGACAAAAATGGGACTTGAAAACCGATTCGCCAGCTCGTACTAACTGACTTATGACTATTTTAAGATTGGCCAGCAATCTCTCTTGCGTTACGGACTACTTGTGAAAGAATTTACGAAAGGAAACCAGAAGCACTGTCATCAGGATCAATGAAAAGCATTAATTGCCCATATTATGAGTGTCGAGTCGATGTCGATAATATCGACACCGACAGCATATCGATAGATATGCTATTGTGAGTGTCGAGCCGATGTCGATAATATCGACAGTTTTGTCGATTGCAATTTGCTTCGCGACGTTACATCGACAGGTAGTTGGATATATGCAAAATATAAGTTATTTTCTTGGAATATTCAGTCGCTTATAAAATAATTATTAAAGGGTGAAAATAACAAACGCCAAACAATTTGAACGTTTGGTATATCTACTTGAGAATAACGAAGAGCTCGCAAGAGGATTCGTTAAGAGGATTCGATGGAATAGTTTTGCAGAAGAGCTAAATAGCTTGGGTCCACTAGTAAGAGATGGATGTGGTTGGCAGAAGGTTTGTTATTAAGGTATCAAAATTCTTAAACTTACATGACTTCCCCAGGTCTGAATTGATTTCGAATTCAAAATTCGCAAAAAGATAATCAAAAACAATAGTGAAAAACGCAAAACTGGTGGTGGACCCAACAAACAGGTTTTGTTTAGTAAAAATTAAAATGTTTTCTCACCGTTTAGTAAAAATGCAAATGTTTATTTAGTATTTATGGAAAAAATAAATATTAACTGTTACTATTTTTTGCATTGCTATACTAAGTTCTACCGCAAAGATTGCATTATTCGTCGTCAAAAAATAAATCAGAACAATTAATTTCACAAACTTTCCAAAAAAAAAAAAAAAAAAAATTTGTTTTTAAAAAAGTCTCACTTGACAGTTGGCGGATGCTAAAGTTGTTCCAATTGGCAATTTCGTTCAAAATAGCACTCAATTCAAGCATTTTCTTCGATTTCGATATGGCAGTACTTATAAGTCGTTTCGATCGACTTTCGCAATACCAAAACGCCATCGACTCGATAAGTTCGTCGATTATCGACTAGCGATCGACTCGACACTCACAATACGGGTGAATATCGTTGTAATAAGATCTCTTTATTATCAGTATGTAACAGAATTTGAGGACTATGCTGTTTGATTTTGAAACCGCAGCGTCATGATGTCATTCTCCGGATGGAAACATGGCTGAAAACATATTTTCTGAGCTGCGAGGTTCTCACCACTCATAAAATTTTCCGTTGTTATCGTGTGCCGTATCCAGGTTTTTAGTGCCGTATCCAGGTTTTTAGTGGCGTTGTTTTCATTGTTGTCATACATAAACATCCCCCTGAACTAGTTCTATATAATTTTTTACTTCCCATTGATTGTTTTACTGTACATATTGGTTGTGGAGCCCATTCAATTTTTTTTGGTAATGAGTATGCATCCTTTCTGCTAGTAAGTTGAATATTTATGATGCTTACTTCAAGTATTTTGGGGAGGTTATAAATTTGTGTTGCCCGTGCCAATTATTCTAAAATTCTAACTCGAAATATCTACTCTGTGGTGACTGAAATCGGCCTAAACTCAACTGGATATCGTTTACCACTTTCCCTCAGCTATCTTCTTGTCCCATTTCTATCGCTTCAAATGTTAGTTCATTTACAAACAACTACAACTTATAGCAACGGGACAACATTCCAAATCACCTCGATAGAAAGCTCGAACTTGTTGTTTCTAATTTATCGTGGAATAACCTTTTATAACATAGGGAACACACACACCATCTTCTTCTGGAGGGGTGCATTATACCCTAAACCATACCTCAACATTTGGCAACTCTAGATACAATGTCGTTGAAGAAGAGTTTCTTGATTTAAATGCTTTCTTATTATCTTTCGATTGGCTCAACATTCTATCACCTCTATCTTGTGAAAATTCCCTTGAATGTTTCTAAACCATACTTACTCCAATCTTTCCACTATTTGTTCCAATTACTACTTCCCCCCGCAATTTTATTAACCCCATCTGAAAACAAATATATAAAAAAAGTTGAATCGTCATAAATTCAAATTAACAGGGCTTTCTGTACTTGAGAAAGCTTTTCGGAAACAGGGCTGAAATTAAGGATTTAATTAAAAATGTTCGTTCTTCATACATTTCAGACATTAATAATTCCTGAATTTTGGTAACCGCGCTCCCTTTTAAGCAAACAGCTATGTACCATCAAGCCAACTACTTTCTGTATAAAATTGGGAGACGAAATTGCAAACTCTCCGCAATTTGGCTGTGATTTTTTGGATCTTCTTCCATCTTTTCTCTACCCAGCACAAAACCTATTCAGTCGGTTTGTCATATTCAATCTAATCTTCTTTATCTCCATACTTTTTTTTTTGTTTTTATCTATTTTAACAGGCTACCGCCCAATTACAAAAATAGAAATGTTAGATAAAACCAAAAAAATATTTAAGAAAAAAAAAAAATTAACATATAATTGAAAATATTAGATACAATATATATTTGGAACAAATTAAAGCCAATATACAAGTTAACAAGGAAGAAAGTGCAAAAACGGCAAAAAAAAAATTAAAAAGAAAATCAAACATTATAAGGAGCTTTAAGAATTAAATCTTTAATTTGCGACTTAAATTGAGAGAATGTTAGCGGAAAAGGACTAAGCTGAAGATCGTTGTGCTTCCTGGGGATACGCACTAGCGGCGAGTTAAAACAAACTTCAAATCGCGCGAAGTGAAGAGAGAACATTAATTGAGATCTATCTGATCGATTGACGTTACGTATACACCGCATATAACCAAGATCAGAGAGCATAGGGCAATGGAGTAGCTTGTCAAGGAACATTCGTCGGGAGTCTAATGAAGGAATTTGAAATAAGGAAATATACTATACCCACAGTAAGGGATGTTGAATTTAAACAACAGTGAGCGAGTAAACCTACTCTATTTATGACGGGGAGACCACACTTGACAACAATACTCTAGGATGATACGAACAAGTGAAAAAACAGATGGAAAGAAGTAGCGATGCTAGTAAACAAAGAAGAACATCTAAGAATGAAACCGGACAGACGAGAGGCATTGGCGGTTGTATAAGCAATGTGCAGCAAGTACACACCAAGTACACACCAAGATCCTTAAAATTATCAACAGTCGTAATGGAAGATCCGTACAGAGTATAGGAATATATTAAGGGTGACATTTTGTACGTATAGGACATTTGATGACATTTGGATATATTCAAAGTAAGTGAATTTTTAGAGCACCAGTCGCACAGAGTACAGAGATCGTTTTGGAGTTGGAGGCAGTCGTTGGTATATTCAATTATTTTGAAAATCTTGAAGTCACCAGCAAACAAGAGGCAGGGAGAACGAATGAAGGAAGGAAGATCATTTATAAAAAACTAGGCATAATAATGGACCGAGAATGGAGGCCTGAGGAACACCGGAAAGCGCACAGAAAGGGGAAGAGGTGAAGGATTGCACAGATACAGCACTAGAACGACCGAAAACTTAGAATGAAAACAAAGACAAAAGAAAACCCGACATTCCATGACTTCGAAGCTTTGCAAGAAGAATCTGTGATCAACAGAATCAAAAGCTTTTGAGTGGTCTAAGTCAAAATCAACAAAGTTAGTAAAATATATAAGATTAGAGGTGGGGGTTCTACCTTTAACAAAACCATGCTGTTCCGGAACAAGGAAGGGATTGAGGAGAGAAAGCAGCCTGTTGTAAAGCACTCTTTCAAGAACTTTTCCAAAACAAGGAAGGAGGGAATTTGGACGATAGTTGGAAACACAGCTTGGGTCTCCAGACTTGTGGATGGGGGGAATATAAGTAGATTTCACTGGCGGGGAAGGAGCCGGAGGAGACGCTGAGGTTAAATATAATAGACAAAGAAACACATGAGGACGATGATAATGGTTTGGCCAACAGGTTAGGGATACCATCAGAACTACAGCCGACATTGACATCAAGACACTCGAGTAAGGATTCAATTTCAAGAGGATTGGTGTAAATGGAAGATAGGGAACATGAAGGAACATGGGGAATTTCACAAGGCAAGATATGATTATGTTGAGAAAAGAAGGAAGAAAAATATTTTGCGAAGAGGTCGCAAATTTCACGTGAATTAGATGCAGTAGCGTTATCGAGGAACATGGAGTCGGGGAAACGATGGGAACTTTTGAGAGAACGGACATAAGACCAAAAGAGTTTTTGATGATTAGAGCAAATAGAGGACTCAATGCTGGAAAAGTAATCTCGAATAGCTTGATTGACGGCAGTTTTGGCAGAAGATCGTATTCTCGAAAATTCGAGGAAGTAATCATCCTTAGCTTTCAGGGCCGAAGCAACATCACGACGAAACCAAGGAGCGTCATTAGGCTTGCGAGGACGTCTGGAAGGAGTGAAACGGGACATAAGGTTGGATGGCTTTGCTCAGGCCTACCCAATCACCCGATCTGTCAAAACATCCCTCTTCGAAATCCCACCCACGACACTCGTTGCTCAGAAACTTTTGCATCTATTATTATTCGTCACTCACCAAAATTAATGACACTTCACAAATATTTGATAAATTTAATAAATTCTTACAAAACATTGAATATTCGAAAGAATTACCTAGTTCAATTATAATTTATTGCAACGCAGAAGAAGTTTAAAGAGCTCTTAAAATGCATTTTCGAAATTATTATACTGTCAAACATATTTATCATCAATTATTTTTATTTAATTTTTTTCGTTGTTAAAGTTTAATTATAGTCGCGCCTGTTTTCCTGAATTGGCATTTAAAATTTGTATTACAAATTCAATGTATATAGTTAAATTACTTCTTACCAGAATCAGAGAATTTTCAGCGTTCAATTTTTGTTTTTTTTTTTTAGAACAAAATATTAATCTTTGTAGTCTTAGCGTTTTTTTTTAAATACTTTATACGAAAATGAAAATCTTAACAAAATATCCAAAAAATTGCAAGCGTCAGTTTTCTTGTGATTTGTTACTCTCAAGTTTGCATTCGTAAATCCGTATCTATTGTCCGATTCGGAATTCGATATCTCGAAAAGTTGTTTCCAAAATATCATCCGAATTATGTGACATTCACACCTACAAAATACATTCTTCGATTCACAAATCTGCCGAATACAAATATAAATGAAAGTCGACAGTCTCAATTTTCTGTAACTTATGAATTTATAATGCGATATCAAAAGGAATGTCTACAAGATGCCATTGATAAAAGATTTACACGTAGATCAGTGTTGGGTGTTTGTGTCGTTCATGCAATATTCGTAATCCACGTATATACCTGTAGTAAGTTCCATAAAGCATTCCCTATTCAATATCACTTTCCATGTAAGGAGCATGCTACTCTTAAATTCACCCCGAACATTTTTTTGCAAGTCGAGATAATTGACAGTTGGTATTGAAAAAAGTGCCCACATAAAGGTCATAAATTTAGATACTGACTTACAAACGCCTTGAATACATCATCCTTAAACTGATATTCATCCGAATGTGATTTGGTCAAGCTACAATGAACAGTTTTTCAAAGACTTATTTATTACCAACAACGTATGTAAGCCAGAAATGAATCTGATTTATTTGACATAATAAAATAGAGTGTACATTGTCATCCTAAAGAACTTATTTCATGGTATAATCTCATCCTTCTGTGAAATTTAACACTTTTTACAAATAGGACATTGTCCTGTTCTTTGTTTGTCTCCGAAAATGTGACGTTCAAAGTCAAGTTGTTTTTGCTGTGAAATGACTGCTAATTTGGTACGAGCTTTTTAGGGAAGAAAGAATAGGTATTTATTTGATGACTTTGAGTTTTAAAATTTCGTATTAATTCCACGCATACAACAAAATACAAAATGCTTCATCTATGAGTAATTTGCTTTGTGCAAAAATGTAAAAATGAATTGAATTTTTGTCAATAGGATGACTTTCACTACAGGTTTACGACCATTCAGTTAGATTCAAACTCTCGCCATAGTAAAGCAAGGAAAAACACTTTGAAGTCGTTGTTTTTGAAAGAAAATGAAAATATCCTTCCAAAAACAAAGTCAATGAGTGATCGACTTTGAGCGATGTATCACCAACAACGTTGGTCTTCAAAAACATCTAGAATTCAAATTCACCTGAAACTAACCCTCCCCGGCACATTTTTGCATCGTGTGAATGCATTAATCTTTTTTCACAACTTTCCGAAAATTCCCGCCATTATAACATAAATACATAGCACCCTGTCGAGAGCTCGAGTGATCAACTCTTGTGTCTAGGCATCCTAAAATTCTTTTCAATAATCCGCAAATAATTCGTTTTTCACTGGAACTCGGGTTCCTGTTTGTATTTATCCGACTCAAAAGAAAAACGCCGAAGGACCTAAATTGGTCACAAGCAATTTCAAGATTCTTTTCGTCTTCTACCTATTGAAAACGAATTTCGAGAATTTGTTTCGTGTTCCTGGTCATTGACAAAGAGCGAATATGAGACCCATACTGCTTCGAAGTCTCTAAAACAAACCACCCAAATCGTAACTGACCACCAAAGAAAATCTGTGAATTCATTCGGTTTCGCCGCTGGTATCTGTCTGCCTCACTACTAAACATTTCGAAGAACAACGACTGTGAATGGTATAGAAAAAGAAAACAAAATCCTCGTCTCATCCAGCAGGAGCAAAACAAGCAACCAAAAAATAAACGATTTTTGGAAGACCGCGATGATTTACCCATATCTCGTGAGAAGATTTGAAAGAATTTCGCCTACATTTTCTTCGGAAATCGGGTCAATGTTCTTCGGTCTGACCAAGACTGTGGGCAATAAGTCTTTGGACGATATACAGTCATTGGACTTGAAATGCACAAAAATTCCATACTGAGTTGTGTTGCATTCATAAACGGTAAGATGTAGGTTAAAGCGGGATTCGCTGGACATTCAAGTTTATTTTGAGTGTCGAGGAAATGAAAACGTATGAATGATATAAGTAGTTTTGGGTGGCGAAAATTTAACAGTAAAATAAGTAGTAATTTTTTGTTATAGTAAATATTTCGCGATAATTAAATTAAAATGTTCGGTTGAGATACTTTAACACGAATCTGTATGTAAAGAAGGAATACTTTTTCAAGGTTAGTATCTCTCACCAGACAAATGTTTTCTTCAATTTTTGGCGAATGTCGTTGGATCATGTCCCAAATCATTAATGCTTCAGATCCCTCCAGAATCGGTTCCTTTCAGAAATTCTTAAGAGCTCCTTTTAAATGATTTGCTATTTGATCATCGCATAAGCGACGAGTTGTGTGAAGATGGGTATGGAGTGGTCGGTTGCGAGCACAAAACAGGTCCGACATGATCTGACAGTATAAACGATAACACGAACGCCACTATATAAATTTGTGTAGCGCCTTTTCATTTTGAACTCAATAGTGTACGATAAAGCAGTTAGCGATTTGTGAGTTTAACGAGTAGTTTAGACTTGCGAGGTACTTGGGTTAGCTTTGTCCGTTTTTTAATTCATGCAACATAAGTAATGTGAAAAGTTAATCGTAGTCTTAGTCTTAGTTTAGATTTTGCTCAAGTTCATATTTGAACGAAAAAAATACTTTAATTACACCACAAGAAATGTCGATAGGTTTTTATCGAAATTTTTGTTTTATGGAAATTTATGCTGAAAATGTCTATACTATGCGTCAATGCACATCCCTTGTTAATTTCTATTCTAAAATTTAGCTAAATTTTCATGAAGCGCTTCGAATTTCTAGCACTTACTACTTTCACTCTAAGCATACCCTAAGAGCGAAGTGAACACCGAGTCTGCGAAGAGGTATGTTGCAATCACACCATGATAATATGATTGCAAAACAACATTAACAAGACTTGTGAAAAAAGCAACAAAATCATGTTAAGAAGATCGCATTAGCAAGGCAAGATTCATTCTTTCGAACGTTAGACTTCAACTTTTCGGCTATTTTTGAGCACTACTATAACCGGTGCTACTATAAGATTACTTATATCACAAAATCTTGATACTCTTAATCTAATCAAAACGACTGACTACCAGAGCTTTTACTGATTTTATAATATATCTAGATTTATTAATATTACTATAAATATATACAAAATATGTTATTATAAATTAATAACATAATATTACTAAATTTTCTACTAACAGGCGTGGCTTTTTGCTCCCCCTATCTATAACAGAACAATGCAGACGCATTGGGAACAACAAAAACTCCCCCTTTCCATAACAGGAGTTGTTGTTGTTTCCAATGCGTCAGCATTGTTCTGTTATGGATAAGGGGAGCAAAAAAATGCGCCTAATATTGCTAATATAATCAGAGTTGTACCGTAACAACTACCAGGCCTAGACAAAATCCAGACTAAGATTCAGTAGGAGAGATCTCGAACACAGATGACCGGGTGCAAAGCTGTAACTAAACAAGAAAAGTATCAGCTCGATAAAACTGTCAGCTATTGATTCTGGAGAATGCTATGCCTGACAGCATAAGGTTTGTTTAACTCAACTTGCAATATGACTAGGCTGTATTCTTTTTTCTCAGTAAAAAATCGGCACACCAGCAACCATCTTTTCAAATTGTGTTTGCACAGGAGCTGTGGAATCCAGGCCGATGAAAGGTTAACAAAGCCGAGGTCTTGTGTTCTGGTTTCCAGTCTGTTTGATGCCACCCCGCACTGAACGCAATCCATACAATGCGTAGTTCTATAGTTCTATAGAACAGTTTTTGTAGTCACCTACGCTATGCCCAAAGCACTTGTAACCAGGGTTCGCCGATATATATCAGAGGATATATATCATGATATAAGAAATAATATACATCATTTGATATTTATGCGGATGTATATCAATTGATATTTTCTATCTAGCATCTTGGCAACACTAAAAGAATAAAAAAAATTTCGATTATTTTCCCCCGAACAGCTATCTCATCAGAAGTTCGGGGACTCCCCGTTTTACTTAGGTGCACGCGCCATTTGACAATTATTAACTCAAGTATACTATCAATTTAATATCTACTTAAGAAATGCTTTGCTAGTTTAAAAGGTTAATGCTACAATCCTTCTTTTGTATTTCATTTTGATATCGTTATTTAGCTGGTGTAGTGAGTGACCTTTGCGTTCATCTGCTGCGCGATATTCATTGAAGTAGATAACTGACCTATTGAACGATAAGTTTGAAGGTAGTGTGAAAACAATACAAGTTGTCAGATCGTTGAGCCTAAGTGTTTTTCTTTCTACATTTCATTTTTCCACAGTACTCGAAACAATTTGAACCATGCCGAAACCTGCGAATGCTGTTTGGGGAAAATTTAATATTATTTCAAAGATGGGGAACAGTGACAAATGGGCCCAATGTAAAAAATGCAAGAAAGAGCTGCAAGGCATTCCTGTGCGGCTATTGAAACATGTGAATGTTTGTCCAGTGTCAAGGGCTTCTAGCTCATATGTGCCACCTTCAGATTCTCAACATCAAATGACACCATAATCGAATCAGTGGCAAAAAAACGCGCATTGTCGACTGGCCGACCATCATTCAACATGTAAGAAAAAGTAATTGTTACATCGGAATCCCAAACGACAAAAATTGATTTGGCGGTCGCAAACATTTTCTATGCCATCGTTTTTGCACGCTGATCACTTGAAATTTAAATAAATGATCATAGCACTTCGTCTAGGAGGCAAATAGGAGGCCGTCTACTAGAAGAAAGTTATGCTGATACTTTACAAAAACAAAAAGATGAAATCGAGGGCAAGGCCGTATCCTTGTCTTTGCACAGTTGGTCTAACGTTCACAATGAGCATATAATTTGTTGCAGCCTCACTACACCCGAAGGACAATCGATACTAGTTGATCCTATCGATACATCAGGCCATCCTCATACTGCTGATTATTTAAAAGAAATTGCTACGGATATAATTACAAATACCAATAAAAACTTCAAAGTGATTGTAAAGAGCTTCGTTACCGACAATGCAGCTAACGTCAAAAAATTAGGCACGAATTATGTAAAGAAGATAGTAATAGCATAATTCAATATGGTTGCTGTGCGCATATACTAAACCTGCTAGCGCAAGATGTGGAAATCAAAGGCGTTTCTGGAAACATAATTAAGGTGATCAAATATTTTAGGAATAAACATCTGCCCGCAAGTTGGTACAAGGCTGCCGGTGGCAAAAAGTTGGTAATGCCCATAAAAGTTCGATGGAATACAACGAGAGATTGTATTAGCTGTTACCTTGCTAATCGATGAATATTGGTACAAATATGCCAAAATAATAAAAATGAAGTTGACAAAAACATCCTCGAAATCGTAAATGATGCACAAATCACGAACAATACAATTCAACTCTTGTCACGCTTGGATCCAATAGCTAGAGCCTTAGACAGAGCCCAAAGAAATGGAACAACAATATCGGTGGCAGTAGAAATATGGCACCGGCTAGAAAAGGATTTAGAAAATGAAACACTAGAAGTCAAGAATTTATTTCGGTATCGACGTGACATGACATTAGAGTCTTTTCATTTTTTGGCTAATATGTTGGATCAACGATTTCTGGGCAAAAATTTGAGCAATGATCAAAGAGATAAAGTTTTTGCTGAAATGCCGCCCGATTTCATGCCTATTGTAACGTCATTGCTGATGCAATCATCAATGTTTCCTAAGTATCTTTTTGGTGAAAATGTTAAACAGACTCCACCTTTAGAATGGTGGAAGTTCCTAAATATGAACACAAACGATAATCGATGGCTCAACTGGGATGGCAAAGAAAGATTTCAAACACTATGTGAACAATTACTGTCAGCAGTAGCATCAACAACTGGTCTCGAAAGAATATTCTCTACCTTCGGTCTTGTGCAGTCGAAGATACGTAACCGATTAGGAATCGAGAAAGCCCATAAATTAGTCCATATCTTCAAGACTTTCAACCATTCCCATAAGATAATTTGTCGTACGGTTCCTTCATACAATATGGACTGGGTTTGGAAATCCAATGCGAATATGGAAATGCAAGAAGAAATATTGGGCGTAGATTCCGGAGGCCAATTTGAGTGGGAGTCAGACGATAATGTACCACTTATAGATCTGTGCCTGAACAGTTGACTCTGATTTTAATTGATCAATCAAATTTTCACTCACGTCTTTGTTACTTTAGGAATAAAAAGTGAAATATTCAGACTAATTTTTATTATTTTTCCATTTTGACAGTTTCAAATAAATTACAAACTGGAAAATGCTTTCTTTTCGTAAACGTGATATAAATCCGATATATATCGGATATATATATCAAATATCGGATTTTTGATATTTATTATAAATATCGGATTTTTGCGAACCCTGCTTGTTACTATAAAATATAGCTGCAAAGGCCGAATTCCCACACATTATGGGCATTTATGCTATGCACTTAGTCTCGGCTCCCATTGATCATGATCTCGACTTTTATAAGGCATAGCCCCAACTACTATCAACATATTGTCGGTGCATGTAATTAAAGTAGGATAGATAATAGCTTTTCAACAAGGTCGTGAAGCCTAGTGAATAGAACGTCAATTGTGAAAATAGAGGGTCACGGAATTGAATCCGAATTCGAGCAGGATTTATTTGTGATTGCTGGATTTGCGAAACTATCTAAACTGAGGATAGTCAGGGGACAGTTTCGCTTTTGCTTTTCATGGATGGCGTTAAGTGCTATATTAGCTGGCTTTGCATGCTACAATACATAGCACTTAGGTTAGGTTAGGTTAGTGAAGAGGGCTGCCGGGAACGCGGCCAGCATTAGGCCACCAGTTTGGGCCCATTTGCCACCCTCATAGACAATCACACGCATTCACACTTACAGCCATGGCACTGGCGGGATTCGAACCCGCAGACCCCGTAGCACGCCGCTATTCGGCCTGACGCCTTAGCGAGCAGAGCTACCGGGCCCCCTTATACATAGCACTTACTCGTCTTAATTTTTCGCTGGGCATTATGGTACCAGGCACTATATTTTATCAGCATTTTGAAATCAACTGTGTACTTAGTGCCAGAAGTATGCAAATTAAGAGGTCTCCAGACCAAAGTGCTATTTCATTTTTTGCTTTCAGATGAACAGAGCAGTCGGAATCAAATTGGTTTTTCTAACTTTTCACAGGTTTGATCTGCGGGGGCTGTAAATTTGCTGTTGAATAACTTTTAATAGATAAATGGTGAAAATTCCAAGTTGTTGTGTTTTCATGGTTTAATAGAAAGAATTCACAAAATAAGTGAAAAAAATACAGCTTTACGAGAAGTTCCCTACGAATTTCAATTTAATTTCTAGAAGTATCAAGTTCTTGGAGCTGTCTCTGACTCAAGTGGTTGAATAACTATTTTCACAAACATATTGTGAAATTTAGTTTTCTTGAAAATTGATTCAATGAGTATATGCTAAGTTATGACGAAACAAGAGACCATGTATCTTTTATAGCAGGATATGTGGGATATTCGAGAGTAGTTATCTCAAGATGAAATTGAAAATGTCAATGATTATGGTTATTCTTAAGAAACAAAGACATTACACTTTTTCTCGTAACTGCTTTTACCACAGAAAAACGTTCTATCGATTTTAGCGTCAATATTAGAGTAAAATCAGGTGGGCAAATTTTTTCAACTCATTTCTTTATTGTGGATTTTAATGTTCGTGCAATTTTTTTCTTTGAAAGGACATAAATTATAAAGAAACAATTACACAAAATTACCAGATTTACCCAGAAATGCCACAGTGCACATTATCTTCACTTATGGTTACAATTTTTAAGAAAATGAAGTCAAACGATTATCCATTTATTATTTCCTTTCTCAGATTAGAACTGGAAACAATATTAGTTGATAAATATCCCAATCAAAAAGTTTCAAAGTTTCAAGTCAAATTTGACATTGATAATAAACAGGTGTTTTACGTTTTGATTGTGAAAAATGTGCAACATTTTTTTTAAATTTTCATTAAGAATTTTTCAATGGTTCAAATTTGATTTGTTAGTAGCGAGGAGATCAATCCTTAAAATGGTAATATAAAAGAAATATCAGATATTAGATTACGTGAATTTAAGAGATTTTCAAGCAAAATAGTGAATCATACACGCAGTATTTCGTGAGAAAAAATTAACCCTCATGTTCAAAAACTTCAAAAACATTACTTCGGTTGCGCTGCGTCTCTGGAGGTATTTAAGGAGTCATTTTACAGTGCTCTTATTTTTAATGCCTCATTTTCAAATGGAAGCCACGAATATTTTTTTCTTGTTCCAATGTGGCCTGAATTTCGTCAAACGCGCTTCCAACTGTGGGTTCAGTAATTTTTATACGATAAGTATTAATAGAACTCCTACTTTGATTCAATTTGAAATTAACTACCGTTCCACTGATTAGATGCTGCAAGCATCATATCTATTCAAAACTATAAAAACCTGGTCTTGACTTTATTAAATGTACATACATAAACATTTAATAGCTTGGTGGTCGTGGTCGTAAACACGAGACCCTGCACACTACACAAATCACTACAAAATTATTTTCCCGCCAAAAATGACCCACATCATATCGTGAAACCAGGAATAATTCTTCGCTTTCTTGGAACAAGTACAAAACCGATAAAATCATGGAGAGGCCGATAGCATTGCTCCGTGTTTACTACCTTGAAATCAACAAAACCAAAAAAGATTAGCCTCCGTCGGATATGTCTTCAAAACTAAATGGACTCTCTTTTCATACTGCCATTCAATCTTTCGCCCTCGGTATATGTAAGTGGCGTTAAAAATGCTATTGGGATTATCTACTTCCAAGTGTTTTTATGTTCTTTTTTACTAAATGAAAAAACCACATATTTTCAACATTCGATGTCTTGAAAATCCCGTCTGTGGCGGTAAGTCGACAACAATTTCTCGAACAAGATTTGATATGAGAAAACGACCTATTGATATTGACTCAAGTGCATTAGGCGCTTCCTTCTTAGTGTTTGTCGGTCTGTTGATCTTCTGAGAATTTTCTTCCTTTTTCGTCTGAATAAGTGTATCGGCCTCGATACAAGATACATGTGTGTAAACATTCATTCGGAACACATATTCATTCAGATGTTTGATATATTTTGAATGGGATCGACAAAAATTTACCAGAATATTTCGGTTACAATCTGCAGACGTTCTCTTATCTCGAACCAACTGGTTACCAGCACTGGTGGTGATATAAAGTAGATAGTCATTCAGAAATATTATCGTGTAGTAAAACGGTTTTCTTCATGAATCGAATTAGTTGAAATATGAGAGCTATTTATTTCAATTCTCCAATAGATCGTAGGGAGAAAAAGACCTTCTTTTGGAGGCGCTGTTAGTCAGCATGAAATAAGGGGAAGTTTTTTCATTAATAATATAGAGAAGTGAGTTAGCTCAACGCGCACTTGGAGCCTAGCGGGTAAAATACTAGCTTCTGGCGTCTGGGGTCCATGGTTCGAATCCGGGGGCGGACGATGGTCCGCATATTGAGCTTTGAGTTAAACTAGTTCTCAGTAAATATCTGTGCCCAATCAGGACAAATAGTAAATCGTGAAATTTTAATTTCAAGTGTCAATTGTGGCCCAACTTCAATTCTCTGCCCCGAAAAAAGTTGTAGTAGGACAGACCAAATTCTAATGTAGTAGGGCCAAACAAGACCAATAGAGGCTATGTGCACACCCCGTTGGTGCGAGCTGGCCATAATTGGTTTATGTTGGGCTTACTTCCGACCCGACTGGGTTTTTTGGGCACCAACAATCACCAACAAAACGGATTTGACAGGCTGGCGAACGTTATGCATATGGTTGCTCCCAACTCCGGCATGTTGTGGACAGCAGCATTTGAACACTCTCGAAATGGTCTGTGTTGGCACAATCTGCAGATGGGCTAGTTTGAGCCAACATGTATTTGAAGCATAAAAGTAATGCCGCAATTGCACATAGGACGAACGTTTCGTGAGGATATCCGGCAAAACAGTCGACAAGACGTTCAGCAAGACATACGGTGAACATAGCTTATCTTATGAAAGGGTACCTACCTACACGATATGCATATCTGTACACTTAAACTTCGCACCCTTCTGTACGGTGTGAAATTTGAGTGGTAATATCATGCAGTAAGGTAGCATTTTCTCTGTTCGAAAATTTGTGTCAAACCCGTCCCGTTATGATGCCTAAGTTACACATGTCAAATGTTGGCGAGCTGAGAGTGTAAATGGTCACCTCGTCTACTATCCCCTGTTTTTTTTTACATGCCAAAAATGGAGAGAAGTAATTTTACAACTTTCTCGACGAAACGTTCGGAGAGAGTGTAATTGCGACTTGATGCATCTTTTCCATGATTTCATGAGCAAACAAAATAGTTTTGTAAACATTATTGGAGCCAGCACCAGACCTTATTTCAAATCCCTTTGACTCGGTAAGTAAAACCGACATCATTTCCAGCGGCCTCGAGGTAGCACGAGACAGTCATAAACACTCAGCATCGCCATAAAACGCTCATTATTCCTTCATACAATAGGCAAGAGCCGACGAGGAAGCCATTTACAAACTCGTGCATGTCATGGAAAAAACAGCCGGGAATATACGAGGAGACCATTTACACTCTCATCTCGTCAACGTTTGTCATGTCTCGGGGAGAGTGTGATTGCATCATAACAGTGATAAAATTCAATATTTACATAAAAATCTTGCATATGGCCACTTGCAGTTCTAACGTACATCGATACTTATATGTACGTACGTAATTCAGTATACCAAATCCAATCGTTCCACAATTCGATGCTAAAAGTAACTTTAACAGTCTATTCTTAGAATCATCCATTAATCTGGTCACATGCTTGCATGTCCAATAGCTTTGTAATTGCTGAACGTCATAAATGATAATTTTAGCATTTTGGCACGCATTCTTCATCTGTTATGCTCTTGCGATTATGGTGTCTACAATTAGACGCCAGCGAGATAATTGCGAGGTGCGTCATCGCACAGGTAGCGTAGTAGCACAATCACAAGCTGAAGCATTGCGAAAACTGTTTGACCAAAAAACTGACGCTTTCCGCAATACGTATCTAAATCCATAAAAAAACCTAGATACGTACTACGGCCGTTTTACGGTGTTTACGTTTTTATTTTGTCGGTGTGCATGTCATTGTTGTCGGTCTGGTGATTTTGTGCAAAGCTACGACATTTTATTTCTTTGACGTCATTTGTAAACGCAATTATAAATTGGCGCTTATTGATATTCTGAAAAAGTACGCTAGAATTTTTTTTTTGTTTCGGTAGTGAATTGTGACAGCCTCTTTTGTCACTCGTACGGAGCCGAAAAGATTGATTCAATTGTCAATGTAAGCATTGTGGCTGATTTGCTCAACCGAATTCATCATTTACGAATGAAGATATGAAAAAACTACTGGGAATAAAATACTCAAAATACCTTTGAAGGGAATAAATTTATATATGTATATGTATATATATGACTGGTAAGAAAGTGCTATTAATGCGGTTTTTATTATTTCAAAGATACCATCAAACTGGTAACTTTTTTTATTGCAACGGATCAAGGTATGATTTTTGTTGTAAGATCTGCACATAATCGCAAGTATTTATTTTAAGTATGCCATTTAAATGGTGGTGAACTCAGCAAAACTTTGTCTTTAACAAAACTCTTGTCTGCACAAAGTATACCGTATCGAATTCATCTAAGCAGACTCCTGACTTGCATCTATCTGACTCTGAAAACTTGTTATATTTTCTTCTTATCAGAATTAATATTGCTTCCGCGATTTTGGATCTGAAAGATCTAAACCTTATATTGACAACTTCAAAAACAGAGGAGTATTCTAATGTGCTGCCTAAAATTATCTGTTCTGTCTTCAGATGATTAAATCAGTATTATAGCTACTGTTTAAATAAAACATAAGGCAACTAAACGCACCGTTACATCCGTCAGAAGAGCTACGACCAGCCACGTTGAAAGAATTGCACCAGTAGTCCGAGAACCACAATTTTGGCGAAACCGTTCAGTAATCAAGGAGATGCCAGTGTCGTTCACTGATTAAGGGGAGCTCCAATAACCTCCCTACGATTTAGGTTGCGGAAGATTGGTTCGATGTCAGCATTCACAACGGACAATTTGAAGGCCAGGATTAAGTCAAAAAGTGTGTCACCTCGGCCATTTCTGTTACGAGCTGCTCTTTTCTGTTACGTAAGAGTCAGCTCCCAGAATAATAGGTACGCTAATCTTTGTGGCTGTCAGTACATCCTTGTCCCTGTCACTACATCACTGACGACGTCGCCCGAAGGTTTAGTGTCATAATCACGTTCCATGTAGCAAAAAATAAACCAAAATTATCTCCGATCGATTTCCGCTGCAATAGTCATGCTATCCTTGTCACAAACATTGTGAAGCACAATAACATCAATTATATTCTAAACAAGAATACAGACACATCGTTTCTGCAAGCCTTCGAGTGTTATGAGTCTGTACCCATTGGTACACATTTGGCAAACCCGATTGTTAGCCAGCCATGTTTTCTCACTTCCACTTCTTTAGACAAGCGAAGGAGCCTGACAGTTTTTGCTGCAATGGAGGTGTGAAAATCAACTTGAAGTACCTTCACTATTATTAATTGGGGCCAAGTCAATGTCTTCTTCTTCGAACGCAATAGCTGTCTTAACATTCTCCTTTGCTCTCAGAGTTAAACATCAACACAGATCAGGTAGAGGTCAATTAGTTGACGGTCAGGGCTGTTTTTTTTTCAAAATTACACAACGGAACGTTTTCCCATTACTTGACCTGAGGATCAAAGCCTCGAGATCTATCGAAATACTGGCTCTACGAGTGTGCTTGAAGTTGATGGAGTCGTCAGCCACCGATAAAGTAAAGTAATCCCGCGACAACCTTCGGGTTGAAGCTGGTAGAGAGCTTCATTTCAATTTTTCAATTATTGTAAATACGAGTGTGGAGTGACTAGTTCCACGACTCACTTTACCCATGATTTAAATCAGGTACCTATTCAGAGCTAGGTGAACTCAAAGTTCCGGGTGCGGACCCTCGTTCGAACTTGGATTCGAACCAGGGACCCCACACGCAAGAAGTCAGTGCTCTATCTACTAGGCTACTCAAGCTTGCAACCGCCGATAAATGCAACTACATTAACAACAGGTCTGCCAGTAGTCTACGGGGCTAGCTCATTCACCATCTCCCCGCTTCTTGCGGCATTGTTTGCTCTCGACAGCAAAGTTGTCCTGGTCTCCTAATCCAAAATATTAAAGCGAATTTTAATATTTTTCTACGAGGTATCTCAGTCCAAAATTGAAGCCATTTTAACACCAGGTTTCGATACCAGTCTTAGATACCAGATTTTCTTTGCAAGCAGGGCGGCTATACGTTGGTTGGGACAAACCTTAATGAGGGAATGCACTCAGAGCCGAATCGGTGCTAAACAGGAGTCCGTCTCGGTCAGTAAACGAAATGTGACTCACTGGCATGCTGCGGGGTATCATTAGACATCGCATTGAATTCTGTTAATAAACTAACTCATAAATGTTAATGTTTCTAAAGAAACTATAAGAAGAAAAGCTAGTGCCTATAAACTGTATCGAAAATTCATGCAATCATTAAAATGTTTTTCATATATTTGTATGTGTACGTAGGCATATATGTGTATGTAATTTCTTTTGGTAGTCATTCATGGACGTTTACAATAGTGCAAATTCAACTTTTCTCGAACTTGTGACATGCATTTTTCGACTATAAACACACATTCTTTATAGTTCCAGCAAAATAGTAATATTTTTGTCTCGTTATGTTTTTACCATCTTCGCTTTCTCGAAAAATAAAATTCAAATTTCATAAATCCACTTACCTTATTACACACTCCATACATGTTCAACCATCAAAATACTCGCACTACTCGAACGAAATTTTTCTCCACTTCTGTTCAACAAGAATGACCAGAATCCAAAAAAATGTCACTGCAAATATGAAAAAAAAACACAGACAATAAGTAAAAGTAACACTGTAATCTTGAAAATTCAAGTCATTTCCATATAAATTGGTGAATCATTGAAATACAGAGATACGCGCGTGTACGCTTATAAAATATGCATGATTGCTAGTGTCTTTAGTTTGTGGGAAAGAATGTGTCGATGTTGATGCACTTTCAAAGCACAGACGAGTCTCATAAACTTTACTCACAGTGCTGCCCTACTAACCATAAAGGTTCTATCTACATTTTTGTCACTTTTGAGCTGACACTGGATTCAAAAACTACATTGCAAGTAAACGACTTGGCTTCATTAAGCGACGCGCCAGGGAATTTCAGAACCTTTAGGTTACAAAATCTCTATACACCACGCTCGTTCGCCCTCTTCTTGAGTATACTTGCACTATCTGGAACCCCGTTTTCGAAATTCACAGCCAGAGATTTGAATCTATTCAAAAGCAATTCTTGCTATTCGCTCTTAGAGGTCTTTGCCATCCTTGTGATTTTAGCAATTTACCGTCATATGAATTTTGCCTTAGACTTCTAAACTTATCACCTCTTGGATCCAGAAGATTAATGTTATCCGCCTGCTTCAGTTTCGATATTATTAGACACGCTCTTAATGTCGACTATATACAGGAAAGATTTGGGCTTAATCAGCTCATGAGAGTTACTAGATCCCGACGAATGCTAGTTGAATATAAGCATAGCACCGCATATGCTAATAATGAGCCAATAAACAGATGCTGCAAAATATTCAACAGTATAAACCAACACTTTTCCTCCACGATATCCAAAGCGTCCTTTAAAAACAGATTTACCAAGGCTCTTTTATCCTGTCCTCTCTAGTCTACCGGCCTAGTATATCCTCTTATGACTTATGACAAATTATTTTTATAATTGATTAATTCATTATTTAATTTCATTTTGCGTGTTTGATATTGTGACCTGCATGTGATGTAGCTATTATGTATTTATTTATTGAATGTTTATTTATTTGTATTTTATTTACTTGTATTTTATACCTTTTTTAAAGCTGTTTTTAAATTTGTTTAGTTTTTTTTTATTTTTTTTATTAAGGGGAAGACATAGCACCTTCAAGTTAAAAAAAAATGGTTTTTTTCAAAGGTTAATTTTTATTTGAATAAAAAGACATTTCTTCAGGAAACTTTGTACACATACTTAACTTGCTTTATACTACATAAAAAAAGTTGCAAAACATTTTTTGTGGCCTCCTGTCGTCTGCTACAAGTTTTTTGAAAAAACACCAAAAAAACCTGGCGTTCACGATAACTGGCCTCAGAAGAAGCTTTATTCATCAGCATCAAAGCGGCCTTGGAATGAACTAAAAAAAATTTGGTTGAAAACTAACAAGATGGCGGCGTTTTTTCGAGAATCGATGTTTTTTTCCCCCAAAAATCGGTTATAACTAAAAAAATTTAATGCCGATTTTTTCATCCGTAGTTCATTCTGAGCATTAACATGTGCAGATTAACGTGTTAAAATTTCAGCACAATTGGATAAAAACATTTTTCTTAATCATGCACGCCAACTTGAAAAAGGTTGTTTCGAGAAAATCGCGTTTAAAGTTAAAATTCAATATTTTTTGTAATAAATCTTACCGAAATTTAATCTGCGTTGCCTGGACCATACAATATACCTTCCGCTTGTTCATACTTCTCCTCTTTCAAAGATTTTTGCTCTCTTCGAGCAGTTCTGTCCTCTTTAGATGGCTCAATCGATTGTTTTCCCGCCTGGTTGATTCTTGCAGCATGTTTATTTTCTGCATGTTTCAGCGCACATTGGCCAATTGCAATTCCCATGACTTGCATTATTTTCAAGATAGCCATAAATCCTTCATTGAATGTACATGCAGAAATATTTCAACCATATTTCTGATATTTTTTCCACAAAAAGTATGTTTAGGGGCTAAATTCCAAACACAAGAATTATAGCCTGCGTTATTATTCTGCGTAAAATCGCACAAGCAGTGCTTTAATAAATATTTTGATGACAAGTCTTCATAAATAGGCTTTAAAAATCCTTGTACCTCATCATCTAAAAGTGGAGGATGTAGTATTACTACCAGCTGCCTCCGCCTTGCGCCAGTTGCACCAAGTCTTTTCTCCAACAGGACAATAAGAGTGTTGAGGGTTCTCATCAGTTGAAATTTTTTGGGAATATGCTGCCCAAATTTCTTTGCGCATGTTTTCAACCGAATTATAATTTCGTCGTATAGGTAGGCTATAATATGTTGATAAATTTTTCATTAATTTTAGTGTCAGTTGAACTTTCTTCGAACCTTTTTTTGGAGTTTCAGCACTTTTTTTAGAAGCATTTTTTTCAACGAAAAGTCAACGAAAATTAGAAAAAAAGACCTTGGCGCGCTTCGCTATATATGGTCATAATTTTTTTTGTTTTTATAATTTCAATTTTATATTATTAATATCGTGTTTTTAAAGCTTCATCCTAACATATTCAATCAAATAACAAACATCGATTTATGAAAAATTTGAAGGTGCTATGTCCCTTTCATTTCATTTATATGCAATATTATTATACCTTGTTTGGTGAAATAAATAAATTACATCATCCTACAAAATATGAAAAACCTATCTTTTGTGGAAGTATGTTAAAATCAATAGCTATGTTAAAATCAATAGATGTGTCTCAAGTAAACGTATTGGTATCCATTTTTAAACTTTCATTACGTTTGAAAGTGTCTGCAGCATTTAGAAAACCGCAAATCATTGCATAAAATGTAGATATAACCTTTATGCTTAGTAGGGCAGAGTGTCTGTCTGTCGTGAAGTGGCATGAAACTGTCAATCTCATTCATTCATCGACACAAAGACATAACGTCTGTCTGCTTTTATGCATACATAACGCCGCGAAACATGAGGATATGACCTCATAAGTGCATTGTTACACATTCGATTCGGCGGGAAGACAGTCGATTGGCATGGGGATAAAAATTACTGCATGTCTGAGCTTTTTAATTAAGACCCATTTCGTTGCAAAATGTTTCTATTCTGCTCATTTGAGCTACTTAGCATATGTCTCTTTGAAGTTGGGAGCTCATTTTTTCAATTCACACAGATAATTTTTAATACAGCTAAACTCACATATTTCTCACTTCTATGTGCGTTAAATATCTTCAAATTTGCAACACAGACCTACAAGACATTCTAATTTGTTCGTACATATATTTCACGACTTACCATACACGTGCTGTCTAGCCAATACAAGCCAGCTTATTCATTGATGAAAACTTCGGTCAATATTGGCTTTGCGTTATAATCGAAGTGGAATGAATCGGCTTAGTGTAATTCACCATAAAAGACTGTGATTTGACTACTACCAGGTGAACTTCACGCCATAGGGATCAGCACACGTCGGCAGAGTCGTCCATTTTATCGGCTTAATTTTAAAGCCACACTTCACGTGACGGAATGTTTACTAGCTTAAAAATGGTCGGAAATTTCATTGAGACCAACACAAGTTCTCTCTTTATACTACAAACTCCACCACGCTATCTTCCAGCATTTGCCAGTAAGGCACCCAGAACGCGCTACGCTATAGCTACTTCATCTCCATATGGGGAGAACTGCTGTTGAAATTCCAAGCATTTCTCCGATAGGCGTGAGCTGTGAAATTTTTCCACACATTGCATTCATCAATTTCCAACAATCAACAGTATAGAATGGAATTTTTCCTCGGTCCCCGTCGTATGCCGCTTATTTTGCTTCAACTTTCTGGGCTCGTGACCGACCCCTTGAGCCCACAAATACCACAGATATTTAGCCTAGTGGTACATGTCCCACGGCGATGAGGAGTTCCAAGGAAACGGAATGTGTCGGGAATACTGAATAGACAGACTGCTAATAATGGAAATCTTACTCCTCTAGCATATGCATTATACAAGCACGTCTGATGTAGCAAAGCGATTTGAATAGTGGGCTAGTTAATATTGTTAGCAATCTTGAAGATATGTGACACTTCGGTAATTGAACTAAGTGCTAAGTACACACAGCTCACTAACAATATTGGACCGCATGATTCTTGTCATGGGGGCTCGTTCAAACTTTTGCTAAAGAAAAGTGAATAGAAACATCGAGTGGAATTTTTTTATGCTAGCGAAAATTATTTAATCGCTATATGAATAAATATAGATTAAGACTCTTATATTGACAAATTACTATAATGTCAGTTCAACAATCGCTCGGAAAATGCATTAATTCATCCCTTTTTGGAAGAATGGAAGCCACTTACCACGTAAGGAGGGTTTAACGGTTGGCTGGATTCATTTTCTTTGAGGAAAGGAAGCGCGTGCTGATGGAAACTGAGCGCGGAGCAAAGTCTGGACCATCATTGAATGAAGTTGCTCTTGCATGATGGCGAGGAACTGCCCTATTGGGTTTGGACAGTTGGCGGAAAACGAAGATTTAGCATTTGGAAGAATATTGTATTTGTGTGGGCTGTATATGTTTGTAGGTGGAAGATTAGAAACAGGGGCAGCTCTGGGTACTTGAACAAATGATTTTTCGAATTTTCGTTGAGTTTTTCGAACAACCTACATAGCTTGCGGGATGATTTCCGTCACAATTCACGCATTTTGCACTTATGCTCAAGCTGCTTCGAGCAGAATGTGGTGATGGAAACCATCAAGTTTGACGCATTGTGCCTGTGTTTAAGAGTTGTTTGGGGAGTGATCAAACTCTAGCAGTCATGGCATTTGTCTTGACTGGCTCAACGTTTTTGTGGTTCGATTTGACCCAGTAAGCCAAAATCCTAAGCATAGTTACAATTTTTTTTCTCTTGAAAGAAGTAGTTTTGCTAGTTTAGATGGGTCTGTTTTACTTTTTTAATAGAAGACCTCAGAAGCATGAAAGCCCTGTCTTTCTAAATCTAATTTGACCTCATCGGGATTAAGCCCGAATTTCACTGAATTTTTAACTCAGTGAAGATCTTGGTTAGTTTTTTGTGGTAATCAGTGGTTTTGATTGTGATTTGTAAGACAAGATAAAACTCGTAGCAGATAAAACCCCATAAAACATTGTTTAGGTTGGTTTTCAGAAGATTTTGGTAGTTTATTTAGAGGTTAGATCGCTAACGCGCCAGTCCGAAGCAGTGATCGACTGCCTGCGGGTTCGAATCCCGCCGTGATCACAGTTGTATTTGTTCGTCTTGTGTTATCTTAACAGCCGGCAACTGGTCATAATTATAACGCTCCATTAATAAAGTGCTCGTTAAAACTTTCGTGGCGACTAGGCGTAGCACTAGCGCATCAGAAAAAGAAAAAATATGTGACACTTAAAGAATAATTGATACCGGTTTCTACTATATATGTGTCTCCCTACCGCCATAGCTTTGGCATTACCATAGAAAAATAGAAGTACAGGTAGATTTTTTAATTTTTCAAAAAAATACGGTGTAGCGAAAATCCATTTCTTTTACTGGATCCGTTCGACATTTAAGGGGACATAGCACCTTCAAATTAAAAAAAAATGTTTTTTTCACAGGCTTATTTTTAATTGAATAAAAAAACATATCTTAATGAAACTTTTTACACATACTTAATTTGTCTTAGATTACATAAACAAAGTTTTTAAAAATATTTTGTGGCCCCCTGTCGTCTGCTACAATTTTTTGGAAAATACACAAAAAAACCTGGCGTGCATGATAACTGCCCTCAGGAAAGTCTGAAAAAAAACAAAAACGGGGTTTTGACCAGCATCAGAGCGGCCTTAGAATGAACTAAAAAAAAATTTGGTTGAAAAATAACAAAATGGCGGCGTTTTTTCGAAAATCGAGGTTTTTTTCCCCCAAAAATCGGCTATAAATAAAAAAATTTAATGCCTTTTTTTCATCCGTAGTTCATTCTGAGCTTTAACATGTACAGATTAACGTGTTAAAATTTCAGAACGATTGGATAATACTGTTTTTTTTTAATCATGCACGCCAACTTGTAAAACGTTGTTTCGAGAAAATCGCGTTTAAAGTTAACATTTAAATTTTTTCTCCAATAAATCTTACCGAAAATTAATCTGCGATGCCTGGACCACACAATATACCTTCTTCTTGCTCATATTCTTCCTCTTCCAAAGATTTTTGCTGCATTCGAGCAGTTCTGGCCTCTTTAGATGCCTCAGCCGAGTGTTTTTCCGCCTGGTTAATTCTAGCAGCATCTCTATGCTCTGCATGTTCGGCAATCGTAGCTCTCATTACTTGCATTATTTTCAAGATAGCCATAAATCCTTCATTAAATGTGCATACAGAAATATTTGCAACCATATTTAGTACGTTTTTCCTACAAAAAGTATGTTTGGTGGCCAAATTCCGAACACAAGAATGATAGCTTTCGTTATTATTCTGCGTAAAATTGCCCAAGCAGCGCTTTAATAAATCTTCTGATGATAAGTCATCATCAATAGGCTTTAAAATTTCTTGTACCTCATCATCTGAAGGTGGAGGATGCTTGAAATTGTTTGATGCGTTATCACCAGCTGCCTCCGCCTTGCCCCAGTTACACCAAGTCGTTTCTCCAACAGGACAATAACAGTGTTGAGGGTTCTCATCAGTTGAAATTTTGTGGTAATATGCTGCCCAAATTTCCTTGCGCATATTTTCATATATTTTCATATTATGCACCAAAATTTTTCATTAATTTTAGTGTCAGTTGAACTTTTTTCGGACCTTTTTTTTGAGATTCTACACTTTTTTTAGAAGCATCTTTTACAGCTATTTTTTTGTTTTTTTTTTTTGCCAAGGCTAACTTGTTTTTTCAAAGGAGATGACTCAGTTATCTTTGTCTACACTTTGGCTTAAGTCGATGTAGTGATATAGTGAAGTGAACGAAAATCATAGAAAAAATGACCTTGGGGCGCTTCGCTATATATACTCATAAAATTTTTTTTTACAATTTTATATTAATAAAATCATGTTTTAAACCTTCATTCTAACATATTCAATCAAAAAAAGAAAATCGATTTATTAAAAATTTGGAGGTGCTATGGTGCCTTAATTTCAAAGACTTTTTTTACTCCCCTATTACGATTTAGTAACATATTATGATAGTCGATAATTTGTCTGAACCTCTGTTAAGCGGATGTCAGCTGCTAAACGACATACTCTTATTTCCCTAAGGCCTGGAAAAAGGCTAAAATAATACCCATTCTTAAGCCAGGTAAAACAAGTGATAGGCCAGAAAGCTACCGACCAATAAGCTTTCTAGGTAAATTACTTGAAAAAATTATTAAAGTCAAACTGGATGCATTCATAAATTCAAATAATATTATTCCTAATGAACAATTTGGTTTCAGGGAGCAGCACTCTACGACGCATCAGATACTTAGGATAAAAAATCACATTCGCTCTAGCTTAAATAATAAACTTTCCACGGCTCTAGTTCTGCTTGATATAGAAAAAGCTTTCGATACAGTTTGGCATGACGGTTTAACTCACAAACTTATCAAGTTGAATATCCCTTTCCCGCTCGTTAAAGCTATACAGAGTTTCTTATATGGTAGATCTTACACTGTTTACCTGGGTAAATCTATGTCATCTCCACGTAGAATACCTGCTGGTGTACCGCAAGGATCTGTACTCGGTCCCGTACTATTCAATATTTATTTATCCGATTTCCCGTCTCTAGCCAGAAGTTGTCAGCTAGCAATGTTTGCAGACGACACTGCATTGTTTGCTTCAGGCGAGACCCCGAACGCAATCATTCCCGGCGTGCAAACATCTCTGAATGCCATCTCAAAATATTTTTACAAATGGAAAATCAAATTCAATGCTGGAAAATCGCAGGCAATATACTTTACTCGGAAAAGAGCTTCCAAATACTTACCTGGAGCCAAACTGTCGCTATCCAACACTGACATTGAATGGTCCACGTGTTGCAAGTATCTAGGAGTGTTCTTTGACCAGAAGCTTACCTTCAACTTGCACATTTCAAAAGTAGTTGACAAAATCAACTTACTTATTCGCGTTTTGTACCCTTTCATTAACAAACGGTCTGAACTAAGCTATGGCAACAAAATGCTTATATTCAAAGCCATCTTCCAGCCTGTAATTCTCTATGCTGCTCCTGTATGGGGTGATTGTGCCAAATGTCATATCGCGAAATTACAAAGAGCACAAAACAAAACTCTAAAACTTATCCTGAAAGTTCCATGGCATTTCTCAACACCAACACTACATAATATATCTCAGATTGAAACTGTTTCCATATCAGTGACAAATCTCAAAGAAAAATTTCTAACCAAATGCCGAAATAACGGCAACCCCTTAATTACCAGCTTGATTTAATTGGTGACTGTAAATGAGTGCAATATAAGTTAAAATAGATTAAGTTTTAGCCTTAGTCCTTCTAGCTGTAAGTCTTATGTACACATGGAGGTTTTATTTCAACTTTTTCCTCTAAAGGCTGGTACTGAGTTCGAGTTCACGTGAAATTTTGACATTTCCCCAATATCTGACCATTTTTTCGAGCGAAAATTTTGACAACAGAGAAAAGCAGAGACACTGCTCATTCTTGACAGATAAAATGTCAAGAATTTCAATTTTCGATCGATTTTCTTATTGGAAAGTCATTTGCACTGCTCCATTTTCAAATTGAAACACCAAATGTCACTTTTTCGCTCGAAAGAATGAACTGCACAAACTAAATTTGCGTGAAATGATTGACAGCATGTGTTAGTGCCATCTATGTTTTCGAAGCGAAAGCAACTTTTCATGCTAAGAACACAGTACCAAACTTGCTTATTTTCAAGCTAAATTTTCGCCGAAACAGATTTCACGTGAAATTTTGTATGAAAATTTCACGTGAAATTGAACTCAGTACTATGCTTAATACCACATTTACTAATCTGAAACCGTTGTCATTATATAACTATAACTATATCATAGTAGTAGAGAGATGCTTAAGCTCTAAACTCTAAAAGTACTGAAGTTGTATGCAATATTATTCTTGTAATTCTATGTTTGAAATTATGAATAAAAAGAATCTTGAATCTTGAAATCTCTAAGCGCTTCAAGCTACAGATGTCAACTGGTAAAAAAATAGAATTTATTTTTTCTCTTCTTTGTGAGACAATGGAAATTTTCATTTCTACTTTGTAGGTTATTTTTTGTGCTGTGTGTTAGAAATATGACGTTTTAATATACGTTTTAACAATCTTGAAATAAAATGTGATCCTTTTGAATTTGCTACTGTAGTATTTATTTATTTATTTATATTCACTTAGATAATTATCAATTCACAAAAAAACGGCGTAAACGATAGTTTGATTCTTTTCGATTGAGCCAGCAACATTTTTCTCTTCTGAATTTGTGGAGGTTAATAAATCTGAACGAAGAATCCCACAAATATTGGATCAAAACCTGCATCTCATTTCACTTATAATCTTTTCTCTTTGAGTTTTTGTTCAATTTCGTAGTATGTGTCATTTGACTTTCAAAATGAACCTAATGAGCCATAAAAAACTTGGCCCCTTGTTAGTCTTCATATAATTGAATAAGTGATGGAAAACTGGAGCTGAACGTTCTTGTCCATTAGCACTTCTCGAACGAAAAACTGATTGATTTCAAGGCAGTCGGAAAATGTTCCATTCACTGAGATTTATGCTTGCTTGCGAAAGGTTTTTATTGAGAAATTTGTTTCAGCGGTACTCAGTGGAGCTACGGGTATGAATCTACTTGAGCTCATTATAGCTACTTAGATAACACAACAAACAAAGCAGTTCTCGATTAGATTAAATCAAGCATCGAAAATATAAAAAAACCATCATCAATACCAATATAAATATCGTCAAATCAAATGACAATAACGTGCAAAAATGTGCCACTTTTCCAATAGAACTAAATTTGTACATTTTGCATACCTCCTGAGAAAATATTACCTATCCATTCAAAAGACGTGACATCAATTTATTGATTTTAGAGCAAAATAACTTCGAATCAAGCATGGGTGAGTTGCGTAAAGTGTCAGACCAATATGTTTTATTACTATACGACTGGGCTAAAATATGTCGACCACGATTCAGTTATTGAAAAAGAGCCGAACAGTTGAGATGCGGGTATTTTAGGAATTCGCAATATTAAATGTCAACAGGTGGTCCTTTGTGGGAAAAGCGATTTGGTAACCGTATGTGTATGGATAGGAAATAGGAAAATGTTAATTTGTTCAATGAAGTCGATTCGGTTACTCAATTTACGTTTTAATAACGGATGAAGAAATATGTGCGTTTAAATGTTTTGGAAAGAATGAAAAAATTGAAATAGAATTTTTTTAATATTATGTTTTATTCTTTTATTCAATTTTTTAAAATAAATAAAATGGCGAAACTGGAAATGAATGTCACTCAACATGTTTTCACAGCGGATGCAAAGAAACAATGAATTTCTTAGAAGACTCTCATTCAATTCGTATCAGTATTATCAATAGTTACGAAATCACTCGTGATAAAAATGAAAATTCCCAATCACTTTCGTTCCAGGGTCATAATCCAATCAACCTAACTAATGATTCAGGTATACTTAAGGCAGTCGTCTAGTGCGTCAGAAAATAAAAATAGATTTTTTTGTTTTTTCATAAATAACATCTAAAACATGTATAGAAGATGTGGGTAAAAGAATTTTTCGAAATTTGAAGCCGTTGAAAAGTTACAGCCGTAAACCGTAGGAGGTATACAGTGTTACCGTAGGAGGTTTCCGTAGACCGTAGGGGTTATACGCTGACTTTCGCATCGAATATTCTCGAGCCCAGCTCCTTACCTGGCTCTTTTGTGTAACTAAATTGTACTTATTGTACACAGTACTAATTGTCAACTAACGGGTACCCAGAACTGTTCACACACTCAATAATCTAGACTTTCGCTCCGAAGCATCTTTATTCTGGTGCAAAAGTACTCGAAATCGCCACATTTCTTCCTGTGATAATCTTCAACGAAAGATTCGAACCTATCCTAAAGGTGATGGAAGTCATAGGAGTAAATATTGGCCTAAATGCCCAAGCCTTCGTTCATCAACGTAACGATCGGTGTTGTCACCTTACTGCATTTGTAGCAAATTTACTACATTTTGTCGGCCTTTGCCGTTTTTGCTACTTCACTACTCAATTTGTTGAATCTACTACATATTGTATCGATAATGTAATATTGAAAAAGATTTAAGCGCTGGGAACACCGAACGCTATCAGGCGTCATGGCTATGTCAAACACAAGGCGACAACGCTAACTTTGCAACGTTAGTCTGTTTGCATAACCTGCATGAAGTGTCGTTCAAAAATACTTTTTCTATCAGGCGCCCAGTTTTCTCACATATTTGACTCCGACGGCTAATCATCGTTCGGTTTTGTTCGCCAGAGAACTATTAAGCGATGAAAAAATAGATGAACCTTCAAATGACTTGATACATTTTTTCAGCAAGTTTAAATTGTTTGAAGGTTTTTATGTAGAGAAGTAAGAAATTTATGTATGTACACATGTATTTGAAAAACAATGACTTATTTACTGTTATTTGCTATAGAACTGAAAAATTCATTTGTTATTGAAATCGTAGAATATTTTTTATCTTCTGATAGTTTTGTTATTTTTGGGCTAGAAAATAGATTTTACCAGTATATGACGGTTTTAATTTAAAGAAAACTGATTTTGAAATTTTACTACACAAGGCCCTAATTTACTACATATTTTTCCCCATATCTTTCGGCGGTGACATCACTGGTAACGATTCTCGTATCGACCGCTCAGAGAGTCGCTTGAGCGATTTCGCCAAACAAGCCCGGATGTCCAATAGAGAAGAGAAAACGGCCTTACATGACTTCTTTGAAGAAGAGGAAGGTGTACTCTATGGCCCAGGCATAGCAGGTTGGTCGTGAGACGAATTTTTTATCATGAATTATATACAACTTTCAAACGCATTTTTCTCAAAAAAACGATTTTTTCAAACTACTGCCATGATATCTCAAAAACTATTTGATTGATTCTGCTCAAATTAATACATCATTTTAAGTACATAAATAACTACAAAATGAAGTAAAATAATTACGATTGCTTCATTACTTTTCATTTTACAAGCTATACAAAAAAATTAGTTTTTGGAATTCTAACTTAATTTTACTTCCATTTAGGTTTTTTGAGTTCATATAAGCAGAGCGGCCGGAATCATGGCAGCAATGGAGCACCTCTTTTTATATATGTGTTCTTGTTGGGCGGTGTATCTCCGATTATTTTGTATAAATTTACTTCTTCAAAAAATGCACAAAGTTTGTCTAAATGGTAATAAAAATTATATATAATTTATGAGCTATTTTGTTTCAATGGTTTGTCCAAAAAAGTTCCCGAAAAAAGCATTAAATAACGGCCTTCACACTAGACGACCGCCTTAAGTACATTGAGTTCGAAATGCATTATCAACTGAAATTTTTACGTGTTCATAAGTAAACAAACATCTTATTCATGTTTGTAAACTGAAAGTCAATTATTGATCATCGACATATTGTATTCATTCAGTCAGTAGATCATTGGAAAATTTGTCTGGAAGCAGCATTACACATTTGTTTACTGCAACTGTCGTAAATGCGAATGAAAAACGAAATAATCAGTGAAAATACACAATGAATCTGTTGACTGTTTACGTTTGAAGTTAAGTTTCGTATATGCTTGTAGACTTAAAACTGTATGGTTATTTTCCATTGGCATTATTATAAAGTGACAATAAGAGAAAAGGTAACAACAAATGATGTAACAAAATAATAATTAGTAGGGAAATTTCGAAAGATTATTGTTTACATTATGTATACTTCGTATCTATAAAAACAATGCAATGCATTTGAAACTAGTTTCTTGGAATGTTTTGGAAGAATTTGTTTTTGATGCAGGTGCCCCAAAGTAAATGGAAACCGAAGTGGCTTATTTTGTTAAATGCTTTATATGAATTGCCACTTCTAATTTTCTAATGCTGCGATTGAAATCCAGTGCTGCCATTTGTTTTTTTTTTTTTGGAATAATGCTAGATTCAATTTTATTTGATGCTAATTAATGCCAGATCTTGTAAAAAAGAATGCTAAATAATGCTTTCTTATTTAATTGAAATAAACATGGTTCAATATGAAAACAATATGTATATTTATATGCATAACAAAAACAAATTAGAAGCTTAAAATTTACATCTCAATATGGTTCTATATTCAGTTATATCTAAAGCTCATTTCTACCAATATTTTTCAAAACATCGTTTGAAATCTCACAATCGAAACAGCAACAATTATTTATTGAAGAAGAAAAAGTGTTAGTGTCGGATAACGAAGATTTTTCTCCAGCGTTATCTGTGCGATTGCTTGCATTTGAAGCCCTAACAATTGATTTATATTATTCAGGAAAAAATATCTAACTAGAATGCACATACTTTGGTAAACTTGAACTTGTAGATGCCCGACGCTCCTGGGAGTCTGAAGTGGATGGGACCACATCACTGATTTTTAGCATCATCACGATTTAATGGAACTTTACCATATTTAAAGCAATATATATATTTCAGACTTTATAATCACTATCATTATTTCAAAATCAGACAACTGTCACTTCTGGCTGTCACTTTTAAGGAAATGCCATGAGCGCGTTTTTGTATTTTTCATGAATTTACACCACCACATGATTCACGAGGTTTCCTTTCATGAACGCGACTGGAAGTACACAAACAGAGCTATTATTGAGAAAAATTTGACGGTCTAGATTGTAAATAGATGAGTGCCAGATTATTCCGAAATCTAAATTTAAATGATAAAAATACTGCTAGATGCTAACTCCGAATTTCGAATGCCGTTTTGGAAAAAATAATGCTAGAGATAGCATTCAAAATGCTAAAATGGCAGCACTGTTGAAATCTCCGTTGAATATCTTTGTGTTCTCGTCAATTTCTGCCTCAATATTGGCAAGTTCCCAATTGCATAGCAATGTGCGAAAAAGTTTCCGATTTTAAGTGTCAGGTTCTTCCGCTGTTCACTTACATATATTTCTGGTTTCGAATTAGCGAGAACTATCGGAGAGAGTAATTCAGAGAAAGCTGTCCCATATAATCGGTGAAAATCATGCAACACAAAGGAACCAATTCGGTTTTAGATCCCTTTATGATTCTACGAAAAGTAGTCAGCGATATTATCCGGAACAGCGATATCATCATCCGGTTTTCAAGATTATAGACAGTTTATCAAGATTATAGGCAGTTTTCTCACTAACAAGAGAGATTTCATCACATATAACGGGCTTTTTTCTAATGAATTTCCTATTGAATCAGGTGTAACCCAAGACTTCATTCTTGATCCGATCTTTTCAAAAATTTTAAAGCTCATATTTTCAAAATTTTAAATAAATCTCCTATAGGCGGATTTGTGAAAATATTTGCATATTAAACTTTAATCTCGTTGAAGCCTCAACGGTCATACTCAATTCTGCCTGAACAAAAGATGTCTTTACGAACCATTTTATTGGCTGTATCTTCAAGCAAAAACTCCATCTTTTATGCAACGGCCAAAGAGATCGCCTGCAAACAGTTATAAGACCAATGATTTGATAAGATTTCCCTATTAAGGGGTTAGTAGGGTTAATTCGTGTAAAAAAAGGCACAATTTTGTGATTTTGTTTTTAGATAAAACAGCTAAAATCTATTTATTAAAACCAATGGTACATTATAGTATAACATTTGAAGAATATTTTGCGAAATTTTCATGAAAAAATATTAAAAAATACGACAATGGCAGCAATTCTTCTGGAGCGTCTCGCAAAAAAGGTGAATTGCGGTGCCCATCATAACTCGGTGCCGAATCATCTGAAATCCTAAAATCAAACGTATTTCGTTAGATAATTGCTTTTTCCAGGTAACGCTGGGAGGGTTTTTTGAAATTTAAATTTTTCACTTTTTGGGAGCCTTTGAACGAAAAAACGCGATTTTTTGCAAAAAAAATCGGTTAATTTGTTATTATAAAGTTAAAAATATAAACAAATTCGAAAAAACTCTCCAGCGCTACCTTGTAAATTAGGTAGAAAAATAGTGTTCAAAATTTCAAAAGGATCGGTGCAGTAGTTTTTGAGTTATGATGGGCACCGACTTTGAAAACGTGAGTTGTGGGAAAAACGCTTTATAGTTTTTAACACTAAAAAATTTGGGATGAAACGTTCATAAGCGAGATCTATCGGCTTACTTCACACTGAATCATCAGTGTCAGGTCCATAAAGGATGTTGCTATAATCCACAATATCTAGAGCATCTTGTTGCTCCTGTCTACGATGAATCCTGCCTTCTTTTGTTTGCTTCTTTTTTAGTCGGCCTTCTTTTTTAGTCGAATGAAAATGTATTTTTTCATCACATTTTATGCATTTCACTACCGCACCGTTGCAATTGTTGAAAAGACTAATACAAATTTTTTAGGTCGATATAATCTCGCACTAGTTGTTACTCTATCAGATCTTGTAACTTTTTTCGGCATTTTAGCAATATTTTAGCACAAAACTGAACGAAAATGGAGCTAAAATGATGCGAAAATCGGAAAGTGCGTGTACTGCTCGATAGAACGTTTACTGCCACACTAAATGATATGCTCTACATTGACTAAAGTTATAAATAATATAATATAAAGTTATTATTGACTAAAGTTAAAACGTTTGTGCTCTTTTTTAAATTTCTATAAAGAAAGATAGGGGTAGCTTTTAAGGTATTCTATAAAGGTATTCTTTAAGGTATTCTATTAAGGTATTCTATCAGATTGGTATAAAAATCTGACAGGCATAAAAATAGTCATAGCTTCGTCAATTTTGCTGTGATCGACTTGAAATTTAGACACAACATTCTTGAGATATTAGTCATTCCTTTACAATAAAAAATAAAATCGAAAAAAAATTTAAAAACCCTACTCCCCCCTTAAGGCAGTCGTTTAGTGTGTCAGAAAATAAAAATCGATTTTTTTGTTTTGTCATAAATAACATCTAAAACATGTATAGAAGACGTGGGTAAAAGAATTTTTCGAAATTTGAAGCCGTAGAAAAGTTACAGCCGTAAACCGTAGGAAGTATACAGTGTTACCGTAGGAGGTTTTCGTAAACCGTAGGAGTTATACGCTTACTTTCGCATCGAATCTTTTCGAGCCCAGCTCCTTACCTGGCTCTTTTGTGTAATTAAATTGTACTTATTGTAAACAGTACTGATTGTCAACTAACTCAATAATCTGGACTTTCGCTCCGAAGCATCTTCATTCGGGTGCAAAAGTCCTCAAAATCGCCACATTTCTTGCTGTGCTAATCTTCAACGAAAGGTTCGAACCTATCTTAAAGGTGATGGAAGTCATGGGAGTAAATATTGGCCTAAATGCCCAAGCTTTCGTTCATCAACGTAACGATTCTCGTATCGACCGCTCAGAGAGACGCTTGAGCGATTTCACCAAACAAGCCCGGATATCCAACAGAGAAGAGAAAACGGCCCTACATGACTTCTTTGAAGAAGAAGAATAAGGTGTACTCTATGGTCCAGGCATAGCAGATTGATCGTGAGACGAATTTTTTATCATGAATTATATACAACTTTCAAACGCGTTTTTCTCAAAACACGATTTTTTCAAACTGCTGCTATGATATCTTAAAAACTATTTGATTGATTCTGCTCAAATTCATACATCATTTTAAGTACATAAATAACTACAAAATGAACTAAAATAATTAAGATTGGTTGATTACTTTTCATTTTACAAGCTAAACAGACCCAAAAAAAATCACGAAAAATTTATTTTATTTTTCTAAAGCGGTAAAAAATATTAGTTTTTGGAATTTTAGCTTAATTTTACTTCACTTTGGAGTCTCAAGTCTCACAATCAAAACTGCGTTTGATTTTTTGATTTCAGATAAGCAGAGCGGCCGGAATCATGGCAGCAGTGGAGCACCTCTTTTTACATATGTGTTCTTCTTGGGCGGTGTATCTCCGACTATTTTGAATAAATTTACTTCAAAAAATGCATAAAGTTTGTCTGAATAGTAATAAAAATGGTATATAATTTATGAACTATTTTATTTCAATGGTTTGTCAAAAACAAATTCCCCAAAAAAGCATTAAAGAACGGCCTTTACACTAGACGACCGCCTTAAGTCTTCGAAATCCTGAAGCTAACTAGAGAAACAGAGAATTATGGACACTGGATTTTCAGAAATAGCATCTTTCTTTACTAGAAGACTAACTGCCAGCATTACAGTAGTTGTACAAAAAAATACATTATTTCTTATTAGTATATGTAAAATCCAATAATTTTTTGCAACTTTTACCTTGGTAATGTCTCGAGGATACAAAAGGACTACCAATCGCCCATCTAAGAACAAGGAATCAATACTATAGAGCTAAAGCTATAGAGGCGATGAGAGCAAACAGGCTGGCTCGCTGCATCTAAAACCTGCGCAGTTCTTCAAGCGAAACAAAACTTTAGTGAGTTTATTGTTTTAGATTTATTTTTATTGCGCTCTTGTTAGCATTGAGTTAATTATAAAGTCTTCATTTCAAACTAATGGTATATGTCTGCCACCTAAAGAAATACAATAACTTAAGTACCAGTATTTTTGACGTGAACCTACTAAGCGATAACATTCTATTCATTGATTAGCTTGTAAGTATCTAATTGAAAATCTAATATCATGTAATGGATTACATGAATTAATTCACTTTCAGAATGAAACCCAAGAACAGAAGCGTGCCTGCATTCGTGGCCAATCAACCATTATCGCCCAGTTTCAACGATATAATGTCCTAGAGGTATTATGGAACTATTGGAAAAAGCACATCGCAGTAGCATTCTGGAGAAATTTCATAAATAAGTTTGACCTTTTGTCGACGGCGCCAGTTCGCTCGAGGTTATCAATTTTCTATGGTAATGCTCCATTTTTCTGTGAGGCAATACAGTCGTTGTCTAGATGTGTCTAAATATAATATAAGTATTTCCGCTGCATGTTGGAAAACGTGATTGTTTTATGTGTAGCGTAAACTGCGCAGAATACCGTCAATGTGTCGGGCACATGAAGAGCTTATTCATAGGGCTATAATATACGATGGAACTAGTGGAAACATATTTAAGAACCTCCTCATTCCTAATAGGAAGTGCCGTTGCATCTGCAGTAGTAGTAAATGCATAACCTGAAAAGTTGCGACGTATATCGGAGGTCTACGAAGCCGATCGGTTTTTGTTTTGATTTCAACGTCGCAATCAAGAAAGTGGATTGCTCTTACTATATACGACTATGTGCATAAGCTTTCGATAGCTGCTAGCATTCTGTTAAACGGCCCACAGACGAGAGATCTCGTCGACAACTAGATCTGCAATATGCGATATCTGCAACGAAAATCTCTGTCTGTGGGCTAGTCTCAGGTTGCATTTTTAGTCTCTGCAACGGTTGCAGTAAATATCAAAATTTTTTGATATTTGGTGGGCGGAGCTACTGGTCGACGAACACGTTGCTGTGTCTGTGGTGATTTTGAGACTAGAATGGAGATCTCATTTGAATTTAGTGTAACGTAATGGTAACATAATTTGAAATCATTGGTTTAACGGACTGAATTGTGTATGAGTACGCTCAACAAGAGTCAGTTAGCATACCTCATGATCCTGTTAATGTTTTATTATTTCAGGAAATATTTATGAACGAAAAGAATAGATGTGGAACAATAATATCTTTTCTTTGGCAGCAACGGATATTTAGTTCATTTTCAGTGCTGCTTGCCTATGATGACCGCCAATTAAAATTCAATAAAAAAGTATTTAGAGGGCTACATATGGCTGAACCAGAAAGTACGAATACCTAGATACCCGTACATACCTGTTCGAAATAACTTTATGTGAAACATAATTTTAAACCCTATTAAGGCACAATTGCTGCCAGCTCATGATACATACAAATTTATAATTTTCTTCGAAAATCAGTTCCGACACCCCTAATACGAACAATCAATGCCTGGTTATGATGACCGCCAATTAAAAATCATTTAGGGGGATCTATGACTAGGTTACAGATGCCTGAAGCAGAAAGTACAAATACCTCATATATCCGAGTATATGTACCTGTTCGAAATTACTTTACGTAAAACATCATTTGCTAACAATGCTTACAATGTACATATGTCCTCCGTTTTCTTACAACGAAAATGACCTGAAAACACCCATTCCAAAGCGTGTGTTGCCTCCACGAAAACAACGTTCGAATGAGATTGCAATTCAAGTCTCTGTGTCTGTGGCAAATCAATTGAGATCCAGTCGACGACTAGATCTCCGTGTCTGTGGGCCGTTTTACGTAGATACTTTCAGTTGCACATCCTGGCCGTGAACACACGCCGTACGTGCATGTGCACTTAAGGCGCATTTCACAGAGCATCGGGGACGGATCGATACTGATGACCTGAATGCGAATTCAGCAGCCTTGCGCGCCACACTGCCACTTCGCTACCCTCCCATCCTTCGATGCGGAAAAATATGCAACGAGAGCGCAGATATGAAAACGAAGGACTACGACAACATGCATTCTATTGGTGGTGGTTTTCGTTTCGAGGGCTTTCGACAACGGTCGTCGTTGTCGATTGTGCCATCAAGTGGGTCGTTAAGAAGTCTGCGAACAGAATTTACCCTTGTCGCTACTACCCATGATGAACGCCAGGCTGAGGAAGGCCATGCCCCATGTTACCGTAACGTCGTAGTACGGCGGAAACGTACGCTTTGTTTACAATCTGAAGTAAACTATGAATTACCTGGAAAGAGTTATAGTCACTGGTTCTTCTGACCAGTTGTTTACCACTATCTAATCACCGTTGTTTGCAGTTGTCGTCAATACTTTTGATACGGTTAGCATTCGGGGGTGGCAGCAGAAATGGGGATAAGTAATTAAATAAATTTTCGAAAGCAATTAGAACCGGTGTCCAAAGACGTAGCTTACGTTGTTGACGCATTTTTGTAATTCTGCGTCACTTAAATTTAAACGATTCCCCATGGTGCTACAATAGGGCACCAGGAACTCACATTTCAAATATCGTACCTACTTCAATTCGAAACTTATATTAATAGCCACTGCCCTAACGCTATTATCATGTTTTGCATACGCTTCTTAATTCATTATGGTATAATGCTGAAAACTGACAAACAATACCTGCCGCTACATGAAGTCTCATGTAAAATATTTGTTTTGAATGTTCTGCTCACAATTGAAACTCATTCACTGTATGTGGGAAACAAACTTATAATCCAAACTCGAATGCTGTCATTATGTTACTGCCGCAGTTTAACCATTTACTATCGCTCCCCATTCAAGTCCACGCCAAAATGAAACATTGTGACAATAAACCTTGACAAATTACCGAAAACCACACAAAGCCCCCAGCCCTTTAATAACCCAATTAATAAACAAACAATAACCGAGTAACTAATGGCCCACCTGCAAACATGCAAAATAAGCACACAGTCGGCGTAAGAAAATTACCTGGCTGTGAGCTCTGTATTTACTCTAGCGTGTCCCCCACAATATTTCATCGGAGTCAAAGATCGGAAAAATTACCAATTGATTTTATTGAAACTTTTGAAACGGTTCAACATATTTATCTAATTTTAATAGGCTCCGTGTAACTTGAGTCGAGTCCAGGAACCAACGCGTTTGTTTTGAGTTGCATGCCCAATTTATGTTAACGATGATGCAGCAGCAATTTTAAGCTCGACTCATAAATATATACAAAAGCCAAAACAAATATCTCTGGCAAATTAAACAATGTTGTTGTTTACATAGAAATATTAATTGTAATGGTTATTATTAGCGAAGCAAAATAAACTCAATCTATGAATCTACGTTGAATGCTTTGTACGCAGATCTGTTGTGAAACAAATAATTCGCAGCTGGAATATGATTTCCAGGTGCATCGTTGAATAGTAGCTTGTTGAATCAGGAATATTCTGCATATATGTATTTGGGAATTTGCTGATGCGGTACGAAAAATCTATGTTAATCGAAACTTAATTAGTTGCTGTACATACAGCCTCTGTTCATCGAATGAGGACCACTCAAAATTTTCTTGAAATTTGTTCTTTTCTTGCTGGTACAACATGAAAGAAGCATAAATGTTAGAAAAGAATTGTAGTTTTTGGATAATTGTTTTATTGACTATTAATTATTGAACAACATATTTTAAAAATATTTTAATACTCAGTAGGACCACCCTTAGCACTAATAACTGATCTTATTCGTTCTGGCATGCTTACATAGGATCGACCTATCATTTCTCGAATTTCGGGGCTATTTTCCCACACATTTGCAATATTTGCTTCAATGCTGTTAGTTTAGGTTTAAGATTTGAAACTGTAGATTGGAAACGTTAAGAGTTTTTCATTTTCTTTCTTCCCGTCATTTTTCTTCGCCAGCTTGATTATACCGTTTCGGAAGAGCTAATAGATTGGTTTTAACTATACGTATTGCAATAAGTCTGTACAACTTTGCATTGAAACATCAATAATAAAAAGCTTTAAGTACATTTGTCTGCTCAAATAAAACAAATTACAACAGTGTTCCAAAAATTATTCTCACGAAACGCAATAAGTCTAATAAGAAGTGAATTTTCGAATAATTCGTCTGGATTACACATATAGTAGGTGCGTTTTTTTGCTCCGATGCAGAGCAGAGTACAACTATGCCGCAAAAACAACGATCTAGTATAAAACAGCAGTGCTTTCGCTAAGACTGACATAGGTTGCGGTATTCGCTGTGGTAGCAGAAAACAGATGAAAAAAAGGGAGAAAATAACGAGTATACACTACCACAATCGATAGAAAATAGAAAAAAAACTAACAGAAAATTAATTCTTTTAACTTTCTACACATTATGAGGGCTTTTTCTAATTTCCTAACTACCAAAACATTCAACATAACCATGAAAAACCGAAAGCCACCTCACAGAAAAAAATACAACTTCTCATGAGCTTTTCTTTTTTCTATCAGCACATTCTACACTTCAACACGTGAACTACAAATGAGGCATAGAATTTCTGTACTAGTGAATTCACTGGTGTAGGAGTGTTGTTGTTTTCAATGCGTCTACTCTACTCTCCGCTGGATAGAGGAGCAAAAAAACGCGCCTAGTATCTTCTATCTATCATTATCAGCGCATCAGTTAAATTTCTATGTGAAATGAATGAGATTAAGGAATCACTGACTTCCGGTCTGGGATTAATACTATTCAACAATATTTACTTATATATATTTTTTTTGACATATTTTATATTTTTCCAAAAATACCAAATTTGGCAACATTTTGGAAAAAAAAAACTAATGGCAGCACTGGATAAGACTGCATCTGCATTGTGTGAAGCATATCTATCTTGTTTCATTAAAAACAAACAGAATTCACTTTGAAAATAACATATATTAATAAATGCATAAGTTGATTTTTACTAGTATTTTTCAAAACCTCGTTTATAATGCCACAGCCCACAATCGGATTTACAACAACTATTTGTTTTTGAGTAGGATTATATATTTATTACATTTTTCTGGTTTTTCTTTAAAGTATTCAGTATGCTGCGGAAACAAGGATATTAAAAAGTTGCAAATAACTTGGAAAGGACTTTTGTTGAGTGGTTCGTGATAACTTTCAACTTCATGTCAAAAACTTTTTGAATTATCTGTCCTATTTCACTAGCTCGATATTATTTCTTGGTGTATCATTTTTTTAAATTATTTCAATGAGATTTTTGAATAGTAACTGCTTATGTTTTGAGTGTTTCATCTAATGAAAAGATTCTTATTTTTTGCAACTTTTTGGAACTCGGAGTCTGAAATCTTGCATAATAGAGTGAGAGCTAGCGCCTGCCCGACATACGACAAAGTATAAAGACTAAAAATGGTTTTGTGTATTCTCACTACTGTAGGTAAGAGCGTTCGAGTGTTAAAAACCTTGACTAACGGTGGCTTATACAGGTAGCAGGTAATAAAGGGGTGCAATAACCTGGCTTACTTACGTTAAAGTATAAAGTCTGGGATTTGAATATTATGCTTAAATAACTATTTTAAGTCAAGGTTTAAGAAGCCAGACCCAATTTTAGCCTTTATACTTTGACGTATGTCTGGCAAGCGCTGGCTCTTAGTCTATAAGACTAGTTAAAAATTATGTACTTCATCAATGTCTGACCACTTCTTTCTCATCATTTTTCTCATTATAAACTTTACCATTTCCGCTCTTATGAGGTCCTTAACTCCATACCAAATATGGATGTGGTATTAAATTTAATTCTATCGTACCTGTTAGTGAATCAAATAACAGTCAAGGATTACCGATTATCTTTAATAGAGAAGATTAACAATAAACTATCTGGTAAATTTACCTGGAGATAGCAATATACATATTTAATTGGGAATGCAGAAAATGCATTTTCAGCGGCATGCTACAACTTAAACCCTGAAATTCTGTCAAAAGGTTCTATATGAGTTCTCCCAAGTTAGTTGCTTCGGTGTTACTACACGCTGAGAAATGTCCGAAATCAATATATTAACATTGTCACTAAGACATAATTTTAACAGCTCAATATTTTATGTTAGGAAGTTACAATATTATATTTGCAGTTTAACTTTATATATTAAGGCTGATAACTTTTTATGTTAAGAACATCTGTAAACATATTTCGCCAAAGTGTTTTAACATCTTACACTGAAAGAAAAAGTCGTGGTTGATTTAACTATTATTGATAGTAATGCAACAATTCATTCAAAATTGTCGAATGAACTACGGAAAATGGTTCTTTCTACTATGCTAAAACAGTTCATTTGACCATACAAAAGTAGTTGACTTTGCTGATACAAAAAATATCGAAACCTTCGAGGATTCAACTGTGTTAATTGGTTCATAAGTACGATAAATAGTTGATCTATAGAAGAATGAGCATCAATTCATTTAACACTACAAAATATTGAATTATCAACAATTTTCATAGTAAGCGAACCACTCTTCAATTGTTAAATTCAACAAACATAATTCCACACCACAGACTATAGTCATTTACTATTTCGTACTATTTACATTGTTGGAATACCATAGTTTGTGGTTGCTTCCTTTTTTTTGCAACACGAACGTTGTTTATCAACCACGCGTCATGGTACATAAAAGTAATCAACAATTTTCTTACCAAGATTTTTCTTTGAGTGTAAAGCCAGATTTACATTCTCGCCGAGGAATGCCAAATGAAGACAAGGTCTGTGTGTAAATGGTCTCCTTGTCTATTCTCGGCTGTTTTTTTCATGGCAAGCACGCGTGTGTAAATGGTTTGCTCGTCGGCTCTTGTTTGTTTTACGAAGGGATAATGATCCTTTTATTGCTGTGCCTGAGTGTTTATGACCGTCTCGTCCTAGTTCGAAGCCGCTCAAAGCGAAGTCGGTTTTATGTACCGAGTCAAAAGCCCAGTATACAACGTGGACTGATTTAGGGATTGAGATTGAAACAATGGAAAGTGAACGGTTTTGTTCAAAGGTTTCGATTCCACCGTTTCAATCTCAATCCACTTTCAAGTCACGTTGTATACTGTGCTAAAGGGATTCGAGAGGGTAGCATGTGCTCATTCACATTTTCGAATTTTTCGCTGGGACTTCAAACATGTCTTTGCGTGTCCCAGATTGAAATCACTCAACGCACACCAGGCAGTTGCAATAGCCACAGCCTGTACCTCAGCCATCGTTCACTGAACTGAACAAAACAGCTCACAACTGTCGAAAGATGCATGGTGCAATATCCTAAGTAAACAATTCACCCTATGAAAGGTGCATAGTGCATGGTCCGTGTTGCGTGGTGCAATATCCTAAATAAACAATTCACCCTTTGTCTTGTTGAGTCTCGTCCAATGTCTTGTTCAGTCTTGTTTACTCTTGTACACGAGACGCTCGTTCCAATGTATAAATCCGGCATAACGTAAATATATTACTTTGCCAATATAAATGTATTAACCAAGGGTGATGAAATTGATGGTGAAACAACAAAGTACAATGTTAGTATTGTATGTTAGAATGTTAATATTTAATAAGGCAATATCACAATGGAATAACCGGTTCCCGTTCGATCACCGAAGTTAAGCAGTGTTGGGCGCGGTAACTACTTAGATGGGGGACTGCTTGGGAACACCGTGTGTCATTAATACTTAACTATTGGTATACCAATATAGTATTGTAAGACGTTAATATAACTTATTGCCATGTTAATATTTAATATTGGCCTACCAATATAATATTGTAACATACAAATTCACCACACGCATGTCAATGTATAAAATTATCAGAATGCTATGTGCTGCCAATATAATGTTATTGCTGGGTCAATATAATAATGTTAAGAAATGTTTTTAATACGAATATATTAGCTGCAAAATATATTAAGGGTAGGACAATGATTTTTAAGCGTGTAGAGATGGGCAAAAGCGATCGTAGCTCACCACTTATGGCTCTTTAAACAGTGCAGCGCATGAAAAAAAAACATAGCATAGACTGAGAGCGAAAGCTTTAGCTCGACTAGATTGAATGAAATGTGCAGCGAACAGCGTACTGAAAGTACGTTGCAACAATGTAAAAAGTGTCATGAGTGACAAGCTCTGAGCTCTTTTGCCCATCTCTAGGTGTTACTCAAAAAAGTTTTAGCAACTTTAACAAACGGAAGCCATTTCATTTTTTTTTCTAACAAATTCAGTTTGGTGGCAAAATTTTGATCGTTTATAACCCTTTTTATGTCTGGTCCCTTAAAACATCCTTCTTTTACTTTTGCATCAATGAGTCTTGGAAATATATTTTTAAAATATTGAAACCCTTTCTCATTTTTATAAATGTAGCATTTTTTTGAATGGTAAGTTTGTTAACTGTTACCTTCGTACAAGAAGCTTGAGTTAATTTTAGAATCTTGATGTGCAACTCTCACAGTCGAGCTACGTTTAAACATAGATCAAGCTCGAGGTTAGTTTTCTAGAGTTACAATATACATTAGTTTTCTAGACATACAGAGGTTTTTAACCAAAGAAAAAAGTCTCCAAAATTGGAGACGTTTTCTGCAAGAAGCCAAGGCCCGAAGAGCGCTGTGGTGCTGCGACGACAACGATCTCTTTCTCTTGTCACAATAACAATCAAATGGCTGGTGCTGGCAGAATTTTAGGGTTACCACCCTCAACACTTTTCAAATTTTTGAAGCGTTAATATTTGTTGTTAATTTCCATTGCAGGATCATTCTCATTTGCAAATCTAATGACATAATCGCTCAGTACAGAAATTCCGCAAAATTACAAAAATGGTAATAGCTGGCAGCCCCTTCATGATTTTTGTACGAAATTCCTACGACATTTACTTCACATTAAGGTCCATTTACTGCATGAACTTCGTTTTGATTTCTACACTGGACCGGAAGTTATAGGGAAAAAAGCTTTATTTTGCTGAGCAAATTTGCAAGATTTATGGGACAAAAATCACCACAGCTGCCAGCGCTAATCTAATTTTTCAACCAAATTTTCACCAAATGTTACATAGAGTAACATCCAAGTACTGTTTTGTTAAAATCTGATGGCTGAATCGGGAGTAATAGGCCAAAAAGTAGTTTTTTTTCTGTTATTTTTCAAGATGGTACCACTGCCACAGGATTGCCCGCATTTCAAAATCACTTCTATCAGACCTGGTTTTAGCTAATACCAACATGTCCTGTAAATTTCATTATGATCGGATAATCCGGTCGTCAGTTCTCGTGAACAGAACTTTCGAGTGCTGAAAATAGAGGTAATTTGGTGATGGGTTGCCGTTCTTGTGCAAATCAGAATTTTAAAAATTTCAATTTGACATGATGGAAAAAGGTTAAAATTTATCAATAATTTGAAGCTTTTGTCAAAAATCAAAAATTTTTGAGGAGGGTCAATGATTTGAAGGATTTTTTTTCAGGAGCCTGCCGTAGCTACAGGGTTATCTGCACTATCTTGAAAATCCATGTGTGTTTAATTTCAGCCAACGTCAATACGCTCTGCGAATTTCACGATGATCCAATGTTTTTGTCAGAAGTAATGACAAATCAAAATTTGAAAAAAATCCTTGCCTACTTTTAGGCACTTAGCACCCAAACACGGCTCAAAATGTTCAATTCTTTATCATAGACAAGCTTAAAACATAACAAGTTTTCATTTCCAATACTTTTCTTTAACAAAAATTTACACTGCTTGGAAATATAGGAGTACCTCAAAATTCACTAAAACGCTCGCCGCCACCAAAAGGTTTAAGATATCTGAATTAGAGAAAGTCATGGACCTACCCACTATATACATCTACGTTCTCCAAAAATTTCAGCTCAATCGGATCGGCCACTCCAGAGATTATCTCCCTTAATCATTTTGCTGAGATATATATATATATATATATATATATATATATATATATATATATATATATATATATGTATATATATATATATATATATATATATATATATATATATATATATATATATATATGTATATATATATATATATATATATATATATATATATATATATATATGTATATATATATATATATATATATATATATATATATATATATATATATATATATATATGTATATGTATATATATATATATGTATATATATATATATATATATATATATATATATATATATATATATATATATATATATATATATATATATATATATATATATATATATATATATATATATATACTAGGTGGGGTGAAAAGTAACCTCCTTGGGAATGAAAAAAATGTTTTTTAAAAGTTTTTTTTTTACTTTATTCAATGTAGTCTCCTTTTAGGTCGATACACTTATTCCAGCGATTTTCCAACTTTTTGAACTCGTCCGAAAAGTAAATTTCCGGAAAGTCTGCAAAATACTCCCCCGCGGCGTCGATGATCTCTTCGCGCGAGCTGAATTTTTTATTGATGAGACATCTTTTGAGGTTTAGGAACAGATAATAGTCCAAGGAAGCCAAATCGGGCGAATAAGGTGGATGGGGAAACAATTCGAGCCCTTAATCGTTGATTTTAGCCATTGTTGCGATGCTCTCGTGTGACGGTGCATTGTCTTGTAAAAACAATTTTTTTTTTCACTTCAAGTGAGGCCGTTTCGCAGCGGTTTTGGCCTTCAATCGCTTCAATAATGTGCAGTAATACCCGCTGCTGATGGTTTTTCCTTTTTCGAGGTAATCTACGAAGAGTATCCCATGACAATCCCAGAAAACCGACGCCATGACCCTTCCGACCCATTGAGCCTCTCTCGGCCGCTTCGGAGCACTCGTGCCGGCTTGAGTCCATTGCCGGTCACTCAGTGGATAACGGTATCATCAACAGTCACCAATCGACGCCAAATTCCACCCGTTTCCACATCAGCATAGGCAAACACGCTTCCGAAGTGCGCTCGCGTTCGTGTTTTTGGTCCGGAGTCAGCATGCGCGGCACCCAGCGGCAGGATAATTTTTTCATCTGCAGAATCTTGCTCAAAATATGGCGTGTGTGCTCAGTACTAATCCTTATGGCATCTGCTAGCTCGCGCACCTTCACTTTCCAGTCGGCCAACACCATTTCATGTACTTTTTTGACATTGTCCTGTGTAACCGCATCGGAGGGCCTGCCGCTGCGGACTTCATCGGCAGTGGAGTTTCGGCCACCACGAAACTCTCGAAACCAATATTTCACGGTGTAATCTGAAGGAGCGCTAGCCCCATAATATTTATTTAACTTTTCTTTTGTTTCGTTCGCCGTTTTGCCTCTCAAAAAATAATATTTTATGAGAGAACGAAAATCATTTTTTTCCATACTCACCATGGTGCTAAAAAAGTCAACAAAAATCGGCTGTCAGAACAAAACAAATGGCTGTATCGCGCTGAAATTTGACATGTCTGCCGAATTATGAACAGACTATAAGGTACAATAATCTTTTTTGCGATTGCAGCGCATTCTGGAGGTCAAGGAGGTTACTTTTCACCCCACCTAGTATATATGTATATATATATATATATATATATATATATATATATATATATATATATATATATATATATATATATATATATATATATATATATATATATATATAAAGAAATATGAATTTTCGACGAAACGAGTTTAATACTAATGTTCTTCGAACATTAGTAAAAATGCCTGATAGTACCAGCTCTTTGCAAACATCGCCAACAAAAATGAAAGAAACAAGCTTCGTATGTAAATCAATCACTTTGCAAATGTCGCTTCGAGATGATGACTGCATCGAAAGCTTTAGGGGTAGGAAGCTTTTTAGGGTTGCCATCCCTGGATGATAATGTCAGATTTTTCTATAAGTTATGAAATTGAAATACCCTATGGCAAGTATAACCATTGGCGTGGCGCAATCGATCTGCTTCACTTTGAATTCTGCAAATTCAAATCAATGCGAGTCTTTCAAGCAAATTCATTCAGACAGCGAGATTATTGTCGAACGATTGTTTCCGATTAACCGATAACCGATTGTACCGCCAAAATTTCCACCGAATGTCTATTAGAACTATTCGGTGATTATGTGGACTGGGCTCTATTTTCCAGAATAATTCTTTCTATTGAGGCTGTTTCTGAAAGTCAACGTATTAAAAAATCAAAATGATCGATTTTTGGTTTCGTTTCATTCTGAAGTTTGGGTAATAAGATCCCGATTTCAAAACTCTACAATACCGGTTGGACACTAATGTCTTTTCTTTTTGACAATATCGTTAGTTGAATGAATCACACCCAATGCTTCTACCTTGATCTTTCATTAATCAATTCAATCTTTCGTATCGCAAACTACGTCCACGAATTCCTTTGAATAACATGGCACCGAACTAGGAAACATCGTCAATTGCCCACTTGAGTTAACGAGAAGAAAAA